>JAWZYV010020243.1:0-21822 GCA_038373885.1 Cheiracanthium punctorium | reverse complement strand
TCCTCATGATTTGAGGCAGAACTGAAATTGGATCCTTTATTTTTTCCCTCCGAACAGAATAATTTATGGGGTATATTCATATTTATATATGGAAGGTTATAAGTCATTAATGCATGTGTGGAACGTATTTCTCAAATATTGATCTGAAAAACATCTCTTCTTTCTAAGAGATGTAAAATCAGTTACCATATTTAATAAATTTACAATTTTTTTTTCTGATATGCTCCTTTAAGTATCATTTGACTCATGATTAATTTTTGTATGAGTATTAATTGTCTCTCATTTTTGTGATCTTTCCGTTAAACTGAGTCATAAGTGATATTTAGTTACATTGATTACGGTACTTAAAAATCTAAGTAAATAAATATTTTTTAGTTGGTCCGTTCCCAGACAGCACAGCAAACTTGCATCAAACTTGCAGCAAGCTTGATTCATAAACTTGAATTAAGCTTGAAAATTTCAAGCGTGTAAGCTTAATGCAAGCTTGGATCAAGTGTTCAAATTTACACTTGCCCAGCTTACATTAAGCTTGACATAGCAAGCTTGATTTCAAGCTTAAAAAAATTTCCCCCCAAAAAAATTCTTAAATACACGGGGCGCCCGTCCGCGAACTCGCCCCACATATATATTTTATTTTCCCACGCAATTTCCCCTCTATGCTGAAACTTCAAGTTAATTTAATCAGTTTCCATCAAGCGTCCGCGATCGAACTCGGGACCTAACGGTTGGGAAACCAGCGTCCTAACCATTCCGCCAATCTGCCTCGCGCTGGCATGAGTAAAGTTTGAAGTGACTGTTATGGTTGTCACGCCGTTTTCTGGTGAGATCGATCAGTACCCGATGCCGATCTGTTTCTTTTATTTTTCCATGGGATGAATCAGAATCAAAATAATGTTATGTGTGATTTATAGACTCTACTAATAGTGAAATAAGCATAATATAAACTTAAAAGCAGCACACCTTTTTAAACTTTCAATATCGCGACACTCATGTTGGGCGAAAAACGAGACAAACGACTGATTTGAAATCAATTTCGTCGTCTAATTGAATTTTATTTTGAAGAATTTCCACATTTGGAAATATAGAATCTTTTTTTTTTTAATTCTATGGTTAAGTACATTTATGACTGATGATAAATTATTTGTTATGTGGATTTGGCTTTCCAATTCAAGCTGTAATCAAGTTGTATTCAAGCTTGACAGTTCAAATGACTTCTCCAAGCTTGCTGCAAGCTTAAAATGAATTGAACTGTCAAGCTTGTATTAATACGTCAAATTCAAAGAAATGCCAAGCTTGATTTAAGCTTATGTGCTGTCTGGGTTAGAATAGTGACTTTTACGACCTTTTAAAAAATCCATAATGTGCTTTTTCATTCACGTTTTAATACATGTAGCCATGAAGACTATTTGAAATAGAATTGATATATTTCCTTCCATTTTACAGAATTTTTACTGTAACGAAACTGAAGAGTCCCAGTGTTTAGTGAAGGGTCCCAGTTAGATAAACTTTAAAGGGAAGCTCCTCCCCTATCAACATTGCTAAAGAGTGTTTTAACCAACGCCATTACCACTACGTCACATTTCAGTAACACTTAGCAAGCACAGATTTTTTTTTTTATATATATCATATTTATGTTCTTTTGAGAGCGGTCATTGTCGGAAAACATGGCCTTATAGCACTAAATAATCAATTTGCCTTAAAAAAAAAACACAGTGACGTCGCGTGAAAATACACTATACATGCTGAAAACCGTTAGGGCTGTTTCCAGATGATATGTGGACCACATTGTCCCTGTTTTTTTATGTTCAGAGTAGTTCTAAATCGACCACTGATCTGTTAATGACGCTAGTTTCACGTGATCAAATTTAGTGTTGTGATGACGATTCCTTTCCTCTCGTCATGACCAGGTTTGCCAGATCAAAATTCCTGAAAATAGCCAAACGGCTTCTTAAAATTAGCCAAAAATAGCCACTTTGATTGCAGCGCCATCTTTTGAATTTTCGAGAAAACTTTAAAAAAAATTGGAATGTATAGCATAGATGTTCTTCACAAGCGTATTTTTGTGGTTAAATTAATAACAATAAAAATAAAGATTAGTAGATTAGATCGCAAAAATAAAGAGTTATTACTTAGAAAATTTTTAGCGCTAGAAACAAGCAAGGACCGTGCACAAGGCCCCAAGACAATATGCACTATACAGTATACTTTCAACGCACGATCCCAGAATGATATATCAGGTAGAATGCATCGATTTGGAGACACTTTCCTTATGCAAGAGCGGAATCAAGGGCGGATTAAAGGGGGGGGTGGACGAAGGGGAAGGAAGGGGGACGAAGGGGGGGGTGGAGGGGGCGTCGCCCCCTCCACCCCCCCCTTCGTCGAGCGATGTCAACGGCAAGTCGAGCGATGGCAACGGCTGTCCTTTTTTCAGCATTGGGCAATTTATCCAGATGTTCTCGCATTCTTCCACTTTTCAGCCAATGTCAGTGCTGTTAAAAATAATCGGGACAATTTTTTACGGGAAATGACGTGCTAAAAAGTTAAGGATTCTCGTGGAGCTATGTCACCCGCCACTATTTTTATAGAAATCCAATCTATTCTTCGTGACTGGCAACAGTCAAAACGTTAGAGTTGGGTGTTCCCAGAGCGGGATCACTGCGCCTTAAAGGGTTAAAGGAAATGGGATGGCCAGTCATATACTGTGAGTGTGCGTTATTTGGTTCGGAAATGGTACCATTAATACTTATACACTAGTTTGGATTGAAGCTCGATTGAAGTATTTATTAGCTGACATGATCGTGTTGTTAAACTGATAAAAAGAAAGCTTCTGAAAATAAAATGCTATTTGAACAATTACCCATGCGTACATTAGCCCTTTGTGGCGCAACCCTTTCCCAATGCTGGAAAAAGGACAGCCGTTGCCATCGCTCGACTTATCTACCAGCAAGTTGGCGGACGATCGAAACGTTCATCGCGTGCCACAGACCTTGAAACCCTTTTTTTGACGCAGCTGGCTGGCGCGCGGGCACAGCCAGCTGTCGTCAAAAAAGGGTCTGTAGATCTGTGGCACGCGATGAACGTTTTGATTGTCCGTCATCTTGCTGGTAGTTATGTCGAACGATGGCAACGGCTGTCCTTTTTTCAGCATTGGGCAATCTATCCATCTGTTCTCGCATTCTTCCACTTTTTCAGCAGATGTCAGTGCTGTTAAAAATAATCGTGACAATTTTTTTTTTACGGGAAATGACGTGCTAAAAAGTAAAGGATTCTCGCGGAGCTATGTCCCCCGCAACTATTTTTATAGAAATCAAATCTATTCTTCGTGACTGGCAACAGTCAAAATGTCAGAGTTTGGTGTTCCCAGAGCGGGAACACCGCGCGTTAAAGGGTTAAGTGGGAGGTTATTGCTAGGGGCCTAATTTTTTTCTTCTGCACAGGGCCCACAATTGTCTTGATCGGGCTCTGAGTATAGTAGGAAAAGGGTGTTCAATGATTGTGTGTTTCCTTAATTCAACTTCACTGTACTTCTCAAAAAACATCGTTTTAAAACACTTACCGCTTATAGGTTTTCAGAAAAATAAATTAATTAATAAATCGCAAACTCTTATACTGCTATATGGGAATTTTGTGATTCATAGCTCGAGATTTAATGAACGTTACGTGTAGTTGCATGTAAATCAATGTAATTTTTAACATTACAAAGGCTGAACATTAATTTTATCTTAAATTAAAGCTAAACTAAAGGGTATGTTTCATATAACCGGAACGCCATTCTTTTGCCACTTTGAAATTCTTTCCAGG
Source organism: Cheiracanthium punctorium (assembly GCA_038373885.1). NCBI lineage: Eukaryota > Metazoa > Arthropoda > Arachnida > Araneae > Cheiracanthiidae > Cheiracanthium > Cheiracanthium punctorium. Next base: position 18,021 of record JAWZYV010020243.1, on the reverse strand, counting down.
CCAAATTATAATTATGAGATCTTTGTCATTAAGTCTTTAATTTATAGATACATTTAGCAGATTTTTCAAATATATAACTATAAGAAAAGTATTTTTGTGTGATGAAAAATAAACCATGAAATAAAACACCGAAGTAGAAAATAATAAATTCTTATTTTCTCCTTGTCACCATCGAGGATTTATTAAATTTGCATTGCTAAAATAAAAATGTCAGTTGCAAGTGAGAAAATGCATTTTTAAGTGTATCATATTTGTTCTGTTTGGAATTTGTTATGAAAGGAACAAAAATATTTCTGAAATTTGTTTGCAGTAAACTTAAGAAACCGGGGACATCAAAAGAAGAATATTCAAGACAGAAATTTATTACAAACGGGCAATTTGTATTCATACTAACATTATATACGGGCGAAGCACGTAATATGCATTAGAGGAAAGCGACCTAAAATTATTCTAGTGCGCAAAATGATCCACATGTTTTCTTCCATACAGGTAGCGCTATCTACCGAGTGACACCTTAACTAGTTGTGTCAAGTGAAGAAGAAGCAATGGCGGTATTTAAGCAGTCACAGCATTACATGCCTAAATAGACTTTTTCGAGAAAATGGGTTTGGTAGCATCTGTTATAAGACAAGTACTAACTTTCATATTTATTTAGAGATACAGTATTTCATGTACATAAATACGACCTGGTTTACTGAATGGAGAATATTTTAGATGGGGCTACACTTGCTGAATTGATTATGTTTCTCGGAGTCATCCATTAATCTGACTTGAAAGGGCAGCCATTTTCCTGGTTAAAATGAATCACCGACTGAAGAAAATTCAGTACCGGGTCCTAACCATCCTGTCAGTCCTTCAACCGCTCTCAAAATACGTGACCCTCCAAAATCTTTCTCTTTTAGTCCACGCGATATCCAACAGTTGTCGAAGAAAACTTATTCATGCACTTCGAGAAAAATACACTTTTTTTGTTGTTCCTGACACTTTCTTTTTAAATTTCCATAAAATAAATTGCTTGTTATTTTATTGTATAGCTTATTTTATTTAATTTTGTGGAATAATTATTACCTTTATATATTTTATTTTGCCTATAAAAAATCACAGTTATTTTCAAACGAAGGATCATTTTGCCCTGGTACGGGTAAAATGATAGTTTGGACACTTTTATATGTTATATATAGTTTTTTTTTCCTTACTCAATCTGGATTTAAAATATTATTGAGATATATTCCGAATGTAATAAGTGTAAAACATACCAGCAAAGGACGTTTATTTTAACTGCTATTTTATAAAAGATTTTCCTTTAAGAGGTTCATTTTCGGCCACCTTCCCCTACTTTTTGGAACTATAATCGTGCGACTACTTGAATATTATTATGAATCATTGTTAAAATTGTAACACTATTTAAGTGCGTATTTGAAACTATGACAGTTAAGCTAGATTTTACTTATTCGTTTGTTAAGACCGTTTGAATCTCGTAGAAAGGGCAGCTTACATTAAAAAAAATTTTTGGAAATAATTTTGTCTTTTTCTAGACTTCTTTACTAATTTAGATCTTTATTAAGAGAGAGAATTTCCGAAGGTAAGCATACTTCAGGTACGTGAAAGACAACACAGAAGATTCTTAGCACAATCTTTGTAGGCATACCGTTCTCTAAATAGTTAAAACCCGTCATGAGCAATGCCATATAATTTGCCAAATATTTTTCTATTACACGTTTATTGTTCCTGATAATATTTGAGTACCGTTACTTGCAGAAGAAAATGTATGTTTTGTAGCAGAATTTATGAATCTGAGGGAATTTTTAATCTATGACACTAGGTCGTTAGACTACCGTAAAAGAAATCCTGCTGAGTTGAGTCAGTTTATCTGATTATTTCAAAAAGTCAGTTTTCAAACGGGGTGATATTCAAACTTGTAACGAGGATGAAGTTTTTTTGTCCTTTACATAGGACTGTTACAGATGAACGTAATCCAACTTTAAAAAATAGATATGTAATATAGATACTACATGAGAATTCACTGTTATTTTATGCTACCCGTTAGGCATTACCTCAGGACAGATTATTTTACCCAAATCTGTCTCCAGCGTATTATCTGAATCATCAGCAGATGAAATAAATATGGCCTTACAGAGAATTTGCTTCATTCTCGGGGATTTGCCAATGCATTCCCCTTATGCACAACGATAAGCTCAGAGGAATATTACGTTTCTGCTTGTAATTACAAAAAGACATTGCCGATAAGTCTTGCAGGATATGAGGTTTTTCGGAAACCACATGACTGAGTTAAAAATTATGCTGCAAGCAAAGAAATATGAATCACATAATAATCTTGTTCGATAAAGCTGTATTATATTTGTTTTGCTGGAACAGTATGATTGATGAAAGAAGACTATGACATGTTTCATTTCGGTGAACTTATTATGTTTAAAATAATCACTCATTCTTTGCTTTTAAATTACTCACACACACGACAATACGTGTAACTCAGAACCAGTGTAATAATGTCCTACCATTATTTAAAAAAAAAAAAAAAAAAAAAAAAAAAAACCATGCATCAATTACAAAATTATGAAGCCTGTGCAGATTTTATGCTACTTTTCTCTTCAAAATACACATGGAAAAGTATATTGGTTTAAAGCTGTAAAATATTCTTTTATAGATTATGAAGAATGTTTCGGGTATAGATAAACCCACAACTCGCTTTAAAATCAAGTAACTAAACAGTATTATCTTAGATAAACTCATCACAATATATTTTAATGATAAAGCAACAAGAGCATTAAAAGTATGCGATAAAAGTATTGTTCATTTAGTCATTAACGTTAATTTGCTGGGTATTTTTTTCTCTTTGAAATTTGTTTTTAAACGTAGATGTTGAGCAATCTTTCAAATTTTGAGTTGATAATTTGCACGCCTTTTCAAGGCTTTGTATTCTAAAAAAGCTTTAAAAATTCATTTAAATGTCTGTCATTTCTCTTTTACTATACTTGCAATATCTGAAAAAGAAATGTGTTGAAGCAGTTTATCAACTAATGAGACAATTCCCCTTATCTAATTATTGCTTTGATTTGAATGGAATGTTAAATAAATCTGGATTATATTTCTGTTATATTTACTTCTATTCAAGATATAAAAGTTCATGATTTATTCAAGTTGTTTTCCTGTTCAAGTAATTTAATTTGGAAATTGAAGTGAAAACTGAACAAAGTCAATTTGCTGCTGAAAAATATAAGAGATTAAATTTTATTTGAAAAAATTATAATCAGATTCCACATGAAATATTAATAATGTCAAATGCTTCCGTTACATTGATTTTGAACATACAGTGTGCTCAGTAATTAACCGAAATTTTGAAACTGCAATAACTATTTATAAGGATATAATACTGACGTAACACCTGGTGATGCAACACTACGCGGTTTTGCAATTTACGAAACGAATTTGAATTAATACGAGTTTTCATTTTGTGCTGTGGCGCAGCATTTGATAGACACGAAATTGCAAGCAGTTTTCAATAAAAGTTCGCGTCTTAGTAAGCAGATCGCAGTAGTAAAACGCCAAATTTGACCATCGAACAGAAGATTTTCATTTTGAAATTTCTTCTGAAATTTCGTCCATGTCAGCTGAAATTTCGGCCATCAGACTGCTAACTATTCGTTCAATTTCGGACAACTTTGATCTTACAGGCTTCGCCATATTGTTGCAAGTAATGGGAGGTACTTCGAAACTCTCGTGCATTAAATGGAAAAAAGGTGTGAGTTGTCATACATGAAGTAAATATATTTCTTTTATCTCTTCTCAAACTCTTTTACAAAGCAAATCCAATTTTTGGTTTATTGATGGATACCCTGTATCTGGTTCATTTCCACATCACCCTCACATAAAAAAGAAGTATTTTGAGTTATATTTCTAATATAAATAAGTAGCAGGAATGTTTGTTTGCCTTTTCATGTTTCTATCCCCCCCCTTTTTATATAAAACCAGCTGTGTACCCCAGAGATTTTTGCGTGCAACAACTGTTAAGGTATAATTCGTGGAAAAAAATTGTCACCTAATGCCAGTCACATGTGTTGACTTGTTTTGTTTTTCATAAGTAGACGTTTTTTTGGTGTCTATGCGCGTTTATCCCATTTCTAGACGTATACAATTTTGCTGTATAAGGCTATGTTTACTTAATGATTTTAAATTAATTTATAAGCATTTATTTTTTTAAATTAATATTATTTTCTATGCAAAAAAAATATCATTAAGCATATAAATGCATTTAGTATTAAAAATTATGAATATCATTTGCGTTACTACTCTGTTGATACGGCGTTCTTTTACGCTAAATCAGATCTATCTATGGACACCTGCATAAACATCTCGGGAACATTTTTTTTTCTTTTTTCTTTTTTTTCATGTGAATCTCCTTTAAAATCACACACGGGAATAAGACCAGAAAAGTGGACCTAACGAAAAGATCTATATCTTACCTTCATAATTACAAAACTATTAGTCCTAGAACTATCAATCTAATGTCTATTAAGCTTTCTTTGTCGGCTCTCTGTAATGACACTGAGTTTACTTCAGGGTTTGGCGGAGTAACGGGGCAGGGGCACTGCGAAAAAATGATAGAAAACGGCGCTTTCGCTCCTTTCTATTCCTGTTACTCACGAAACAAACGAGACAGCCCTGTGGTCCTTTCGTGTGTTTATAGAGTTTATTTAACCAGATCAATTCAAATAAAAAAAATTTAATTTAGACAACACTTAGAGGTAAAAATAACCAGAAAGTGTTTAAAAAATTATAAAAGATCAATATACCAGTCTCAGCCCATGCCACCAGTTGAAAATTTAAATCCCGGCTATCGTTGGAAAGAGAGAGTTCTGGGCCACGCACAGGTACCCTAATGTCCAGCACTGAGCGAGCAAGGCAGTTTCAGGAGAGTATATTTACCATAAATATTAATGTTGACATCATGGCTTATATTTCTTATTTCTCATATCACAGACCAATGTTCAAAATCATCGTTGATTATAGATCGAAATAATTTTTTAGGTACTACTTATTCAGTGTCAGTATTGTATTAAATGTATTGTATTGAATTATTTAAAACGATGCCATTGAAAGAATGTAAGACTTCGCTCATGTCTCAATTGTTCATGATCAATTTTTTAAACACATTCAACAGATTTCCTTCTCGCAACCTATGGTTCGCTTACCTGATTGAAGAAGCATTCTATTTAAATACTGATGCTTCATCATTCGCCATTAGTGCTTGTCTTTTACAAAAATTTGATGACCAATTGTTCTCTGTGGCCTGATTTTCAAAATCTTTCAGCAAGGCTGAACAGAAAAATCCACTAATAAAATAAGAATTGATTGCAATTCATAAGCCTGCAATTGTATTTAAATATTATTTCTATAATAAGGAATTTGCAATATAATCTGTCGAGTTCCTTCTAAAGAAATATAACAAAACAGCTAAATCTCCCGACATAGTAAATAGATGACTTATGGAATTATCTGAATACACTTTTAGGTTCGAACATATTGCAGGTTCTCAAAATGTAGTATCAGATTACCTATCTAGAGATAAATTCGACTCTACTATTCAAGCACTAGACACTAACCCTGAATTAATTTTTTATAATGATGTTGTGTTATCCATTGTTGATAATCAATAACATAATTGTAATCACGTTGTTGATTTCTTAATTATTGAAAATCCACAAGGTAAGGATACACTCTTAGACGCTTCTGGTGAAATTTGTATTACGAACAGTTTTTAGGGGTCTTTAGATGAGGGTTAAACCTCATCCAGTGCGCCCTGTACCTCTAGCACTAACATACACACGTAAATTTTCTGTCTGTGCTATAGCAATTGATCTGACCTGTGCCATGTAGCCGACAGGAAATTAAGTTTCTGCCCTGCGCTTCGCACTTTTGTAAATTTTACTTACGTAAAATTCGAAAGTTGTGAAAGATGTCAATTTGTGAAAATCATATTTAGGTGCTACCTTCATTATCTTTTCCCCTTTTCAGAATTTGAATGATTGGTGCATGGCTTGAACTTGTCCCGTTCGGAAACTTGTCACTGTCGGGTTTTTGTGTCAAGATTGCGTAATGTTTGTCAAACATGGTCTGCTTGCAATTTTTGTAGACCTTCTACGTGTTCTAAGTCTTCAATTTTGTAAAATTTTGACTTTTTCACACATTTTTTTCTTCACACAAGTTTTCTTAAACACAAATATTCTTAAAGTTTTTAATTGTATACAATTTTGATGCATTGAGTTTATGCGTATTTTTATTGCGTTTATGCCTTATTTTTATGCAATTGGTCATTTTTAAATAACTAATGCTTCTCACTACATTATTTTGATTCAAGAACTTTTGATAATTTAATGACCAAACCAGATTTATTAGCCTGGGTGCTATTTCGCTGAATCCCAGAATTTTGTCTACGCATTTTTTTCTATGTGATCTTGTAGACAGGTTTTGCAGCTATGAACTGTAATGTGTTTATCAGATAACATGGAAGGGGGGGGGACGTTTATAAACTGTTGAAAGTCGCACAAGGTTTGCAATTTTTGATAATGGATCGCTAAGTTTGGTTCCAAAACGCGACAATTTATTATAAATATATCACTAGTTAGAAAATGCCTGACGAAGATTGTAAAACAATTTCGGTAGACGATATTAATATAAATATCCATTCGGAAGAAGTGCTTTATGGAACAGAGAAGACAAATACGGTACACTCATAAATTATGATACACTTTCCAAACAGGTAGAGGATTGTTAGATTATCTTAGTGAAGGTTGTAAAAGGGTTTTAGTTGGAGATTTTAGATAGATTTCGGTTCCAGAAATGTGTTTATTTAAAAAGAAAGACGAACACGGCACACTCATGGATTATGATGTCTATTCCAAACATTATTTAATATGGTGAAGTCTATTTGGAATATGTTTGGTGAAGATTGTAAAACAGTTTCAGCAGGCGATTTTAATATAGATTTCGATTCCAAACATCTGTTTTATGGAACAAGAAAGACAAACACGGCACACTCATGGATTATGATGCACATTCGAAACAATATTTTAAAGAGTGAAGTATACTTGGAATATACTTACCGAAGATTGTAAAATACACTCATGTCCATAAATTAAGGATAATGAAGTTCAGGCAGAGAAAGAGAAAGAAGCAAAACAAATTTGACTTATTTGTAAAGTCTATTTATTAAACAAAAAGTAAAGAGCAAAAATGATGCTATATGTTTGATATAATTAATAAAAATTGCAAGTTTTACTCCCTTGACCAAATTTCAAAAAAGAACCTATTTTAAAAAAAACAGTATAACATGGTTAGTAGGATGGTTAATACGGAGTGTGTCTCCCGGACGATGCAATACAGGCCTGACAACGCCTAGGCATGCTGAGTATCAAATGATCAATCTGATCTTGGGGAATATTACACCACTCAACAAGCAATGCACTCCGAAGTTCCGGTAGACAGGTGGGTGGGGGTTGACGGGCTGCAATTCGTCGGCCAAGCATATCCCACACATGCTCTATTGGATTCAAGTCCGGTGAGTATGCTGGCTAATGCATACGGGTGATATCCTCCGATTGAAGGTATTCGTCTACAATGTTTGCACGGTGAGGACGGGTGTTGTCATCCATAAACACAAATTCAGCACCCATGGCGCCCCGAAACAAACGTACATGTTGTTCCAGAATGACATCCCGATAGATGTGGCCTGTCATCGTTACAATCTGAACATGCAGGTCAGTTCTGGAACCAAGAATAATTCCTCCCCAAACGAGCCATCCTGCACCACCGTAACGGTGTCTTTCAATGGTGTTCTCTTGGTGGTAACGGGTACCTGGCGCTCTCCAGATGAATGTTCGGCGAGAATCAGACTCCAAACTAAACCTGGACTCGTCGGAAAACATCACACAAGACCACTGTTGCGGTGTCCACAATGCATGCTCCAGGTTAATCGCAGGCGACAGTGAGTTGCGGTAAGTGGAACACATCTGACAGGCCTACGAGCATATAGACCAATGTGTCCTAAGCGTCTGTACACGGTCTGCCTTGAAACTGTCGTACCGGTAGCTGACGAGAGCTGACGAGACAGGTCTGATGCTGGACTCCGTCTGTTTCTTTTGGCAGTAACTGCCAAATAGCGATCCTCATTCGGCGTTGTAACTCGGGGGCGACCTGTGCTGTAACGTCTACTCACATTACCATCATCTTGGAATCGTTGCAAAAGCCTGGAGATGACACTCTGGGCGATTCCAAGTTCCTCGGATACTTCCAGCTGCGTACGTCCACATTCCAGTCGTCCGATAATTCTTCATCCAAATGTCTCTTTTGTGCCATAACTATGCGGTTTTTGCACTGAAAGGCTTTCACAGCGCTTGTGAACAATTTTACTTCTTTGCCACCATTCCTTATATACCCCTCTCTTACACTCTCGTCATTGTGACGTACCATCCACGCCATCTGATGGTTTCCTGTAATTTGCATATTCTTCTTCAAGATGTGTGAGATCATTCCACAGGTGAAATTTTTATTTTAGAGATCAATTTCTGTGTGATTCTGAATTATCCTTAATTTATGGACATGAGTGTAGTTTTAGTAGGCAATTTTAAGATAGATTTCGATTCCAAAATTGCGTTTAATGAAACAAAGAAGAAAAAAAGCGCACACTCGTGAATGATGACACACTTTCCAACTAAATGATAAAAGGAAGAAAAATAGGGACGACGCATAAATTATGATACGCTTTTAATATATCGCACTTTAGTGCGTGCTTAAAATTAGAAAGTGTTTCAGATTTTATTACTTTTTTTTGTATTTTGTATGCTTATTGTAACTTTATTACGTGCAAAATTTTTTGGAACATAGGATTGCTGCAATATTGAATACATTTTTTTCTGGTATATTATTTTAGAGACCTTATTACTTTTTGCATTACTGTGGAGCATATTGTCTGGACGTCTTAAATGACTGATGCGTATGAACATTTTTGTATAAAATAAAGAAGAAAACAAACAAAAAAAAACTACACTTTTGAACTGTACCATAGTTATTACAGCTGCAGCGTTGCTACGATTTTTTTTTTCTTTTTCCACATGCCAACATGTATGTGATATGCAATTTTTGTAAACATATTTTGCAAGATCATATTTCAATGTTCTTATGATATACGTAGCGCATACAGAAAGTAAGTTTCCCGGTGTTTTTCCCTTTAAAGTAAACCTAATTAGCGTGTCAATTGTTCATGCGTAACATATCTATGACGTATCAATCATACGCCATGCGGCAAGGTCCCGTCTCGTGCCAGTAGCGTTGTAGTAGCAGTGGTCCGAAATGGAAGCTCTTATTCCTTTTTCCGCCACCTGCGAGGTTCGGTCGGTAATAAAGTTCTTGCGACGTACAATTCAAAACAAGAGGCGTGGAATGCTTACTGCAGGTGTCGTGCTCCTCCATGACAATGCTCGTCCATATACGGCTCGACGCACAGCAGCTGTTTTGACGGAATTTGGCTGGGAGTTGTTTGATGATCCACCCTGCAGCCCTGATCTTGCTCCCAGCGATTTTTCACGTTTTCTTGCACATAAAGAAATTCCTGTCCCCCGGTGAGCATTTTGCCAATGACGACGATATGAAGACGTCTGTCACACGCTGGTACCATTCACAGGCGGCAGAGCTCTACGGCAGAGGGATACAAAAGTTGATCCCACGATACGACAAGTGTCTCAATTCTGGTGGTAGCTATAGTGAAAAATAGCTGTAACATTGCTATACTTGTTGCCAATAAATATGTTCCTGAAAGTGTTAGTTCTTTTTTTTTAATAGGGAAACTTACTTTCTGGTTGCCCCTCTTATAATGCATTTTTTCTCTTGTATTTTTGGTGGTTGGACTTTTTTTTTGCTTTAACTGTTAGACATTTCATTTTATTTTTTGTGGGATTTGCTAAGATATATGTGATGCAGTTCATCACATATTTTCGATCAGTTCTGATTTTCCTTTCCCTATTCTGAAATCCTTTGCCATTTCCAAATTCCCATCTCTATCTGTTATCCTGTTTTAATTCCCTTTTTAAGACTTTCCAACAAGGTTGAAAGTGCTTAAGTTTGTCTGTCTATCCGTCTATCTGTTTGTCCGGTCCGCCTGTACGCCTGTCCGTCCTTCCGACCGTGCTCTATCTTCCGTAAATATGCATCGATTACTACTTTATTTATATGTTATTCATATCCACCATACCTTGTATCCTAATAAAAATGGTCGCATTTCTAGTTTTCCTGCAGGAGCATCCAAAATATTCCCAATAGATTGCGCTCTATGAGAAGTTATTTTTTAAATCGTGTCACCCTTACTATATAGTTACGCTGATCCCTGACATCAAGATGAAACTTTTTCCGCCATTAGTGCAAAAAGATTACAAAGTTAACACAAAACGCTAAACTACATATCTACACCGCTTGTGTGATCAGTTTGAAGTTTTCCATAGTTATGTATAAAAATATAGAAAACAATCTGCGCTACTTTAAAAATCTGAAAATCCACCCACTCCTTCATTATTAAGCGATTTTTCTTTATTTTCAGCACCATTTCATTGCCGAGAGTAAAAAATGTGAATCATTTGCGTGACAAAATTTCCTATTTAAAGTGAAATTTACGTCATACAATTGAGATTCATATACGTTTAAAATAGTTTTTTCAGATTACACAGTTTATTATTATTTTTTTCACAAATAAATCGTCTGCAGTGATATTTGAATGGCTCTGTACACAAAACGAAATTTATTGACTGCGAAAAGTTTCCGAGCGTTTCCAGACGAGCATGAAATTCGATTTGGATATATAATAAAAATTCAACATGAACTTATTTATTTTAGGTGGTGAAAATTAAATAAATTGAATGTAGACAAATTTTCGACAAATGTTTTTTCTAGCGCCCGTTGTAAACAAACGGGCCACAACGGGCCACACCTTCACAAAGGGGCTTTGACATCTAGTTTTGCAGATATTCCGGTACTTTAAATGAAACAAAATTCATGTATGTTATTAAGGACTACAATATGAAACTTTCCATTGAAAATAGTGTCCTTATAGTTAGAAGTTTTTCTACAGCAACACTCAAAATAATTTCAATACAACACGGCCAATGGCAGTTTAGAGACCGGCATCTATTTAAAGCATAATACTATCTTACAATATGAGTAGTTATTAATCCGACGACGATGGTGTGCCTCCCTCAAAAGGTACACTAAAAGTCGTCAATGTTGGCGACTTTTGGGATAAATTGCCAAAAACAAAATGCTTTGCAAAATGAACAAAACTTGGCGATATTTTTATTATGTTTTCATTATTTATTTCTACAGTTTTAAGTCTTGAAAAATAAAAGCATATAAATATAAATACATAAAAGTAACTTTAAATGATATATTATTTACATCGCTTAAATAACTAAAATTATCAATATTGAAAAAGTTATTAGCTATAAAAAGTATTTTTAAAAAATATCAACTTATTTATAACTCTATTATGCATGCTATAACAGTGAAAAAATTGGATTAACTTCAGTTTTAAACAATCAGCAATTAAAAAAAAAATTCATTTTCAGTTGGAAATGTTACGTTATTTAGAATGTAAGGACCCGTCTGCCAGTTTTGTACAAATTATAAAACTCCTTATTTCTATGACGATGATTTTAAAAGTACCTCGTAATTTCTAGAAATGGTAAATCTTTAAAAATTGGGATACTTTAAAAGAAATGCTATATACATACTGTATTTTTCAATATTTTTCTCAAGCGATGGCGAGGTCATACAATTTTGCTAGATTTGTATGAGACAATGGGCGTACTCTTTATAAAAAATGTATTGTAGAGTTTCAAATGAATATTTTTTTACGAACCTTTATAAAAACATGTTTTTGAGACTTTTCAAGATCCTTATGCTGAATTTAGAATTTTTTGTAAAACAGACAAAACATATATCTGACAAATTAAACCAAATTAATTTTCATAAAGTATTTCTGCAACAATACATCACAATTCCTGTTCGTGAAACAGGGAGAATGTTCCACATGTATTAGTTTTTCCCCTTTTGTTACTGGCATTTTTTAGAACAATAAAGAAATGAAGGATATTCTGAACGCGTCAGTGATGGTTTAGGTTTAAATGATCTATTCCTCTCTGGAGACGAATTAAGAAAAGTGCTCTGAAAACCGTTCATTTGTGGGAGCTGGACAATGTAAGAGCAATTATTCTGAATAAGTGGGGCTTCTTAGTTTTTATCTTTTTTTTTCTTTGCTCCAATAAAAGATAATTCACATATTGCTAACTTCTGCGGATGCATTTCGTTAATGTATCATACGATAATCTTTCCATCTGCTAAATTCGTTTGCGTTGTCATTCATCCTGGAAATTAAGTAAAAGTTTACCTTTCATGAAAAAAAAAATATTTTGTGCCCTACATACATAAGACTACCAGAAAATAAACCATGACAAGTGTATCAACAATAAAAAGCACAATGCATGGGGTCTTCTTTCTATGTTCATGGATAGTTTCTCGTCGTAGGTCATTAAATGCTCTGCTGTAGTACAGGAACTGCTCAGGTAAAGTACTGTCAAAGCGAGGCACAACAGCTGGCAGTGCGGCGCAGCCAGCTGTCGTCAAAAAAGGGTCTCTAAATCTGTGGCACGCGATGAACGTTTTGATCGTCCGCCATCTTGCTGGTAGTTAAGTCGAGCGATGGCAACGGCTGCCCTTTTTTCAGCATTGGGAAAGGGTTGCGCCTCAAAGGGTTAACCACAGAGCAGATATAAGGGATAGAGAGTGCATTGACAACCCAAACACTTGTTCCATCAACTTACCTGTGGCAAAATCTCACGCGCATAATTATTGCGCATTCAACTCCCCTTAGTTTTTTAAGGAACATTTGTGGCCAGTGTGCTAATTTCATTTTCATATTCTGTAGAACAAGTGGCACATAGCTGCTCTGTATCTGGATGCAAATCATGATTTGTGAAAAGTTTTGGGACAGCGAATAAAATCCTATCATAATTGTTTTTAATTTTTGTCATTAGAGCCAGATTTTATCGAATTATTCTGCACGTCCCTGTAAAGGACAGTAAATGCTATTTTCGATGACTAGTTATGCTATTTTTTTTGCTTTATATGGTAGTTATTTTGTTTTAAAATTCATAGCTCTGCTGAATAAAAAATATTCATAGCTTTCAATACTTAGCTAGATGTAAAATTTCGGTTTTACATCTGTTTGCAGAATATAGCTTGTACAATTTTATATTTTTAATTTAAAACTTAAAAAGATTACCAGTAATTTTTTTATTAAATAGTGTCTTTTTAAAGGAGATACATAAGTAAAATTATATACTATTGAAATTATATAAGATACAGCCTTTAAAAAATAATAAAAATATTTTTTTCTAATAAAGCAATGATATTTGACACGTACGTATTTATGAATGAATTAAAATCTCTTGATTCTAGTAACTACTCTAACACTGTAATTAAAATTTTCATCGCGATTTTTAAAATGTAAGGATAATATGCATATTTATTTTTCTACGTTAAGTAATAACTTGTCAACAGAATAATTATCCGCTGTAATGTGATCTTATACATATACTTTTGAATTTTTATGAATTTTAAATCTTAATTTTGGTTTTCGCTCTTCCTAATTGCCCATCAACTTTCAATACTTAGCTATAAGCGGAATTAAAAAGTTTTCGGACAAATTACAACGACTTGCACATCACCCTCAAACTTTCTTTTACGTGATTTTATTCCTTTTCCAGACTTAAAATAGCCCTCTACTACACGTTCATTACAATCGCGGATCTACTAAGTCGTCACTCGACTCGACTAATTAGGGTATTTAAACGGGAAAACAGCCGGAACAAACATTCAAAAAAAAAAGAAAAACTACGCCGACATCTATGTCCTGATGGGTATAAAAGAAAACTTGACAGAAAAATAATAGAGATTTATGGGAAAGTTCGTCCGAAATAAGACGCCAATTAGAGTGTGCAATATTGTCTCATTAACGGTTTACATCGCATTTAGATATTGGTTTAGAAAACGAAAAAAAACCCAGAAAGAAAAGCTGTTTTAAAACTAGTGTTTTCGCCTTTTAAGCTTTGTTTCATTAGCAAAATTGGAGGAAGGAAAGGAAACTCTCAATATAATTTTGAAACGTTAACCCTTTGTTTCACAATTAATAAGAATAAAATGCACGGAGAATTAATAAAAGATCAAAAACCGCAGGTGTGGGATATCACTCTAAATTTTGCATTTAGTTGCATCATAAATATTTTTACTTGAACTCGAAGCAGAAAGTTTTGGGTATCGTCCCCATTTATTAACATGGGGTTTTCTCGAATTTTCGCGAAATTTTAGTGCTAGAACTCACTTTTGCAGACTTATTTTTGACGCATAATTTAGTGGGTTTCTTTTTCCCATAAAGTCGCATAGCTGGGCAACATTTCGGACATGTGGCGCGATTTAACTACTCAAGCCTGTAATGTTTGTTTTCAGGCCTTAACAGTACGCTTCAGCTGTGTATTAACCAATTGCGTTTGCATTACGCAATCAAAATTTGCAATTGATTGGTATTTCTCCGGAATTTTCGCGTAACGTCGGCATAAGCTATAAAAGAGCCGGGTCCTCCCAGAAAAATTCGATTCTGATCGAATGCTGGTGGATTTCATCGCATAAGGCTGTGTATTGTGCTGTTGTAAGCGATCTATTGCTTGTTTTGAGAAGCTTGCTTTTGAAAGCTATTTGTGAATTCGACATTGCTGAATTCTGAGGAGCTGCTGCTGAATTTCCTCAAGATTTTTCACTGAATTTCAGCCTGTGAAGGAACTTTATTTTGTGTGACAGCATCTGAGAAAGTTCTGTATTTTACTGACTGTTGTAGAGCAAGTTACTGAACGTTAATTTATCTGAACTGTGTATAAAATATTGTTTGACGAAGTTCTAGAATCAATAAAATTTTTGCGTTTCGTCCTGACAAGTGGACTTTTTTACAAGAACTTTTCAGATATACTGGATTTTTAAGCTACGATCCCGAATACTAAGCAGAGTGTTCTGCATCAATAGGCATACTTTAACCCTTTAACGCGCAGTGTTCCCGCTCTGAGAACACCAAACTCTGACGTTTTGACTGTTGCCAGTCACGAAGAATAGATTTGATTTCTATAAAAATAGTTGCGGGTGACATAGCTCCACGAGAATCCTTTACTTTTTAGCACGTCATTTCCCGTCAAAAAATTGTAACGATTATTTTTAACAGCACTGACAACTGCTGAAAAATGGAACAATGCAAGAACAGCTGGATAGATTGTCCAATGCTGAAAAAAGAGCAGCCGTTGCCATCGCTCGACTTAACTACCAGCAAGATGGCGGACGATCGAAACTTTTATCGCGTGACACAGATCTAGAGACCCCTTGCTGGTAGTTAAGTCGAGAGATGGCAACGGCTGCCCTTTGCCGTGTCCAAACGACGGTTAAGAAATCCGGAATTGCGATTCGAGAATCGAAATCGTTCGCAAAGTTCAGATGATGATTTTAATGTAAACAAAATAAAATTGCCAGCTGTTTTATATAGTTCAGATCGTTACATCGTCATATTTATTTCGGATAAAATATCTGACTGTACGATCGCTCGCAAAGTTAGAGGGCGCTTCAGGGTTTTGCCAAACTTGCCGGAGTTGCCAAACAACAATTAAGAAATGAGACCCCTTTTTGTCGCCACATAAGAGAAATATTTATATAGAAGATAGGAATGAAATATTTCCTTTTTAATAGTAATAATTATTTTTTTTATCAAACTCACGCACTTATAAACCTTCTTTATTCATTTTGTGTCAACCTTCAACTTGATGTATTTATTCAAAATATTAAACTTATAAATACCTACTTATACACTTTATAATCTCCTAAAAATGATTAATAAAAACACTAGTTACTTCAGTATGATGAATGCTTCAGTAACCGCTATGAACTAATATTCCTTCTGGCTTGTAGAACTTATTAACTCTGTTCTACAGCTCGTGTTGTTTATAGGCCTTGCTTTATTGTAAACACTCTCAGTGTTGACTTCATTTAATGGGAATTAGGGAAAATGATGCACTAACTTAGACTATCTCTGATGCTATAAAGCAGGGAAATAAATGGCGCAGTATAATTAAACACCGTCCACGCATAAACGAATAAAGTCTATACAATAGAGTTGTTTTAATATAGAATTTACACTATGTAAAGAGACTCTTCGTTTATAGTTTTCGCTAAGCTAAGTTTAATTGCTCTGCGGATATTGAAAATGGGCAAAAATATATCGCAACTATGTTTTCACTCCTATCAAATATGCATCGGTATGGATGATATAATCTATCTTTCATTTTAAAATTGCGTTAAGTTACTAGCAATCCTCTTTTTCATTTAGCATAAATGTCATTCATTCCATGGTTCATATAACATGATTACTATAACTAAAATGTGCAGTAATGTTTTCTCTCAGGAAGACTGTAGCTAATTTAGCTCAATTTTGCAGTCAAATATTGACAAGCTCTTTTAATAACGTATGTCAAGCTCAGTCAGTTGCTTACAAGAGGGAAATGCTGCGCGGTTAACCCCATCCCCCCCCCTTTATGATAACAGCTTACACTACTCACTCCCATTGCTGCACAGAAACAACGGCAGAAACTCCCTTCTGAGCTGAGGATTGATTTTTGAATGCTCGCTCGGAAGTAATGCTTGACCATAGAACATATTTGCAACGATAGCAGCAAACACCTTTAACACGGGTTCAAAATAAAAGGTGATAAAATGGGACGCTCAGTGAAAAAAAAATTATTTTAATAAAAAATATGCTCGACAAAAAAGGTATGTATTTTTAAGAGAAATCCAGTTTCTACTTTCTCCATTGAACGTTGATAAAAAATAACTTATTATAATAATATTGTTTTGGTAAGAGAGATATCGTGAATTGCAGTGAAAAATTGTGATCAGTGAACAGACGCTTAAAAAGTTAAACTTGTGCATGGTGAAGCCTTTTATAAAAAAAAAACTTTTTATCCAAGTGAGCTCTTGAAATATTGTGCAAATTTGACGTGATAAATAAAGATTGCAAAGAAACATTTTTTTTTCCTTTTTTTACAATCAATGATCAAGATTTCTATAACTCAATTTTTTAATTAAAATTTTACCCGCATCTCTAACTATTATAGCAAACTTTAAATTATAAGCAGTATTTAAATTATTTCTGCTATTGTTGACACTGATTCCGTGCAACCCTTGAAAGTAAAAGGCACGCAAAAAATGTTTAATGGAGTTTCCAAGCTTAAAAATAAAACCTCGACAAGTTAATTAAACTGTGCTTTCCAAAAATGCAGATTGAAGATTTACTGTGATTGTCAGTAAAATAACTTAAAAATAAATTATTATTCTCATATCTTCAGGAAATTTCTCAGAGTTATAACTGGTATTATTCTCTATAAAATAAATTATTATAAAGTTTTAACGAATAAAACATTTGTAAAAATTAACCAACGTGTATGCGGATCAAATGCCACAATTTTTTTTTTAGTCCTATATATTAAACATTTATATTGCTTATTTAAACATATTCTTGTATAAACTTGTTTACATTCTCCACATCTATCATCTAGTCAGCCTATTCCAGTTATTTGAAGACAAGGAAAGAAGAGGAATTATATGCTAAATGACTGTTTGCATAGCGTTGCTTCATATGAACTTCACTGTGTGAGCAGTCATTTGGATAATAAACGAAGAAATTACACAACACATAGTGGGACTCCCTCTTTGTATGTCTAGGTAGGCCAGAAAATTTGTAATACTTTTTTCTTCCCTCAAAGTATTATTTATTTATGGTCCCAGAAAAAACTTGATTCCAAAGGATTTTTCTATTGAAAATTACCGTTGCTGTTTTTTTCCAATCCTAGAAATAAGTTTTCTAGTAAGAAATTG
>JAWZYV010020242.1:0-21089 GCA_038373885.1 Cheiracanthium punctorium | reverse complement strand
AGCGCTGCCCTTTTTTCAGCATTGGGAAAGGGTTGCGCCTCAAAGGGTTAGGAGATAAGCACATGAAACAAAATTATCTTAATAATAATGCCGGTATTAAAATACACTTTTAGCGACTGCTATTCTTCGTGGAACAATAAACAGATACTTTTCAACGAAACTGATTCCTTTTGTCCGTATTCTCTCTTGCACAGACTATAAACGCCGCCATAAACACGAAAATTAAAGAATTAGGAATTATTTCGGCAGTAGCTACTTCGATTTTAATTAAAAGTGCTTGGGTAAAAGTAATTTGTGATGCAGTGCATAAAAGAGATAAGTAATTCGATGATTACGAAGAGAGGGATGAAGAATTATGCATCTACGCATGTCGGAAATGGAAATATTAAAAGAAGCTTGGAGGGATTTGACGTTAATTTTTACTTTCCGAACATGTACCATGTAAGGAAAGTATTGTAATCATGAAAAAATTCGACTTCGAGATTTTGGTGTTTTTACACGTTTTGAGGGCTTCTGAATCCATTGATGCTATTTTTACGAGATGTATGTATGTATGTATGTGTGTATGTGTGTTTGTGTGTATGTGAGTGAACACGATAGCTCCTGAACGGAGCATTCGATTGAGCTCAAATTGGATATATATGTCATAAACCACCGTCGCAAAGACCGGTATTGATTTGGGTGTGTATAGGACTTATAGTTTTTCTACAGGGCTACGACAAAGATTTCTTTTACATTATGGCCTATCGGGAGAAATTCTTGAAAGTGCGCTAGCGTTTAAACGATACATTCGATTGAGCTCAAATTGGGTATACATGTTATAAACCACCATCCTAAGACCGGTATTGATTTTGGTGTGTATAGGACTTATAGTTCTCCTACAGGGCTACGACAAAACTTTCTTTTATATTATGGCATAATGGCATATGGGGATACATTCTTGAAAGTGCGCAAGCGTTTAAACGGTGCATTCGATTGAGTTTCAGTTTGGTATAATATGTTTGAGTTATTCATCGATTAAAATTTATTTAAATGCTTGGTAATGATCTTAATTGTAAGTGTTCGGAAAGTCGAGTGGAGTCACTCCAGATTTTTTTAATACAATACAAATGTTTTATTTGTTTATTTATTTATTTATTTATTTATTTATTGGATGGCTTTTCCGTCTTTCCTTTGTTGGTGCTGTTGACTTTTTAAATGCTTAAATATGAAAAGGGAAGATTTAAAAAACAGGAGTCAATCGGCGTATACAGGGCGTAGCATGTTTAAATACTGATATAAAGCATAGAAATAGAAATATCAAAAGAAGTCTAAGGAGGTTCAATGTTAATTTGTTTAATGCAATACAAATGTTGTTGTTTTTCATTTTTCTACGGTTTTTCAACCTAATTTGTTTACTCAAACTTTTTAAATGTTTAAAGGAAATCACTTTAATTTGCTTAACGCAAGAAAAATGTTATATATATATATATATATATATATATAACTAATAAGTAAAACACAAAACATGCTACAAATAAGACATATCTCGCATAAAAATATAACAGCTGTTAGCAAGAATTAGAAACCAGATTTTGAAGCCAAATAAAGTGCCAAGATATTATTGTGATAATATAATGGAACGGAAATTATAACCACTGTCACCCATCGTCAGGGGCCACAAACAGTGGATTATAATTTACAGCAAACCCAAATAGTAGGGTTTCGGTTGTGTGGCATATCAGAAGAGATATTAAACTCCGCACATCTGGGCCCTACCCTACTATATAAAGGAAAGAAGAGATCAAAAAGATAACAAAAATTAGAAATAGGAATTATAATTTTACATACCAGACCTTGAGCACATGGAAATCTCATTTGAACAAGTTGTGTGTATGTGTTGCCAATGCTAAGAATTGTAAAAAGTTATATATATATATATATATATATATATAATTACTTTTCTGTTTGTTTGTCTGTTTTTTTACTTTCTAGATGTTAAATATGAAAATCGAAGAAGAATCAGTAGTCAAATGGAGCATATATGATCTATGACGTTTAATTTTTAAAAACACAGCAGCAAAGAAATGAAAATACAGACAGGAGAAGGTGGAGCGAATCGATGTCAATTTGTTAATGCAATGTTGCTGTGGTTTTGTATAATTTTCCAGTCTTAATTTAGTGTTAACTTTTTAAATAGTTTGGATGCTTAAATATTAAAATTCAAAACGTAGTAAAATTTGAATTGTTAAGTGTTTTTATCAAGAGGGTGTTTCAAAAGATATCTGCGATAGCGACGAATGATGATGATATAGGGAAACCACACTAATCCGAATCCCATAGCAATTCAGGGTCAAAAACATGCTTTTCATACACGAGATATTAATAATCAGTTTTTAAATGAACCATGGTTAAATTGTTCCATTAACAAACTTTTTTTTTCTTTGAAAACTGCATCATTTAAAACTAAATATAAATCAATCGGGAAAGTAACAGTGGAAAGTAAAAATCGTCCACTGTTCGGACATACCGCGCGGCTGTCGATCTAAAGGTCTGGGGTTTAGGTCATTTTTCTCCGGAAGTAAAAGTGATTACGCCAGGCGCGTAGCCAGGAAATTTTTTCGGGGGGGGGGGGGGATATGAACTTATATATGTATAAATAGACTGAATTTCATCACGGATTACTCGTTAGAACCCAGTAAAAAGTCTTTAGGCTACGCAGAACACAATACCTCCAACATTCCCAAATGAACGGGTTTAACGAAAATGCACATTTTAGTTTTCTTTCACCCCGATTTATGAAGAAAACGGACATTTTCCTGAAAAATAAAAAATTTCAAGTGGATCGTACAAACGGTGAAGAAGTTATTAGGTTTTTTGTGTTAACTTTTTGTGTCATCTTTTTGCAGTAATGGCAGAAAAAGTTTTATCTTGAAGTCAGGGATCACAGCGTAACTATACACAGCAGGACGATACGCTTTAAAGAAAACCTTCCCATAGAGCGCAATGTGTTGGACTATTTTGAGTGCTCCTGTAGAAAAGCTATAAATGCTACATAAACCATTTTCAATAGGGTACATGGTACAGTAGATAAGAATAACACATTTAAATTTCGCAGAAATCGATGCATATTTACGGGAGTTAGAGCACGGACGGACGGAAAGACGGACAGACAAACCGAAACTATAAGCACTTTTCATCCTCGTTGTGTTAAAAATGAAGCTAAGAAAACCTTGAAGTTTTCTGATTATTACTTTCCGAACATGTACCATCTAAGGAAAGTATTGTAATCATGAAAAAATTCGAATTCGAGATTTTGGTGTTTTTACAAGTTTTGAGGGCTTCTGAATCCATTTATGCTATTTTTACGAGATGTATGTATGTATGTGTGTATGTGTGTGTGTGTGTGTGTATGTGTGTTTGTGTGTATGTGAGTGAACACGATAGCTCCTAAACGAGGCATTCGATTGAGCTCAAATTACATACATATGTTATAAACCACCGTCGCAAGACCGGTATTGATTTTGGTGTGTATAGGACTTATAGTTTTTCTACAGGGCTACGACAAAGATTTCTTTTACATGATGGCCTATAGGAGGAAATTCTTGAAAGTGCGCTAGCGTTTAAACGGTAGATCCGATTGAGCTCAAATTGGGTATACATGTTATAAACCACTATCGTAAGACCGGTATTGATTTTGGTGTGTATAGGACTTTTAGTTTTTCTACAGGACTACGACAAAGATTTCTTTTACATTATGGCCTATGGGGGGGAATTATTGAAAGTGCGCTAGCGTTTAAACGGCGCATTCAATTGAGCTTCAGTTTGGTATATATGTTTGAATTATTCATCGATTAAAATTTATTAAAATGCTTGGTAATGATCTTAATTGTAAGTGTTCGGAAAGTCGAGTGGAGTCATTCCAGATTTTTTTAAACTGTGCTGTAAACATATTCTTTCAACGTCAAAATAATCCGCAAATCCCTCTTTCATGTGCTAGTATTAAGTATTTCGTAATCTCTTTGGTGTAGCAATCTTCAAAATTGAACAATTACCTACCACTTTTAATTAAGATAATAAAAGCTTTTTTACCCTAATAAGTATCTTCGCAAAACTTTAAATTTCGTTTCTCGCACGCTTTTTATCCCTGCATGACTAACTGAGAATAAAAGACTTCCTTTCTACCTGAAAGAATTCCTTTTGTCCTGTTCGCAAAATTGCAGCACAACCCAAAATTATCTTTATTTCAGAAATAACATAATTTCGCTTATCGCTTGCTTTTCTCGAAGGGCGAAGCAGTTAGCTGCTTTTTTTTCTGGCTTTAATAGGTCCTATTAAAATATTATTATATTCATAGAGATATGAATACAAGGAGACGGCATTAGCTATCTGATATAGTGAAGCCCGAGCTGTAACCAATCCTCCACATTGCTTAGACTCCATTGCAATAGGATTGTGTTATTCTAGGTGAAAGTTCCATATTTCAGAGAAGTAATATCGCCAAAAAGGGCGCCAAGAATAATTACGTATTTGACACAACTGTAAAACTTATAACTGCAGAATGCTGAGATTTTGTATTTAGAACTACCCTAATATATTATTGTGTGCATCTTTACTTTTGAATTCGTAAAGTCGTGCATCTTTTACTGTTATTTGAAAAGAAAGCACTTAAGGCGTCTTCTCACTTTGAAAATTTAAAAAAAATTGAATTCTTTTTTTTTAATTTTGAAAGTACATATCATCAAAAATGTTATATCAAAATTTCATAAAGATCGGACGAGCCTAACTACATTTTTGGGCGACCGAAACACGTTTTTACGGGAAGAAAAACCGTGGAAATTGCTTGTCAAACAGCAGCATGCATTTATAACGAAGGGCTACAACCTGTTTTAAAAATTTTGGAGGTGATGGGTGTCAAACTTGGCCCTATCGCCGCTCAATACGCCGAGAAACGCGACAGTGATCGCGTATGCGTAGGGAACCGCCGCAGCTCTAACGCTTCAAAAGAGACTAGGTCGAGACGAAGGGAAGCTATTTTGGACGAGCACAACTTCTACGAAGAATCGGAAGGTCCATTGTATGGAGCAGGCATCGCTGATTAACGTTTTTTCATGATTTTTCTGCAACCAAAACTTTAAACGCGTTTATCTCAAAACAAGGTTTTTCAGTGCCTTGTGGATGAAATTTCGGAAACTATCCGGCCGATTGTCATGAAATTTGAATGACATATTCTTCATAGTTATGGCTATAGCGCATATCATCAGATTTTTGAAATTTTGATTTGAAGTATTTTTTTTTTTACAAAAAACTGCAAAAAAACGCGGTTTTTTTTTTACTTTTTCGAAAAACGTGCGCCATTTTGTTATTTTCGCGAATATCAAAAATCTGATGATATGCGCTATAGCCACTGACATACTGAATCTAAAACTGTTTTATTTTTTTGTTTCAGATGACCTGTCTCGGAGATACCATCAACAAGCCACGAACATTACATTTCTACACGGGTTTTTCGATGCTACTGTTTTATTATAATAATTGTTCAAAAAAAAATTTTTTTTTTCTTGTACTTGAAAGATGTGTTTATTATATAGGATCCATTTTATCCCATAATTGTTTGCAAAAATCCTCGAAAAAAAATCGCGAAAATAGCCTATTTTCGAGGTGCCTAAAGTGAGAAGACGCCTTAAATGTTCCGCCCTGCTTATACCAACGCTGTTACTTCATTTAGTCCAGTGCTGAAGATAGCTAATGCTAGACTATGGTTTCATCACGATTCATATCTCAACGAAATTCAGTTCTTGGCCCAGAAACCAAAATTCCATCTAAAAACTAGGGTATGTGCACTGCAGACACTGAGTACGCCAATACGCATAAAGCGATGATCTGAATTTATTCTGACCTGCGTGATCGGTCACTATACCTAAATTTGACGATAATACGATAATCTGTGCACGAAATATTGGTCCGCATATCGGCCGACCCTCTGTTCACTGGCGAGCACCGTACTTCGGACAGTTTCAAGTCCAGGGGGTGTCATAAACTGTGTGTATCCGTCACTTTTACGGCCCAATTTCTTTTCATTGGCGAAAGGCTCTGTAACCGGTTATAACCCGAGCTGAAATTGCTTGTAGGAAGGTCAGGAATTGCTGAGCGAGGCTACATTACTTGTTTATTATAAATTCAACGCCTAATCGACAATTGCAAGAATGTTATTTTAAAAAAAAATATCACTAGAACGCTATTAATTTCAGACAAGAATTTCTGTTGCGCGGCAAAACGGCATATACAGTGAAATCCCTCTATAACGATATTTTGGGGGTCAAAATAATATATCGTTGTAAAGAGAATTATCGTTATAGAGAGAATCGATATTGGAACGAAAAGATTTTTGTTCTTCATATATTCCATACCCTGCGATGTCACCAGAAAGTGTTCTGTTTTCATTCAGCACACCCTCGCAAGTAATATATAATAAATGAAAAGAGAAAAACATGTTTATAGTTTTCAGTAATTTTCACAACACTCGCAAATTTTAGTTAAATACCCTTGCCGCCTCGCCACGGATTCTAGCGGCGATATAGCTTATAAATAGTTATAGCATATTTGAATAACAAATATATAATGTCTAAATAAATACCCGAATGCTGCAAAAGCGTTTTTTAAAATGTATTAAGATATTAATTGAAAATACATACCCATTAATTTATCTTTATTTATTTTGAATTCTGTGTAAAGAAATCGGAAATTGGCAACAGTCGACTGTGAAAGTCCGTATTTTCTGAAAAACCTCAGATTGCTTCATGCCCTTATCAAAATATTCTATGATGTTGAATTTCACTTCGATAGATATTTGTTTTCTTTTACCCATTTGATTTCGATTTTCACTACACAAATTTCAAAGTAAACAAAACTCATAAATAATTTAAAATATCCTCGTGTAATAATCGACCTCGATAGGATTTATCTGAGGTTAAAATTCTTAGTTCACACAAAAGAACGTATCGTTTTCTATATCAGTTCCGGTGAAAGGTATCCTTGACCATTTTTTAAAGAGGGGGGATAGGAATCAAAGATATGTCATCCAGGAAATGCCAACTGTCCTTCCACCTTACGAGAAATGCACTTTCTCATTACCATAGTGTTACATCAGCAAAACTTAGAAGACGTTCTTTGGCAGAGGCGTGGTCCAGCCCGTTCCAACCACATTTTACCTCGACTTTCTTAGGGTAGCTTACAATGTGTGTGCATGAGTTGGGCTTCTGATGCATCGTAGAAAAAGAAATATATCGTAGTAGAGAGAACTATTGTGATGTAAGGGATAATTATTACCATCGTTGTAGAGAGAATAATCGTTTTAAAGGATATCGTAATACAGAAAACTGTTTTACATCAATCTAAAGGGAATTCAGCCAGGACTATGAAAAAATATCGTAATAGAGAGAATTATCGTTATAGAGGATATCGTTGTAGCGAGATTCTACTGTATCACTTATCAACGGTTGCCAGATATCACAGGATTGGGTTAGCAAAATGTCAAAAGTCGCCAAGGTTAGCCATTTTTATAATTTAGCGCGAAGTTTGGCGTTAAAAATAAAGAAAATTTAAAAATAAAGAATATAAAGCAAAGTCCCTAAAACGGAACCCAGCTTGGTGATATCTTCTGTGATTGGTGAGAAATTAGCAAACCTTACTGCTTGTTATATAGGTTAAGTATAGTTAGAAAACGCCTGACAAAGATTGAAAAAGACTTTTAGTAGTCGATTTTACGATAGATCTCAATTCTTAAGAAGTGTTTCTTGGAAGAAGGCAGATAAATAAGGCTGGGATACGGTTTATTGTACATTTTCCAATGTTATTATGAAACAAGACAAACAGGACTGACGCATTAATAATGATACTCTTTCATATTTAATGACTTGTTCATACATATTCTTGACATACTTAATGGATCTTTCATCTTAAATGACTTGTGTTGCCTTTTGGCGACAAACCCAATTTAGTTTCATAACAATAAAGCAAATAACATTGAAGCTTTAGTTGCAGAGTCTTTAAAATTCATGGCTGTTTAATTTTACAGAATTTTATCAAGATAATTTTCTCTTTTTAAAGCTCTGTGCAGCCTGTTTAATAAATAATAATTATAGTACGATAGGTATTTAAGGGTTAACGACACATGGAACATAAATTAGCTAAAATTTTCGAATTTTCAATTATCGTCCTAAAAAATAGAGCAGACTGAGGTGATTACATACATATATAATTTGTGTCAGTTCGGAATATACATGAACACTCAAAATATGGCATTAAGAATGTTAACAAACGGCTGCAGTAAAACTTTTGCCTTTTTCTCAAATTTTGTTTTTATGCTTTGGTACACTTTTCTAAAAATCTTTTTCATGTTAAGAGTTGAAACATGCCTAAATTATTTAACTAACTCGTTTCTTAAAAAATACCTAACATTCGAGATCTGAGTGAAAAAATTTTGAAAATAATGATTTTTTTTATTTATTTTTTTTTTTTTTTTGTATCTTTAATTTTGAGGATTGTTAAAGTTTTGTAGTAAAATGTTTTTAATTTTATTTCTTTTTAACCAAAAATGAAAATCGAATCTTATTATTCTCAGAAAGTAGGTTTTCCAGTGCCAAACTAAAATTTAAGGTGATAAACTCAAAAGTTTTTAGAAAAGTATACCAAACTGACATACTGTTCAAAATATTTCGTAGAGATGAGTAAAAAATTGATAATTTTTTAAAAACTAATTCATGGATAAAATTAGTTTTTCTTTAAATTTATATATGGATTATAATGTGTGTATATACAGTGGACAAAAAATTTCAATTGTTTCTCTATTTTTAAATAAAATATATGTTGTTAAATCTTTTGCAAAAACTGCCTCTTTTTAATCGTCGAGATGTTCCAATGTGTCCTTAATGATGTTATAAAGTAAACAGGGCCGACGGCAGGATAATGATATACATTTCAACGTAAAGAAACAAGAAGACAAATAAGACAGACGCATGGATTATAATACACTTTTAATATAAAGCACTTTAGTGCAAATTTAAAATAAGAGAGTGTTTCAGAATTTTAAATAATCATATTTTCAAACACTTATACAAAAGAAAAACATGATTTCATAATTTTTTATCCATGCATAATGAATACTTTCCAATAATTAATTAATTTAGTTTATTGCTTATTTAACATACTTTTACTAAAACAAATATTTTTACACCTCGCCATGTTTCATAATTATAAAATAAATAAACTTTTTTTTTATATTCAAGCATATTCGCCTTTAAGAAAATTAATGTGTCCTTTAAAAAAATGAAAATTTATTCATAATTTTCTTTAATAAACAGACCAGTGTTCAAAGTTTTCCGCACTTCAGATTATAAATTCAAATTCGATTTCCGTAAAGCTTATCGCTAATGTTTATAGCCTTTTATATCCCGCATTCATAATACTTCCTTATTTTCTAGTTAAAAAGAAAAAAAATGACGTATAAAGACTAATGATTTTCCCTCTGAACATAAAATCAAGGAAATCGTAACGCTAATTTCCAAGAAAGAGAATATTGCTATGCAAATTTTGGTAACGTTGCCTACATTCAAACTCAGTTTGGAAAATCAGACCTTACATGAATATAAATAAGATTTGTTTTGTTTTACTTATATTTTTTTTTTATAAAAATTCATACTAGAAGTACCGAAAAGTAATATCTTATTTTTAGAACTAGAGAGCTATTTCGTCCACTGCGGTTTTCCCATAAACATTTTGTGGACGTATTTTCTGGACCTACTGCTCACCCAAAGATGAACGATCGGCTTTGGCGCGCTGCCAAAAAAAAAAAAAAAAAAAAAAAAAAAAAAAAAAAAAAAAAAAAAAATGGATGCTGCGATATGTTTCACAGGAAAGATGGGTTCAGATGTGCAAGGTCTCTTAAAATTCTATACGGTAGTAATGTTTTTTGAGTCATCTGGACTTTCATTTCCGATTTACAAAATACTTCCGTACTGCCAGTTGGCCAGAATCTAGCCAAAAAGTGGCTAAATTGGCAACCCTGTCCCCATATACTAGAGAGAGAATTTCTGACTCCTCTAAACGCATCTCCCCGTTCAAACAAATCGCAGCATCCATTTTTTTTGGCAGCGCGCCAAAGCCGACCTTTTATCTTTGGGCGAGCAGTATTTTTGTGGACATGATTTAAGTCGATATATTTTGGTTGTATTTTTCAGTGGGGTTTCAGGATATATTTATTATATTTAAGTGTATAACTACACGCTCCTCATTGTGAAAATGACAAATGTAGTATTAATATACAGGGACAAACAAAATATTTCCCGTCTTTTCCGGTCTTCTGGTGGTAGCAGTAGGACAAAACTTAATTAACATTTATTCTTGAAGTGTATGACTACATATTCTAAATAGTTAAACTATCACTACTATACAGTGACACACAAAATATTTCCCATTTTTCCGTTCTTTTGGTGGTACAGTAGGGCAAAACTTGTTAATTAAGGGTATAAATACATACTTCCCATTCAAAATGGTAAACCTAGCATTAATATACAGGGACACGCAAAATATTTCCGATCTTTTCAAGTCTATTGGCAGTAGTAGTAGTACCACAGAAAATTAATATTTATTATTGGAGTGTGTAACTACTTGCTCCTCATTGAAAATGGTAAACGTAGAAATAAGGAAGAAAAATAGGGACGACGCTTGGATTATGATACGCTTTTAATATATAGCACTTTAGTGCTAATTTAAAATATGACAGTGTTTCAGATTTTTTGATTTTTGATTTTTACTTTCTTATACGAAATAAAAAGATGTATAGCGACCGCAAATAAATTCGGCATCCAGATTTTTACGGAAAAGTAAATTTTAACTATTCTTAGATTAGCTTGGATAAGTTTTTGCATGATGTCTCAACGTATGTATGTATCTATGTATGTACCGTATGTATCTACGACTGCGTACGTATGTATGTAATGCATGCATGATCTATCTTGAACAATTGCTAGTCCATTTTCTTGCTGTATGTACGTACGTACGTAACTCGCATAATTCAAAAATTATTAGCTGTAGAATGTTGAAATTTTATAGTTAGGACTGTTGTAACATCCAGTCATGCACTTACATTTTTTATTCCAATCGACTGGCTATTTTATTGACAGGGTCTCCGAGAAGAACGTCAATGCATTAAAACCTATAGCATTAAACCAATGCATTAAACCTTTACAAAAATTAAAAAAAAAAAAGTGCGGATTAAGTCCTGAAATTATCCTAATAAATTTTCCCTGAAAAAGTCTGAATACAAGTATTTTTCTGTTACAATTCTTCCTTAACTCCGTTCAAGTAAATGGAAACGTACAATACCTCACTTGCAGCCGATATCTCACGAATAGAAATTTTCAATCAGTGATATTCCGCAAGCATGAGACTACATTAATAATTTTCCTGTAAACACAAAGGAAAAAAGAAAAAGATTTCTGATCACTTTTGCCCTGTTGAATGAGAGATACGGGCACATAGCAGTTCAAATATCGGAGATATCTAAATTAACCCTTTAACGCGCAGTGTTGCCACTCTGGGAACCCCAAACTCTCACGTTTTGACTGTTGCCAGTCACTATTTATTGACGTTTAAACTGTTGCCAGTCGCTATTGGATTTCTATACAAAATAGTTGCGGGTGGCATAGCTCCACGAGAATCCTTTACTTTTTAGCACGTCCTTTCCCTTAAAAATATGGTCACGATTATTTTTAACAGCACTCGACATCTGCTGAGAAAATGTAAGAATGCGAGAACAGCCGGATAGATTGCCCAATGCTGAAAAAAGGGCAGCCGTTGCCATCGCTCGACTTTACGACCAGCAAGATCCAGCACAGACCAAGCATTTAAATAAATTTTAATCGATGAATCATTCAAACATATATACCAAATTGAAGCTCGATCGAATGTACCGTTTAAACGCTAGCGCACTTTCAAGAATGTCTCCCCATAGGTCATAATGTAAAAGAAATCTTTATTTTATCCCTGTAGAAAAACTGTAAGTCCTATACACATCAAAATCAATACAGGTCTTGCGACGGTGGTTTATAACATGTATACCCAATTTGAGCTCAATAGAATGTACCGTTTAAACGCTAGCGCACTTTCCAGAATTTTCCTCCATAGGCCATAATGTAAAAGAAATCTTTGTCGTAGCCCTGTAGAAAAACTGTAAGTCCTATACACACCCAAATCAATACCGGTCTTGCGACGGTGGTTTATAACCTATATACCCAATTTGAGCTCAATCGCATGCCCTGTTCAGGAGCTATCGTGTTCACTCACATACACACAAACACACATACACACATACATACATACATCTCGTAAAAATAGCATAAATGAATTCAGAAGACCTCAAAACGTGTAAATACACCAAAATCTCGAATTCGAATTTTTTCATGATTACAATACTTTCCTTACATGGTACATGTTCGGAAAGTAATAAAGAAAGTGGACTCATATTTTCATTGTAATATGTGTTTCAAACAGGTCTGATATTTTAAAATTTAAATTAAACAGAGAAAATTCTTTATTACTTACAATTTTTATTGAGAAAAATAATCTGTAATTTTCTTTTTTTTTTATGGGCAGATGCTACTTTAAAAATACCCTTTTGGACATCCATAATACTTTTGTAGTGTCTCTGCGTCATCACTGCGGCATTCAAAAAATCGTGATCATGTTTTTGCAGCATATTTAATGCGCCGGGTATGCTTGGTATAGGCTCCTCTGTTTCTTCTTCACTATCATCAGAATCATTATCGATAGGGCTTTTGCGAGAGGAGGCATTTACATTGTTGAATGACAAATGAAAAACATAGTCTTGTTCTTAGCCTCACCTAGCAGGCGAAAAAGATTAAAGATCGCTCCCTTCATTCATACACAATTCATCTCGCTAGAGAATCTGAAAACTGACAACGAGTGTTTTTGAACGCACTGAAATTTCCGAGAAAAGGAAATAAAAGGCTTAAGAAAAGCAAAATTTTATTTTGGGCTTTATTTTTGGGCCGAATTGGGACTTTATTTTTGGGCCGAAGTACGTACTTTTGTTAAGTACGTTTTAACCGAAGTTAAATAACATTATAAATATAGGACTTCGAGCGGGACCTGGCTTCCAGGTACGTTTTAACCGATAGTACGTTATATCCCAGGTCCGTTATAACCGGTGCGCACTGTATCTCCGAAATTATTCCACGTAGAGAAACGGGTTTTCTTTCATTAATTTTCTGAGGCAAAGAGCCACATTCTTCTAAATATAAAGGGTAGGAAAGGAGAGACTGTATAAAAATTAAATTTCGTATTTTAATACGTATACAACTCCCAGTAAAAAATGCCGTATCTGAAAGCGACTCTTAATTACGAACTTTCCTAATTGGAAGTATGTTTCGATCACTTACAGTTTACAAAATAATCACCTTAACATCTATTTTGAATCACCGGGTATCTATATAAATAAAATTAGACTTTTGTCTGTACATTTCTTGGAATTCAAAAATTTTGCGATTTCTATCCGTTTCAAGCAGCCGGGAATCCGATGCGACCCTCAAAAAAAAGTTTGTCTGTCTGTCATTCTGTCATTCTGTCCGTGACGCTTTTTTTGTTTAAGCATCACGTAAGAACGACTGAAGCGAATGATATGAAATTCGGTGTCATGATAGGTGGTCACTCAACTTAAAACATAGGCGTCGAATTTTAAAAAAATCTTGATTAGATTTTCAGATTTTGCGAAAATCATTTCAAACTGCGTAAATTTGTGTTCGCACATCACGTAATAACTGCAAAGGTGAAAAAATGATATTGGGTGAAATGATAGGTGGTCACTCACCTTAAACTATAAGCATCTAATTAAAAAAAAATCGATCCGATTTCGAGATTTTGTGAAAATCGTTTAAAACTGAGAGAATCTTTGTTCCCGCATTACGTAATAGCGACTAAAGCGAATGATATGAAATTGGGTCACACGATAGATGGCTGCTCAACATAAACTATAGGAGTCCAATTTTTTAAACATTTTTATTAGATTTTGAGATTTTGTGAAAATTCTCTCAAAATACATTCAATGATGATTTCTTCAAACTTCACGTAATAACGACTAATACGAATGATACGAAATTGAGTGATAGGATAGGTAGTTGCTAATCTTAATTTATAGGCGTTGAATTTTAAAGATATTTTGATTACATTTTGAGATTTTGCGAAAATCGTTTTAAAATGCTGAAAATTGTTCCAGCATCACGAAATAAAGACTGCAGGGAATGAAACGAATTTGGGTGACAGGATAGGTTGTCACTCAACTTAAATTCTAGGCTTCCAATTTTTCAAAATGTTGATTAAATTTTGAGATTTTGCGAAAATTATTTCAGTACGTGTAAATATTTATTCGCGTATCCCATAATTACGACTAAAGCGAATGAAATGATATTTCTTAGTTACTCTCTAACCTGTAATATTTTAACAATACATAAAAATTATAACTTCGCTTTCTTTACTTTGTCAACATACTACATCCATTCTGTGTACTCCTACAAGGCTGACGAAAGTTCTTGCTTTTTGGAAATTCGCATTCACTAACCCGTCGAGGACGGGTACTTCAGCTAGTACTGTATAAAATTATTAAGAAATATTTATAAGATTTTTTTTTCCCACTTAAGTGGTTAAATGCAATTTTACATCATTCAACCTACTTTTTTTAAAACTTTTCTTGATCCGCTACTGAAACACACAATAAATAAGTAGATTTCGTCTTATAAAAACAGTAGTTTCCTTTTTACTATTTTCTCCGTCTTGGAATGTGAATGAACACCGTTACTTACTTTACGGCATCCAATCGCGGGCGTGGTTCCTCTATTTCTTATTAAAGTCTTTCTTATTTTAGACTCGATTCTTAATCTTGCGGCGGTTCTATTTTTTCATCAGTGTCCATCTGGTGAAATTGATTGAACATTCCTTCTCTTCCAAGAATTTCTAATTTTCTCCGATTAAATATATCTCGGGGAAAGGAGAGCCAATTCAACCTAAGTAACACAATCGCTTTTCCTTAACCCTTTGAGGCGCAACCCTTTCCCAATGCTGAAAAAAGGGGCAGCCGTTGCCATTGCTCGACTTAACGACCAGCAAGAGGGCGGACGATCGAAACGTTCATCGCGTGGCACAGATCTAGCTGGTCATAATCAAGCTGGCTGTGCGCGAGTACATCCAGCTGTCGTCAAAAAAGGCGTCTCTAGATCTGTGGCACGCGATGAACGTTTCGATTGTCCGCCATCTTTCTGGTAGTTAAGTCGAGCGATGGCAACGGCTGCCCTTTTTTCAGCATTGGGAAAGGGTTGCGCCTCAAAGGGTTAATAGTCTCTCGATAGACACACTTGAGTCCTCAAATCCTAATTTAGCTAGAACTTTCCAGTAAAGCATGCTTGACGGTTTCGAGTGAAAGTGACCACACCATAGTAACCTACACCATTATTTTGTCATTCTATTTTACGTTTACAATTCCTTTTCTAAAAGCGTGATGTAATGAGTGGATGACCCCCCAAAAAGACTACATTATCGCCCATTTCATAAAGCAGTACCGATCCTATTAAATAAAGCTGCACCTGTTCATTTCACACATATGCACCCGTTTATTGCATTTCCCAACAATAGGATCTTTATTTATCTTTCATCAACTCATAGTGGGTCCCCTAAAGTAAAGATTTTTTCTTTTGAAAAAAAAAAAAAAAGATGTCACCACAGCAGGTAAAGTGGTGTAAGTAAACATTTTTTAAAAAAATCTTTTGCTAACTATTCCACTTAGAGACACGGGATTTGTTTCATTAATTTTCTTAGAGAAAGAGCAACATTCTTCTATAGTCTGTTCGCGGAAACGAGAGAACGAAAGTAAACAAACGGGTTACCAAAGAATTACATTTTGTGGCACCAATCTCTAGTTTGGAGTTTAAGGTTAAATGCGCCTAACAGCGTCAATGGAAGAAATCAGAAATTCATACTGTGTTTGGCGCTTTGGCAAAATGCCAGGTGTTGACTCTTCGCCAGTTTACATGTGCCATTATTTAGTTTCGTTCTCTCGACTCGGCGAACAGACTATAAATATATATGTATACAACCCACAGTAAAAAAAAAAAATGCCCTATCTGAAAGCTACTTTTAATTGGACGAACTTTTCTAATTGGAAGTATGTTTTGATCATTTACGGTTTACTAAATAATAGCCTTAATATTTATTTTAAATCACCCGGTATAACTGACATATTTATCCGTGTTCTGAACATATGTTAATCTGAATATATGTTAAAGTTCTATTACATATGAAAATATTTCAACTTTTATACAAAAACTCGGTTTTTCTAAAAAAAAGCATTTTTTGAAGAAAAAAAAATTGATAAAATCAATAAATAATCACAGAAATTCTAAAACTGTGCAGTTCTAGAAATTTTGGATTTTAGCAGGCTTTTGATTTATTATGTTATAGAATATTCCCAGGCGCGCAGTCAGTCTGGCGTCTTAAAAGTCATAACAAACCTTGAAACCAGATTATGGGATCTCCCAATAATTGCAACGTGCATGGGTCATGTTACACGACCTCCAAAGTTAATGAAAGGAGCTGATGCAGCCCAGCAGCGGCTTTTTCACGTGACCGCAACTGCCAAGGAAAGATGTATCGAATCACCCAATAAAATAATGTAATCGCAGTTCGACTCATTCTTTCACCGGCCAGCGAAGACCGGCAGGAAGCCTCAACAGCCTCGCCTCCTCCGGCACTCGACTACAACCTTCCAGTAGCCGTTTAATACTACATATATATAGATCGAAATTTGGTTATAATCCCTTCACACTTTTTAGCTGTAGAATCCTGTTTATAGGGACGCTTAATTATAAACCTCATGCACACCCTAAAATAGAAACTCCCCACCGCCCCTTTTTAATTCTTTAATTTCAAAACTTTGAACTGACTTTGATGATTTTAGCTTTGTTCCTCTACTGTTACCTAATCAGTCTGCAAACCTACAAAATTACTTCCAAACATGCTCTACTATTCCACAAACAAAACAAGTATAAGAAAAGCTTATGAAGAAAGAACTGATTTTCCAAATTGATTTTGAATTTATAATACATGCTAATAAATTTCGAAATTTGCAAAGAAATTCTTTCTTTTTTTATTGCATAATGTCCGTTATGTTCGTTTCGTTTTTTATTCAGACAGAAAACATTAATATTTTACAGCAGCTTTACTTTTTAGAAAACAGACAATATAAAGAAAAATTATGAACATTGAATGCGAAGAGCAGTAAAAATTAACAAGATTCGATTAAAATTTGAATTTGTAATTAGAAGTGGGGGGAAGTTTGCACGACCGCTTTATTAAATAATAATGAAATTTTTAGAATAATGAATTTTAATGGTGAAAGTTTTGGAATGGTTAAAAAAATCACCCATTTACTCTATAATTAGGAAACATGCAGGGAGCATGTATTGAGATTGGTAAAGATACGATGAATTAATAATAAACGAAATTGACTAGTTATGAAAATCTGTAGTACTTTTCTAATTTTATGAATTGAAAAAAGAATTTCTACAAAACAGTGCTAAAATATTTATGAATTTTGCATTTTAATCAGAGTTTTATGAATAGTAAAGTTATATATGCACAGGAATTACGAAAAAAAATTGTTTTCGTAAATACTGGATTTGTTTTTTTCCTAAAATTTTTTAAATGCTTCTAAAGTATTTTAAAAATATCTTTCCATAAAATCCATAACCTAACATAACAAACCAACAAACGAAAAACTTGATAACTTCAGAAATTTTTGCACAAAGTGATTATAATCAAATAATTAAAATATTTTCTCTAATAAAACTACACCTCAAAAAATGTCGAAATGTCAAATTTCAGACAAATATTTCAACTAAATTTTTCTATCAGCGGAGATCAAACCCAGACAACACAGCAAACTTGCATCAAACTTGCAGCAAGCTTGATTTATCAAGTCAGTAAACTTGAATTAAGCTTGAAAATTTCAAACGTGTAAGCTTAATGCAAGCTTGAATCAAGTGTTCTAGTTTATACTAGTCCAGCTTGCATTAAGCTTGACATTTCAAGTTTGAATCAAGCTTGACATAGCAAGCTTAAAAATTTTTCCCCCCAAAAAAAAATTCCTAAATACATGGAGCGAACTTGACCCACATATTTTACTTGCCACGCATTTTACCCTCTACGCTGAAATTTCAATTTAATTTAATCTGTTTCCATAAAGTGTTCACAGCTGGAACAGAACCCGGGACCTTTGGGTTGGCAGTCGGGCACACTATCCGTTCAGCCACTAAACCTCGTGCAGCTTTGACTAAAGTTTGAAGTGACTAATTAGGGATGGACGCGAGACGACTTTTTTGCGAGACGAGACAGAGATTTACAGCTTTTTTGCGAGACGAGACACACATTTTTAACATTACGATATAGGGATTTTTGCGAGACGAGACAAGCTTTTTGGATATTATGCGAGACGCGAGACGCTTATTTTTCGTCTCGCGTCCATCCCTATGACTAATCACGCTGTTTTCTGGCCAGATTGATAAGTGGGCGATGTGTTATTTGTTTCTTTTATTTTTCCATGGGATGCATCAAATTAAAATAATGTTATGTGTGATTTAGAGACTCTACTATTAGGGAAATATACATAATATAAACTTAACAGCAGCACACGTTTTAAAACTTTCAAAATCGAGACAAACGGCTGATTTTGAAATCAATTTCGTAGTATAATTGTATTTTGTTTTGAAGAATTTCCATATTTGGAAATATAGAATCTTTTTTTTTTAATTCTATGGTCAAGTAATTTATAACTGATTAATTATTTTGTGGAGGCCGGATTACGCCTCATTCTACCACCCATAAAGTGAAGTATATTAACTAACTAAATTCTGTTAATTATATTAAAATTTATTTTTAGGGCTAATTAATTAGTTAATGGAATTACTAATGTTAATTAGATGTAAATAAAACTAAATCTCCCCTCGTGTTACACTTCAGAGGGGCTTATCCCAGTCATTCTTTCCCGCTAGAGTTTTCAATGTCCATTCTCCTTCTCGCCTGCAGCGACAGATGGCGCCATCAGCGCAATAAT
This sequence comes from Cheiracanthium punctorium, assembly GCA_038373885.1. Taxonomy (NCBI): domain Eukaryota; kingdom Metazoa; phylum Arthropoda; class Arachnida; order Araneae; family Cheiracanthiidae; genus Cheiracanthium; species Cheiracanthium punctorium. The sequence goes on along the minus strand of JAWZYV010020242.1, from coordinate 1,933 downwards.
CAAGCTAATGGATTGAAATGTCAAGCTTGTATTAATACGTCAAATTCAAGTCAATGTCAAGCTTGATTTAAGCTTATGTGCTGTCTGGGAACCAGTTTATTGGTATTGTTTTCCGTTGTAACTTGGATATTTGCCCCCTTATCGACTTTTTCATTCTGTAGCGATTACGAATAGGCGTAATCGATAATCATTTTCCATTAAGATTGCCATTAAATCAGTTCTCCCTTCATAAATTACTATACTGGAAGATGCCAGAAAGGCATAAATTATAGCGCTCGCAAATATTTCATCTCAAACAAAGAGTGGCGAATATCCAAGCTGTACCAAAATTTGTGGTACAGCTTGGATATTTGTCTCCCACGGCGAGATGAAATACTTGGCGGGGCTACATACGGGAATATGCCAGGGTATATGCACAAGAATACATATGGAGAACTGCTTCAGTGACAAAGTTAACGGAAAACGGGAGTCGCCAAAGAATGAAAAGTCGCCATGAGTGGCAAATAATCTAAAGCTCTCCGTTTTTCCATTTTTGACCGATTCCATAAACAAGGTGGTTATCAATTCGTGGAGATCTTTTCTGTATGTATGCTCAGAGATAATTTTTTACCCCTGCTCCGATTTCGATAATTCTTTTTTATTCGAAAGGAGGTGGTACTTCATGTCTGGTCTCATTAATTTGGTGAAGTTCTGTTCATATCATTTGAAAAATCGGAAGAAAATATGTTTATAAAATCATTCGGAAAGTTCACTACCCATACAGCAATCATGGTATCCGTGACGTTGTGACGTCGTTACTTTCGTCATATCACAAATGTTATGTAAATTCGTGCCTTCTGTGACGTCTCTTTTTGTTATCATCGCAAAAACTGTCCCTAGCGGACATTTGTCGGTCGTCACCACCATTCTTTGACTTACACATGCTGTCATGTTCCGACGTGTATCAGCGATGATAGGAATATGTCAAAAGCAGCCAATGTTGACCACTTTTCACGGTTTATCGCGAAATTTGGATACAAAAAATAAGTCTCCAAAACTGAAACCACCTTGGCAATACCTTGTTCATTTGGCTAGAAATTGCCAGTTGCTGTTGTTTCACAGTGAGAATAATTTTTTTATTATAGTGTATTAACTTAACGTAATTATTCATTCTTTTTTTTTTAAAGAAAACATGGTTATTGATAGAAATGTTTGAAAAAAAGGAACTGAAAAGCTATAAGCGTTAATGCATTCTCTAAACTAAATCTGACTTTGAAATATGCCTCGCTCCTATAAGAAATATTTAATAAAATATTCTATGCTTTTAAGGATAAAACTACAAAAACCTATCGGGAACAGTCTGAAGAGCATATTTATTAGCTATAAAGGAGGTATTCCAAAATAACATTTTCTTTTGGTCTAAATTCATAAAAGTGCATTAATCGTAGAAACGCATGCATTAAGTGCATTAATTAGAAATATACGCATGCAGCAATTAAGGTAATTTTACTTGCATTATGCATGTACGGAAATGCAGTAATTAATCGATATGGTTTGAAGACAAAATTAATGTAACTATAGTCATCTAAGTTACTGTGATAAGTAATTATTCAAAGTTTACTTACTTAGGTATGTAAATGAGCGATTTATTCTTTTTATTATTAAGTATAATAAAAAGGATAAATTTTAAAAGCCCGTTAATATTGCATTTTTTTTTTTGTCCGTTGTACAAACCCCCTAGAGATGAACTCATCGTCTTGAAATTTCTCACTGGTGTGCAAAAACTTGACAGAAATCTATCTGCTATTTTAAAATTCTAATTAAAGAGCTTAATATTCATACAGCTTTTAATCGCTAACTCAGTCGGTTTTATCTTAAGCGACATTTTATGTCTGTAGTGCAAAAAATTGAATCAGTGAATAAAAAAGTAATGTTTTACTACATGTTTGCAAAA
>JAWZYV010020241.1:0-22010 GCA_038373885.1 Cheiracanthium punctorium | reverse complement strand
TAGTAAAATATAACAAGAAATGATTTGAAAGCTTTTTTTTTTTCTTCAAACAAGCAGTTTTTGAAAAAATATCTAATTAACATCTATTCGACGAAAAGAAATTAATCTATTTTTAAGGTCGAACCATTAGAAAAACATCAAAAACTGTTCATATGATTCCATTTCTCACCTCTATAAACTGGTTTTTAAAAAATATTTTTACCGGAAAGACATTTGGTACTACCGACGTAAGATGTCAATTAAATATTATTAAACTGGCTATCACCTAAACATCTAATTAAAAGGAATATTTCGCTAAAAGTACTTAATATTTGACACGTATCGAAAAATTAGACCTTACTTTTATTTAAGCTGTCATACACAATCTTGTAATATTCTGAAAATCCCAAAGGTTTCGAAAGGATTTACGACAGCAAAGGAGAGGTTCAATTGAAGACTGAAATGATTTGTGACGAGTTCATTGTTATATATTTTTAAACAATCTAAGCCTAACACTCTTGATTTTATTCAATGAATATACAATAGTTATTTATTAATTTATATTGTTATAGAAAGTAGAAAACAGTCACAATAGAAACTTAATGAATTAGACCGACATTTTTGTAGAATAGCAAATTTTATTTTTTCTTCATACTTCTTTAGTTTCAATTCAAATTTTCTTTAGATAAAGTATTATTATAGTCATAACCATCATGAATAGCGCCTTTTTTAATAGCACTAGCGTAATACAGAGGGTGTTCACACATTTTTGTAACGATTTTGATAAGATATATATAGAAATAAATATAAGAATTTTATTTTCTAATGTGTTCAATCTGATAGCCCTTTCTTTGAATTATCATATTACATCTAGATTTCCAAGATAAAAGTCCTTTTCTTAAAATATCACGGCTGATGCTGTTCTACTCCTCCTTCAAAATCTTCCAGAGTTCACCTAATGTTTTGGGATGCCGCTTATAAACAGCTTGTTTTAAAAGTGCAAATGCACATTAATCCATAGGAGGCACGGCCTATGTTCCGTATCCGGTGCCCCTTGGTTCTGGCGACATCGTGAGCGATATTCAACGTTAGTAAAGTACCCTGCCGATGGTAGTTTGACTGGCAACCATAAAGAAATGTGTAGAGCTTGGCGAAGTTTTTTTTAGAGGAATGATAATTCGTGAAATATTGTAAATTGGATAATTTAGAACTATTGAAAGAAGCGAAATTTCTTGCACTTGCACTTTCGGGCATGCGTAATAGTTGTTTTTTAATCTAGCTACTGTGTATGTGTGACTAACGCAGATGAATATAACGAATTCGCTTGCTCAATTTGACGTCACTAAGCTGTTAATTTGCGTTTTGCGCATGCGTTATTGTTATTTTTCGTTTTTTCCCGATCTTTCGTCTACTATTCAAATTTGCTTCAACTTGTACTAATGTTTTTTTTTTTCGGTCTCGCAGAGGGGCCCGCGTTAGTATATTTTCGAATGTATGTATCGATGAATGTAACGAATTCGTTCGCTCAATTTGACGTCATTAATCTGTTAATTTGCGTTTTGCGCATGCGTTATTGTTATTTTTCGTTTTTTCCTGTTTCGTCTACTATTCTAATTTGCTTCAACTTGTACTGTTTTTTTTGGGGGGTCTCGCAGAGGGGCCCACGTTAGCATATTTTCGAGGGGGCCCTTTTGAGGTGGTGGCCGGACCCACTGATGTTTTTTTTGGATCTCGCAGAGGGGCCCGCGTTAGCATATTTTCGAGGGGGCCCCCTTGAGGCGGTGGCCGGACCCACTGATGTTTTTTTTTTGGATCTCGCAGAGGGGCCCGCGTTAGGATATTTTCGAGGGGGCCCTTTTTAGGCGGTGGCCGGACCCACTGATGTTTTTTTGGGGTCTCGCAGAGGGGGCCGCGTTAGCGTATTTTCGAGGGCTCCCTTTTGAGGCAGTGGCCGGACCCACTGATGTTTTTTTTTTTTTGGATCTCGCAAAGGGGCCCGCGTTAGCATATTTTCGAGGGGGCCCTTTTGAGGCGTTGGCCGGACCCACTGATGTTCTTTTGGGGTCTCGCAGAGGGGCCCGCCCGGACCCACTGATGTTTTTTTTGGGTCTCGCAGAGGGGCCCGCCCGGACACACTGATGTTTTTTTGGGTCTCACAGAGGGGCCCGCGTTATCATATTTTCGAGGGGGCCCTTTTGAGGCGGTTGCCGGACCCACTGATGTTTTTTTTGGGGTCTCGCAGAGTGGCTCGCGCGCCCTCCGAGAAAAATGTTTTTACACTACATAAATGGGGCTTTTACCAATATTTAGCAGGCTTTATACTAGATAAAATGAATATTCACTATTTGCGCCCCCCTCCGAAAGAGTTTCTGCTTCCGCCCTTGGAGAACATATGTAAAGCTGACGTCATAACTTGAAAATTGTCTGGATTTTTTATCACATGTTGGTCTGGAAAATCGTTTTTTTTTTTTTTTAATCAGAATCTGAGTGGCAATTCTGATAATTAAACGCGGTGCATTTGAAGTATAGAATTTACATTTAGTGTTAATTGCATGAAGATTGAAGTTTCGTGTTCTTTGATTCTGAGTCGAATAAGTTTGTGTTGACTTTTCCTTGTGTTTTTGATTCCGTTTTACAGACCCTTTAACGTAAGTTAGTGAGCGTCTCGGGGAATTTCTTCGTTAGTATGGATGTGTGGAATATAGAATGGGGGGGGGGGGGGGAAAGTGAGGTAAGTGCTTCTTTAATTGTACTTTTTCTAATGTTTTGCTGTGGATTTGACTGTTTTATATAGTGTCATTTACTTAGAATTTGTGTTTCTTTGTAAACTTTTAGTGGTATATACTAGTGTTTATTCGTCAGAAGACGGCGATAGCCATTGGAGCTTGGCGGTCGCCAGGGAGGCTTGGCGCCATGGCTGGAGCTTGGCGCCAAGGTCTGTAGCGCTCGCACTTGGCGATCGCCAAGCTCCAGCGGCTATCGGCGTCTTTACATGAGGGGCACAATCTTGTATGATTTTACCGGAGGCACGTCAGGGGACTTGGGTGGGATGCATTTAAAGGGAATAGCTTCAGTTTCATTTCTCGTTTTATCAAAAAATAGAGCAGTAGAGTTAGAGGTATGGTTTGGAGCTTTATCCTGATGGAACTTAACACAGTGAATATTGTTTGGATAAAGGGATGGAATTTCTTCTTTAAAAACAGGTGTTAAAACATACTTCTGATAGTAATCCGAATTAATTTTGACATTTTTTCTACTTTCCTTATTGTAAGTTTTCCGGTATAAGAAAATCCAATAATAACCATAAAACCTTTAGAAAACCTTTCCTTGGTTTCTCTAAACCAACTTGTTTAGTCTTTTTCTCCCCTTTTGCGGGAGTAAATCGATCTTTTTGTATTGCAGTCGGATAAATGTATCCAAGCTTCATCAATTATAACTACGTATTTCCATTTTTCACCCGCCAAATAATTTTCATACAACAATCTACGCATAGTCTTACACTGAGAAACATGTTTCGGCTTTAGGGAATGAACATCGTGTTTTTTTGCTTTGATTAACTTTAAATCGGATTTTATAATTTTGTTCTTAGTTCCTACAGAGATATTTAAAGATTTTGCGATAGTTCTTTGGGTAGCTGTATTTTACTTGAAAACATGAGATGCGACTTTAGATTTAATAACAGGTATACGTACCTTTGTCGGATGTGCATTTTTTGCATTTTTCCCAGTGAAATATAAACTTTGACTTTTATTTCCTTTCATATTAATTATGTCATTTATTGTGCGAGTAGAAATATTAAAACTATGATTTTGACATCTTTTTTTAATAACTGAATAAGAGTATTTCTCTTCGGATAGCGGAAAAATATAGCCTTCGAGCCATTGTTTATTTTTCAGCCACATTTTAGAACAAAGAATATTTTTAATGCTGATGACAATAAATAAGCCTTACTACAATTTGATACCAATCACATTTTTATTTTCAAATTTATATTTAACTTCATGGAGAAAATCAAAATGGTTACATCAATGTGTGAACACCCGCTGTAGATACTCAAAATTTTAGAAAGAAAAAACATTCATTGTTTGCAATGATATCGTCGTCAATAAAATTACAGAAGTCGTGAAAGCCTAGAGGAAGATTGTTTTCATTTTTATGCTAGTTTGTTCGTGGCTTTTTTCGTAAAATTCCCAGCGAATTGATCTATTATTTACTGTAAATTCGATGAGCTTTCTAAAATTTCTCACTCTCCAGAACCTTCCTTCTCCTCCTCTAATTTACCGATAAAAAAGTTCATAAAAAATAAAGACAGAAAACATTCTTTTATTACGTTGTATATTTTATTAAGGATAGTGGTATCTGTTCAAAAGATTCTTTAGTTATACACCCGCACTATTTTTCCGGTCACTGTTTGCAATGGCGCACACAAAGAAGGAAGTCCTAATGAACTATCAACTCAGCTTCTATAAATCACCACGTAATTTTTTGATGCATTAACATGTTACAAGAAATGCGTATTTGGTGTTTCTTTCATTACTTAACTGTACATATAAATACAGCAATTAAAAATGTGTAGTGAAATTTGATGACTGTAATATTCCATTAAGATTGGTTTTATGTAAATGCCGAGTAGTAATATATTTACAGCTAGGAAAAGTTCAGTTATTTTTCTAAAATTGCTACTTTTGCCAAGTTGGGAGCTGCACATATACACAGCTATTGCTTGCAAATAAGACAAGTTGTAGAGAACAAAGTTCTTCAAAAGTTGTCAACTTTGTTTTGACAACTTTGATAAAAGTTCTCAACGTTTATTGTCAACGTATTGACAATAAACGTTTAAAGTCAACGTGGCTTCTCGTGCGCTACCAATTTTGCAAGACAATACCTTGGCGTGCAAGACGAGACGGCAAGAAGAGACGGCAAGACGATACATCTAAGTGCAAGACAAGACAGCGAGACGATACCTCCGTGTGCGAGAAGAGAACACGAGAGATACCTTTAAGTGCGAGACGATAACTCCAGGTGCGAGACAAGACCACGAGTCAATACCTCCAACTGCGAGACGAGACCCCGAGATGTTATCACCGTATGCGAGACGCAACTGCGAGACGATACCTCGAGTAAGCTCTCGCACGAGACCGCGAGGCCAGTCACGTGGACTTGCGCTAAAACAAGAATTTATGGTTATTTTCAGTGTCTAAACTATATAAGACATTGCTTATAAGTCGGCACTCCAAGAAAACGGGAATTTTAGAATTCATTTTCAAATGGGCGTCTTTAATTATTATCTATTTATTAAAGAATGCATTTTGCAAATTATTCTGTAATTTTTCTTTACGGTGAATACTAGTATTTAAGTGAATTTTTGATACTTTTTCCTCGGGTATTGTGTCGAGTGTAGGTAAAATGCATTTATTAAGGAAGTTACCCCTGCAGCTGGAACATTCAAAGACCTGCCTGGAAACAACGATGGATACAGAAAGGGAATTACCGCATTTGCGTAACGCCGGTCATAGAGGCGAACGTTACTTCGAAAGTGACCGTTATTAGAGGTTTATCTGTATTTATGTTTTACGAGGGTTTCAGTGGCTTCTTAAAATTGTGACTCTTATTGGCTAGGCTCAAATGGGTAACTATTGTTGTCTTATGATTAATTTTCTGGATCCTTTTTAAATAACATTAGGAAAAACACTTATAATTTTAACATGGAGACTTAAATTTGGTTCTCAAGCAGGGCCGAACTGGACCGCTGAAACGGCCCGGGGGATTCGATTAAACTGATCCCCATCTTCTCTCGTGTACGACCAGAACCAAACAAAGTAATGCAGTTTTCATTACATCACTTCTCATTAATTTAGTAGGAAGGTTTCCAAAGTTGAAAATTACGGAAAATTGGGTAACGGTTGAATTTAAAGAATTTTAAAGAAGCCTAGGGCACGGATTCTCTGTATCATTTTTTTTACATACCTGTGCAAAATTTCAAGCCCATCGTTCTAACAGTGTAGAATGGATAAATGCAGATCCTCTATAATTGCCAAGGGAATCTGGTGCCATTCTTCCTGCAAAACAGTGCCAAGTTCAGATAATGATGTTGTCGGTGGATAGCGACCAACCACTTTCCTCTCCAATGTCGACCACAAAGGCTCAAAAATATTGAGGTCTGGTGACTGTAGTGACTAGGGGAGATATGACAATTCATCCTCGTGCTCGGAAAACCAATCCTGGACAATGTGAGCTGTGTGAACAGGGGTTTGTCGTCTTGAAACACACAATTGTACTCAAAAAATGTTTATGAGCATTAAACTAAATCAAGGGAAGTCAGAAAAGGTTAATGCGTGGGAAAAAGTGGTTCATAGACTAGCGTGCCTCCACCGACAAACTAACTGCCCTCCCCCACACACCCCGACAAAATTGCATTAATACGTCGCTGTTACGAAAGGTTCACATGTTGGATTTTCATGAAATAAAACTTGGAGCATTTCTTCCATTAATTAAAATTCAATTCCATCTTCCATCTTCAAAATTGACTTCAGAAGGCTTAAGTCAATTTTGTTTCTGTATTGGTAATATACATATATATATTTTTATAAGCCTTCCAAGCTCGATGGGGGGGGGGGTGGAGGGCGAGAATTGAGACGCACTCTCTACCAGGCGCGTAGCCAGGAAAAGTTTTCGGGGGGGGGGGATATGCGCCTGGAAAAATTTTCGGTGGGGATATGAACTTATTTGTGTATAAATAGACGGAATTTCATTACTAATCCAAACATTTCGGGGGAAAGATATATCCCAATACACCCCTCCCCTCGCTACGCCCCTGCTCTCTACAATAACAAGATTTCTCGCGAAAAGCAAGACCACACACATCAGATGCATATGTTCACGTTCCTCTATTTCCACTAGCATTATAAATTCTTTAGGTTCAGTAAGAAAGAGTCAACCTCGCTTTTTTCTTGTAAAGTAAAGACCTTAAAGGCTAAATAAGTTGCAAACACCTCCCCAATTATGTGGATGCACCAAATGTCCGGTGTCTTTTGCCCCTTGTGTAGTTCTTAGTACACAGACAGGTGCAGCTTTAGCTGTTATATATATATATATATATATATATATATATATAATACATCGGTTTCTTGTTTATAACTGATAGTATTCCTAAAAAGACGAAGCCTTACTATAGACTCCCCCCACTCTTTTCATTCTACATAGTTTTGAGAACTTATTTATTCTTCAAACTTTACGTGTATGGCTGGTTAAAAAAGTTTAGAGAAGACATTTATCAGAAATTAAAAATCTTTATTACTACTCTTTTTTCTCTTTGTACAGATTGAACTAGCGACTCTTCTGTTATTTATGTTAAAATTCAATATTAACAGGCTTCATTTTTTAACAGTACGTGTGTAATTTAATAATTTGCTAGTATACCCCTCCCCCATTAAAAAAAATGCAGATATTGCTATTACCTTTTTTAAGTACGTTAGCCTGAAATTTTTTTCTGCTCTTATTTCTTTGCAAAAATATTGTCGACCGCTTAAAAGACACAGTAAATGAGTATGGATTGATAAACAATGATATATTTTAAAATTTTACAAGTTAATAATGTGAAACATTTTAAAAAGAATTTAAATACTGAGTTTTAAAAAATGACTATGTACTGAAATTAAAGAGAAAGCAAGAAAAGAAAAACAAAGCGATGGCAAAAATAACTATCTAATAAAATTGTGTTTAAATCTCATTCCTTAATTAGGGTTTAGCAGACCACCGACCAATGCCCTGCGCCCCGAGCAAGAAGGACCCGTGAGTGAGGGTGGGGGAGGGGAATATAAATCTATTTTATATCTGAAATTTTCATTTAAAAAATAAAGACCTCACCAATGATTTTTGAATTTTCATTTCTCAAGATGGATTTATATGCAGGGCGATCCCTAATTCTTATAAAAACATGTAAGGGGTAGTAGATGGACCGAAGATGGTTTAGAATCACATAGCAATGTGCATCGGAAACGTCGTTTTAACATACCTGTTAATCAGTGGCGTATACAGACTTCCTTCAAGGGGGAGGGGGGTTGTTATAGACATAACTTTGTGACACATGAATACACATGAATCAAAGTATGGAATAACCTACCTGCACAAATTAGAGAAATCCAAGTACCTTTGCAATTTAAACAAAAAAGAAAATGTACTTTGCCTTTTACTTTTATATTCTTAAATAAGATATAATATTTAAGGTCTTTTAATTTAAACCAGATACTTTTTACTATCTTTTGGGCTAACTCTGCTTGTTCTTAATTTCTTTCAGTTACTTAGTATAACTGAATATTACATAACAACGTAAAAAACACTCAAAATACTGGTGTTAAACGATAAAATAAATAAAAACTTTGTGAAAAAAAATAAAATGTTACTTATTTCACAGTTTTTCTTTTTTTTTAAATATTACATAGTTTTTCAGGAAACTTGCTTGCAATCACACTAATTACTCCATTTTGTGGATTTCAAATGCAAATTAAATACTCTGCAGAAAAAGACATTTTTAAAAAAATCTCAATAACGAATGTTTTCCAATAATAGTTTTTTGTTTAATATAGTTTTGTGACAGTGGCGTATACAAGGGGGCGTATACAATTTGGGGATTCAGCCCCCCCCCCTTGTCAAAAATTTTTAAATAAAATGTCCATAAATTTTGAAATTTTAGCTTAAATATTACACATTTTTACACAAAGTATGTCTATACCCCCCCCCCCTGAAGGAAGTCTGCATACGCCACTGTTTTGGGATATAATTTACTTAATATATTTTTCCACAATATCAAGTAAAGTTGCAACATCACCAACAATTTTCCAGAACATACAATTTTCAACATTAGTTAAAAAATATCTGGAGTGACTCCACCCGACTTCTTCAACACTTCATCTCTACAAAGTGTTAAAATTTGATTTAACTCAATTGGATGTAGTGTTAAGACACTAGTACACTTCAAATAATTTGAGTCTATTGGTAAGTAATACCTTTTTTACAGCCCCGCAAAAGGCTGTAAGCCTACACACAGCAAAATCTATACAGTATGTAAGATAGTGACCTATAATCTAAATACCCAATTTGAATACACCATTTAGACAGTAGCAGACTTCAATAACGGATTTATAAAAATTATTTATAATACTTACTCACCAGGATTATCTGCATTTACATTGTAAATATAACCCATAAAACAATAATAAAATGAAGTTCTATTCTCATTTGTTCCTTAAATCATGTCAATGTACTCCTTTTTCTCAGAAAAATTATTTATTCTAAAAAAAAAATATATAATACCTGCCTTTTAAGTTATTTTTAATGTTTAAAATAGTCAATATGATAGCAAAATAATGTGCTTAGTTTTAAAAGAAAATGTTGTTTATAAGATAATCAATAAAAGTTTTATCTTTTTAGTAATTAATGACTAGGATCTTATACTTTTTAAAGTACCTTTTCTTTCTTAATTTAATTGCACACATATATGCAGTTAGATGACGAATATTGAGATGAATTTACAAATGTTAATTTTTTATTTGTAAATTCATCTCAATATTACTAATACTTAATATTCCAGGGAACATATATATCTTACAGATATAAGAGATGCTTTATACAGTTAATTTTCAATAATTTACAACAATAAAAATGACTACATATTCTAAGTGTAGGCAAAGTTTTTATTGATGAACACATATTTATAGATTGTTTACAATTTTTTTTCAGTAAAATACTTAATATTTGGATGCAAATAACTACATGGTTTACACACAGAATACACTGAAATATTAAATATACTAAGAAAGATATTTCATTAAACCTTGAAAATGTTTTTGAAAACTAAATGAATAGTTTTAAGACAATATTAATGAATCGGGAATTGGAATTTTATCAACAGCACATACAGGTCTCCTAAATTTACCAAATATAATGATATTTAAAATAAAATATTTTAACAAATGATTTTTTACTTTTCTCAAATCTTGCAAAATGAAAACAGAACATCCACAAATGAACCATACTTAACTGCATTGTCAAATTAACAAATTAACCTTTTCTATTTCTCATCTGGAGAATATACACTGCTGGCCATCGTAAATGCAACACCCTGAAGGAAGCATGCAAATAATATGAAATTTACAACATGCATTAGCTGAGGTGAGATATGCAAATGATTAGAAATTTCAGCGCAGACGCACATCAAGCGCGCCTGTGGCGCCACCTCAAAGCGCTATTTAAGGCTTGGAGATTTCGACGGTTTCAAGTACAGCAATTGTGTTTTTCTTGCTTTTTTTCAAAAAAAACGATAAATTATGCCTCGTAGGAAACAAACGATCATCTTTTGATCAAGTATCCGAGTTTGACAGAGGAAGGATAGTGGCATACCGAGATTGTGGGTTATCTTTCAGGGAAATCGGTCGTCGTATTGGACGAAACCAAACAACTGTGATGCGGATATGTGATCGTTGGGTGCAGGAGGGTACGACGGACAGACGTGATCGACCGCATCGACCTCAGTGCACCACGTCACGTGATGACAGGCAGATTGTACGCATGGCAGTGACGGACCGCTCAGTCACATCACGAACCATATCACAGCAGATTCAGTCTGTAACGCATCATCCAGTGTCTGCGCGTACCATTCGACGTCGTTTACAGCAGAATGGTCTGTCCGCAAGACGTCCGTTGCTTTGTCTACCTCTGACGCGGAACCACAGACGTCTCCGCCGCCAATGGTGCGATGAAAGAAGGATGTGGACGACAGAATGGAATGAAATTCTCTTTACTGACGAGTCACGCTTCTGTATGCAACACCACGACGGTCGGATTCGAGTCTGGAGACACCGTGGAGAGAGGATGCTGAACAGCTGCATTATGCACCGTCACACTGGTCCTGCACCGGGTATTATGGTATGGGGCGGTATCGGATATCTCTCTCGCACTCCTCTAGTACGCATTGCCGGTACTTTAACCAGCCAGCGCTACATCTCCGAGGTGTTGGAGCCAGTTGTCCTTTCTTACCTTCAGGGCTTGCCAACAGCCATATTTCAGCAGGATAGTGCACGGCCACACGTGGCACGCATTGTCCAAGGGTTCTTCGTCAATCACCAGATTGAATTGCTTCCCTGGCCGGCGCGCTCTCCGGATCTTTCGCCGATAGAAAACATGTGGTCCATGGTTGCTCAACGACTGACCCAGAGTTCATCCCCAGCTGTCACACCAGATCAACTTTGGCAACGTGTGGAAGCTGCTTGGTCTGCTGTACCCCAAGAACACATTCAAAGTCTCTTTGAATCAATGCCGAGGCGTGTGGCAGCTGTGATCTCCAACAACGGCGGCTACTCTGGGTACTGATTTTGGCAGGAACCACGCTTCATAGAATGCTGTAAATTTAATCATTTGTTACTTGGTCAACATGTTATCTACACAATAAATTTTGTTGTGATATCTCTTGTTTTTCTTGGTGTTGCAATTTGGGTGCACAGCAGTGTATTTTAGCAGAAAAACTAGCGTCAAACAATTTGATTATTTACTATAAAATTTTCATGATGAAACTGAGTAACATTTTAAGGTATATGCAAGATAAACAATATACTATACAATATATACTCTGAAAGCAACCATAAATATTTTTAAAGAGGCATGACGATGTTTTCTTTTTCCGCTGTCCAGTTTTGTTTGAATACAGAAACTGAAAATGTATGAAAAGAGTAACATATACAAATGTTGAAAATTTTTAAAGGGCTGGCAATATTTATGGAATAAGGAAACTATGATAATTGCTAATTAGTCATAATTATTATTTATATGTAGTATTAATTATTCATACATCTCCATTTCTCTTTGGGGATTTATTATTATACAACCATTTAATTTTTAAAATGTTCAAAAAAAATACGTAATACATTTTTTTTAAAAAGCAACACTTTTAGTAGGCAAAGCTTCTTTTTATGAGTTGATAGTGCTTATAATTGAATTAATGACTTATAATGCAAATGCACATTTAAAGGATTTCAAAAAAGCTACCTCTTAAAATTCATGTATACTGTATAAAAAAAAGTTAAACTTACCAATTATTGTTGAGTATATGTAGACTTTGACAGATTTTTTCGCAATTCATCATTTAAATTTTCTTGTATAATTATTTATAAATATATTTGATATCATTTTTATACACTTATGAACTAAAGAGAATATTCGAGATTTGCCACTTTCAATTACAAATTGATAAAAAATTGTTATTCATCTAATTTTACTTTAGGTAATTCACATAACAAATATTGCTGAAGTTTTAAATAATGTTCCTCATATTTACTATCAATAGAGATGTTAAAAAATTTATAAACCCAGATGTTCACAGAAAAGTCAGTAGGCCAGCAAAGTACACCACTATGTAAAGACATCAAGTAATTTTTTGCTTTTCATATAAGATCCTGCTGCAGTGTGAGCAAAATATCCAGCAATCTAAATTAAAACTTTAAAATTAGATTTGCCCACTTTGATTGTATCTCATAAAAGCAAAACATCTAAAAATATGTCAGGTAGCTTCCGAGAATATTTATCATATTATCAAACAAATATTCGCAGATTAAAATTAATATTTCAGTAGTGTGTTGCAATGAAAGAAATTTTTCTTTTGCCAATTTCGAATTTTCCACATCTACTCCAGGCTTTGCAAATGCAGGAGCAGGTAGATTTTCCAATTTGTCAAGCCACTTACAAAAACTGTAAATTATGGCATTCATGATGAGTCAGGGATCATAAAATAAATCACGTTTATGTTTCCCCTTGTGCGGAGTCTTTACATTGGCAATTTTCCACCATTTTGGAATGGCATCAATGAAATGTAAAGTTCCGGTGACATCTTTATCAATGCTCTTTTTTAGCTGCTGATCCAGTAGATAATGAGACCATAAAAGGACTAAAGAAGGTTTGATTAGACTCCTGCTGATTAATCCCGCTATTCTGTTTCATCAGAAAAAAAAAAGTAATAAAAATCAAGATATATGATATCCAAGTACAGGATTGCAATTGCAAATATCATGCTTATATAACAGATTTTTGTAAAAACATAAATTCAAAATAAGCTGTCCCAAATATATGTATGGACAATGAAAACGGTTTACGTTTATGGGTCATTTTCAAAATTCGTGACATTTGCTGTCCGTGTGTTAAAGTTTTTTTTTTTTTTTTTTTTTTTTTAACAATGTATAAGAATTTTTTTTAAATCACGGTTTTATTCAAATAGTTTCTAGTAGTGAAACAACACATTAAAAAGCATAGTAAAAGTATTAGCTCGAATATAATGTGACCTTGAAATTTTTCATCAAGATAAGAAAAATCTTATATTTAGACCTGGAATTTAGCACAAAGTTAGGTTTTTAAAAGAAAATGATCAGTCAAAAAATATCCTCTAATATTCAGGCTAATACGGTATTTAATAATGCATTTTTTAAAAGAAATGAGTAGAGATGAAACCAAAATATAGCTGTCCAAATCATAGAACAAGAAACGCGTTATGCAGAATTACTGCCATAAAACTAGAATTTCTTCCGACATACTTTAACATTGTAAAATATAGTTTAAATTACATTATGAAAAGGTTTTTATAAATTATTAGGTTTTAAGAAAAATACAAGATTTTTTTAATAACTAAACATAGCTTTCGATAATTAAATATTTTGTGTGTTAAAGTTAAATACAGCTGTCCAGGCATTGATTTCATGTACATTATTTTAAACCTTTTTAAACAAAAAAATTGAAATTTGTGAATTCTAACATCTGTTTACCATTAGAGCATGGTTGAAATTACATCTAAGCAGAGGTTTTGGAATTCGACTAAAAAAGCAAAAGCCTGTTTGCGATAAGTATTTTTATTGCATGTTATGCCTATTACCTTAATTCGTTGTACACAATATATTTGTTTGTTTGTTAATTCAACTGATTAATTTAGATCATTATAGAGCAAGAGAGAGCGACCGCCAGACCTTCGTCATAGTATAAAAGCTGAAACTTTCTCTGCGCATACCCCCCAACAGAGGTAGGAACAATCGGCCGCTATAAAGTTTGGATGATCGTGGCTTTGTCAGGTAACAGGTGGCAAAGGTGTATAAAATTGCCGAAAATTTTGTCATTTCATAAAGCTTAATCTTTTTATATGTTCTTCTTCGCAGTACTAGAAATCACTTTATCCCTTGCCAGACACTTTTCCATCGTGGCAAACCCCCGCCAGACAAGTCTTGAAAAACTTAATTCTATTACGAGCGCGCTGCAAGAAAGTTCGCGCGTAAGAAAGTTCAGAAGTAGCAGTATAAAATGTGCTTGGCACCTTGTGACAGCTTGACGTATTTCGTCGCGGGAGTTTACGAACACAACAGTTTTCCATGACTTTGAGATTGTCTGGCGGGGGTTTGCCACGATGGAAAAGTGTCTGGCAAGGGATAAAGTGATTTCTATTACTGCGAAGAAGAACATATAAAAAAATTAAGCTTTATGAAATGACGAAATTTTCGGCAATTTTATACACCTTTGCCACCTTTTACCTGACAAAGCCACGATCATCCAAACTTTATATTGGCCGATTGTTCCTACCTCTGTTGGGGGGGTGATGCGGATGCAGAGAAAGTTTCAGCTTTTATACTATGACGAAGGTCTGGCGGTCGCTGGCTCTTAGACTATTAGATTCTTAGTCCAAATTACAGTCCCTTTTCATGTTGTTGTTGAACTATTTAAAGTAGTGGTTCCCAACTCAAACTGCGGCCCACTTTTCCACTTCCAATTTACCTACAGACCACTTACAAGAATCCTTTGAGGGGGGGGGGGATAAAAATCTAACACAAACACAAATCTTTTCGAACAAATTGTAATGATAAAATGAAAAATTACAAAGAATGCACAGAATGTTATTTCCACTCACTCAATAATGCTGATAATAGTTAATCAACCCTGTTTTACTTATAGACAAAGCCAAAAGCTTGGCTATATGATGCTACAATATTTCATTGAATTGTATTTAATATTGTGCCTGCCTGTATTTTCCCTTTTTTTTGTGTATTATTATTTTTTTTCTCTCTAAAATGAAATATGCTTTTTGTCTTTTCACCTCATGAAATTATGAAAACACAAATACTTTTAAGCATTCACTCGCTTTGCAGACCACTTAGAACTTGTTCGTGGACCACCAGTTGGGAACCTCTGATTTAGACTCATGAATTTTTGTTTTTTGAAATGTCATGTCTGTTATGTAATAAGTAACAGACATGAAAAACATGGTTACAGACATAACATATTTATAAGGTTTGAAATTGGGTATTCAAGTGTTTTGTGTAATGGCAAAACTGCACGAGAGACATCTACCTATGGGGTGTGCGCCTTGGTGAAGGCCCGATAAAAATAGTGTCAATCAAAATCGCAAAAAAATATATGCATATACAGCAACCTATCCCCCCCCTTGCACACAGCGTAAGTATTTAAAATTTCTCAAACGACAAATGATTATCAAAATTACTATACAACGTTTGCCATCTTTTTACCTAATTATGGTAATATTAAGAAGTTTATTGCTAATCACAAAGCCACATTTAATTACTTCAAATTATGTTCTTTCTAGCTGCTTGTTCATAATTTGTAAATGATTTATTTATTTTAAAATCGATATCAAGATATATTAAAAAGAAAAGAACATGTACAAATTGCATTTCATAAATCAAGAAAACTAAACAGAAAAATTTCGACTGCGATGCAAGATTACAATCACGCAAATAAAAAATGATTTCCTTCTATGCGGAAAATTTCACCAATCGCTACCGATTAGCGAAATTTCTCTGTAGAGTCCTGCAGATCACCATGCGAGGGCTCGAAGATCTGGGCCCCGAAGACAGTGCCAAATAAGGCGTTTGAAAGCCAAGTTAATGCCGTGTCAATATGGCTTTTGTGCTCAATGTCAAATATGTAAAGCTGGTAAACGGAAAAATAAGCCAAATTCAGGGCAAACCAACCCATGACACATGCATGGTTTAGATAGGGAAAAATCATAACTATCGCTTTTTTTAATGGATAGGATTAAAATAGAATAATACATACATTTTTTCAAAGGTGAATTATTAAAAGAGCTGTTACATACTTGGAAGATACTTTGATTTAGGTGGTGATTATTCGGTGGGGCCAGGCCACCCTGGCCCTTAATTGCGAGCTGCCTCTAGATGAAGGACTTCTTAAGGGATCTAACATGTATTCATGTTGCATCTGTAGGAAACCAATGAAACAATGAAATTGACTGTTAGATTAACAACCTCACAGACTTGAAATTAGATTCAATTATTTAGGATATTTATCTATTTAGCCGAAATGTAAAAGTCTTTTTTTTTGGGGGGGGGGGTTGTATTGCCTATCAAAGCCTAATTGAAATAGTTATGCCTTTATGCAATTATTACTTTACTAAATGCTGATAAAATCAACAAATTTAATAAAATGTCAATTCATGATTACTAACAGGCCCCCCAGAAGTTTATGGAACTGGTATTAAATCACCCATTATACATAACATAAAAATAATTCTTTTACACAAGTTTATTAACTATAGGTAGTAGCTTAACTTTTTTCAGTTTTGATAAATTTTTATTTTGCCTGCTTAGTACATATTGCTTAACAACAAAAATGTCATTTTATTATCTAAATTCTAGCACAAAACTACAGCTTGGGTATAAGTCAGGGCCGTAATCAGAGGGGGGGCTATGGGGGGCTAAGTCCTACCTAGCAGGCTTTCATCAGCCCCCCCCGTAAGATTTTCAAAAATTTTTGTAAATTTACAGATAAATACGAAAGTTTAGAAACGAATGATTTTTAACAATCGTTAAATTTCACAAATTTCACATCTTAAAAATATTTCTCGTTTGGGGGGAATTTCTCATCACAATGGCTAGATTTCTATAAATACGGCTAATTATTTTGCTGCTCTTGGTTGCATGTAGCACCAAATTTTGGATTTTGCCGAGAACACAAAATTGTCACTCTTCCTTTAAGTCCGTTTCACAAGGCAGCGATTTTGAGGGGGAGTAAAAACTTAAAACTTTCGACGTGTTCATGTTTGCATTCGAAAGGTTGGCAAACATTTTTAGCATTTGTTGTAAGGAATGATAGTGTGAAAATTTTGAATCGAATTGTTTTCCAAAAATAAAATTATTGCAGGATTAAGTAGCATGGTATGCCTCCATTTTAGTTTTACCAGACACAAAGTTATAACAATCCAACAGTGTTGGAAAGGGTATTTAACTTCAGAGGGGCGTGCGGGGCCCCAGGCGAAGCGCAAGAGCAGGGCCTCTTCTCTATCATGTCTTATGAGGTAGCAAAAACATCGCCAAGAAGCGGGGCCTTAGACGATCGCCTACATTCGCACCCCTTTGGGCCGGCCCTGTTAACTCAAACGCCACACTTAAACAAGTTTCAAACAATTATACTTTCATGTTAGAATAGTTGACACATCCTTCCGATTAAAGGGTAATAACAAAAACCAACGGGTACTCTTTTAAACTGATCACCGTGTATAATATTTATATTTTGCTTCATTTAGATATTTAAAATGAGAAATAATTGCATTTTTCAGTAAATTTTCATTCCAAAGTTTGATACTTAAATTTATTTTACTGATCCTTTTTAATTGGTACTAGTATTTAATGGACTACAAAAGGTACAATTAATTAGTAACTATGTGTTATAAATTATTGTTGCACAAAAATTACTCAAACCGATATCCAGTACTGCATTCGCTCAAAATATCATTTGAATATTTTTCATGGAATCTCAATGAAAAAGTTATTAGCATAATGAATGTTAAATATTTTTAAAATTTGGCATTTTTTGAAGCAAATATTCTAGAAAAAATATACAAACTGAAAATCAGTTTCTTTCCGTGTCCCTCTTGGGCGAAGTCCAAAGATCTGTTAAAATATATTATGAAAGTATAATGAAAATCATGTAGCCTTTTACTAAGGGGTGTATTGCGGGAACTACTTACTCTCTGTCCTTTTTAATCATCGCTCATATATATATTTTATCAATAAAATAATTAATTACATTAATTGGCATAATTGATTATATTAATTAATTATAAAATGATTTTGCGCATTCTACCCCCCTGTTTCAGGTACAAAATTGCCCCTCCTTGAGTAATTTCTGGATCCGCTCCTGACCTTTATGGATAAACGTGCCTTTTTTTTTTTTTCATAAGAAATGTTTAATGAGACCATAAACGCACCGTCAAGTAATTTTGACTTAGTGGCCGTTCGATCGTGATACTTCATGGTGAACTTTTTTATTTTTAATTAAAATGCAAACTGTTTTGATCAGTGGCGTGCCCAAAATATTGTGTTGCATGCCATTTATGGCACGCACGCCATTAGTTCCCACCCCTGTTCCAAGCCAAGGGCGGATTAAAGGGGGGGGGGACAGAAGGGGCGACTGCCCTCCCACCCGAGAAAAAAGAAATTAATGTAAAAGATCCTATTTTACTTCCATAAAATGGATGTATATGTCAATCTTCTAAATAACCGCCCCCTCCCCCCGACAAACTTGCATTAATCTGCCACTGTTCTAAGCTTTACCTAACATTTCATCCTGGTTACAACCTGGTGTAAGTCCCTCTAAACGACACATTTAATGAGATGAGCTTTTCTCTCTTGGCAAGCTTAACTTTTTTCGAAACCAGGAGTATAAACGATTTTGCTTTTCAGGCCATGAGTTTTCTTAAAAAAACAATAGTACACAAGAAACAGTAAGACATTTAAAAACAAATTAACCAAAATTTGTTTTGTACTGCACACACAGAAATAAAAAATGAGCTAAGTATGCATAATATAGTCAGTAATGTATGAATCTGTTTGTTTATAACAAAAACTAGGTTATAAAAAGCAAATATTGCAGTCACTTCATTTTTATTATAAGAGAATTCAACTATAATAAAGTTTTACATTTTCAATGACATTAAAAAATTCTCTTCAAAAGTTCATGCTGAATGTTGACATTAGCTTGTGTAAGTGATAAATAATATTACTAGCAAATATTTCAAACATACAAATAGTCACTCTGTTCGGTACTTTTTGATCTTTCAGTTAAAATATACATAAATATTTGGTTGTTCAAATGAAAAAGTATGAAACGTAGTAACATTTTAACCATTAATATAATTGCCTATGCCATTATGGGAGTGCATAGTCGGGAGATGGAAAAATTAATCTCTGGGGGGCGCAGAACATTTGCACGGGGCATGAGAAAAACAAGTGAACAGTAAATGGTAATGCATGTTTAAAAGATCTTATTTTTTCTCCAAAACATCTATTTACACTTAAAATGTTTATTGAAACTTTACCGATAACAATATTGTTAGGAATTTTCGGGGCAACCTGCTGCTCTGGGGCTTAAAATGGTTTAAAATTCGTATTCTACGCTTCAAATAAATAAATTTTGCTTTTTGTTGCATTTTGTTTGCTTTTGTTGCAACCCGAGATACGGAGGTTTCGGTTTCCCGTATGTTTTTCGATGGGGCTTCTAGAAATCTCGAGAAATATTGGTCCTAGGGCTTAGATCTCTTCACTTTTGAGGATTTATTTTTGGCGCCAAATTCGGCGATATTTCGCCATAAGTCGCCAAGCTTGGCGAAATTTTGGTCATTTGGCGCGATTTTCCCAATGGGGCCTGGAAGTTGTTTTTCCTGCTTTAAAAACGCATAATAACCTAACATTTCTCTTCTATGATGTAATCAAAAGTCCCGCTTTATCTGGAATCTTCGAGAGATATACTCTTCTAGAAGCTGCTCGCAGTTTCTGCCTCCTCTATAAATTCCCCAGCGCGTTGCTCCGACAGTTCAGTGCGAGTTGAATGCTCAATGTGTGAAGAGCTGTCAGTGAGAGTACGTTTGCTTTGTGCTATAGAAGCCGTGTTTTAGCTTGCTTTACGAAGCTGTTTTCAAAGTGCTGTGTGTAAATTCTTCATTGCTGTGTCTTAAGGGATTGTGTACGTTATCTCTTGAATATTTTCACTGAATTTTTGCTTATGAAAGTGACTTATTTTGTGTGAGATATACAGCATTCGTGAGAGCTTCTGATCTAAGAGAACTGTTAAAAGCACATTACTGTTTAATTGTCCTTGTGAATTTTGTAAAGCTAATTGTTCCACGAAGTTCTAGAAGCAATAAAGTTCGTGTTCCATCCTGACAAGTGACTTTTTACTTGAACTTTTTACACCAACTGGACTTTAGAACGACGAACCCCAGGAGTAGCAGAGTAATTCCGCAACAATATTTTGTAGAAAAGGCAACTGAAAAAACAACAATGAAACGAATGTAAACAAATGCCTGAAAGATTAATTTGCCGATTGATGTATAGCTCATTCGTAAAAACTGAAGTATGTTTACATTTGTTTTTAACTACATGGTAAGTAATATATGAGGATAGGTCTGAATTTAAAATTCTGAAGTTAATAACAAAGTAAAATACTTGCAACGAGACTTACCTTTTAGAGTGGGTTGACGACATCCACGCATAACTAAAGATGGTGAAAATATGCTTTAGCCCACTGCTTGGCTGCTGTAAACAAAAAAACGAGTTGATTCTGGTGAACATCTCCAGAATCTATATAAATAAAATTATACTTTTGTCTGTACATTTCTTGGAATTCAAAAATTTTGCGATTTCTATCCGTTTCAAGCACCCGGGAATCCGATGCGACCCTCAAAAAAAAGTTTGTCTGTCTGTCATTCTGTCATTCTGTCCTTCTGTCATTCTGTCATTCTGTCATTCTGTCCGTGACGCTTTTTTTGTTTAAGCATCACGTAAAAACGGCTGAAGCGAATGATATGAAATTGGGTGTCATGATAGGTGGTCACTCAACTTAAAACATAGGCGTCGAATTTTTAAAAAATATTGATTAGATTTTCAGATTTTGCGAAAATCGTTTCAAACTGTGTTAATTTGTGTTCAAGCATCACGTAAAAACGACTGAAGCGAATGATATGAAATTGGGTGTCATGATAGGTAGTCACTCAACTTAAAACATAGGCATCGATTTTTTAAAAAATCTTGATTAGATTTTCAGATTTTGCGAAAATCGTTTCAAACTGCGTAAATTTGTGTTCAAGCATCACGTAAAAACGACTGAAGCGAATGATATGAAATTGGGTGTCATGATAGGTGGTCACTCAACTTAAAACATAGGCGTCGAATTTTTAAAAAATCTTGATTGGATTTTGAGATTTTGCGAAAATCCTTTCAAGCTGCGTAAATTTGTATTCAAGCATCACGTAAAAACGACTGAAGCGAATGATATGAAATTGGGTGTCATGATAGGTGGTCACTCAACTTAAAACATAGGCGTCGAATTTTTAAAAAATATTTATTAGATTTTCAGATTTTGCGAAAATCGTTTCAAACTGCGTTAATTTGTGTTCAAGCATCACGTAAAAAACGACTGAAGCGAATGATATGAAATTGGGTGTCATGATAGGTAGTCACTCAACTTAAAACATAGGCGTCGAATTTTTAAAAAATCTTGATTAAATTTTCAGATTTTGCGAAAATCGTTTCAAACTGCGTAAATTTGTGTTCAAGCATCACGTAAAATCGACTGAAGCGAATGATATGAAATTAGGTGTCATGATAGGTGGTCACTCAACTTAAAACATAGGCGTCGAATTAAAAAAAAAATCTTGATTAGATTTTGAGATTTTGCGAAAATTGTTTCACATTGCGTATTGTGTTCGTACATCACGCAATAACTGCAAAGGTGAAAAAATGGTATTTGGTGAAATGATAGGTGGCCACCTTAAACTATAAGCATCTAAAAAAAACTGATCAGATTTGGGGATTTTGCGAAAATCCTTTCAAAGAGTGAATTTTTGTTCACACATTACGTAATAACGACTAAAGCGAATGATATGAAATTTGGTCACATGATAGGTTGTTGTTCAACAAAAAGTATAGGTGTCCAATTTTTTAAACTTTTTATTAGATTTTGAGATTTTGTGAAAA
>JAWZYV010020240.1:0-15000 GCA_038373885.1 Cheiracanthium punctorium | reverse complement strand
AATGCATTCTTAGATGGCATACATTAAAATTTAATATACAATATAAACACAGTTTTAAAATGGCAAATGTCTCTGGAAGAAAACCTTCCAAAACTCATGGCACGAACAAATACAAATTATTCTCGCATACGGGGCAGATAATGAAATGTAGTATGAATGTTATTGAAAAGAAGGAAATATTATTCAAAGAAAACCTTCGAAAGCTCAAGAGGATGGCTAATATACAATTTAAACACATTTTTAAAACAGCAAATATCTTTGGAAGGAAACCTTCCAAAGATATTTCCTCGCCCACCCACCAATTCTCCCACCCTCTTGAACGGCCTGCAGCGGCAATCGAACTGTCGGTTTCGAAGCGCACAAACATTAAACTTAGTATACAATTTGAACAGCTTGCCATATTAAATGTTATTCGAAGAAAACCTTCCAAAACGCAACTCACTCACCGAAATCAAAAACATTATCACGTAATGATTTCTGAATTATCACACAATGCATTCTTAGATGGCATACATTAAAATTTAATATACAATATAAACACAGTTTTAAAATGGCAAATGTCTCTGGAAGAAAACCTTCCAAAACTCATGGCACGAACAAATACAAATTATTCTCGCATACGGGGCAGATAATGAAATGTAGTATGAATGTTATTGAAAAGAAGGAAATATTATTCAAAGAAAACCTTCGAAAGCTCAAGAGGATGGCTAATATACAATTTAAACACAGTTTTTAAAACAGCAAATATCTTTGGAAGAAAACCTTCCAAAGATATTTCCTCGCCCACCCCCAATTCTCCCACCCTCTTGAACGGCCTGCAGCGGCAATCGAACTGTCGGTTTCGAAGCGCACAAACATTAAACTTTAGTATACAATTTGAACAGCTTGCCATATTAAATGTTATTCGAAGAAAAACCTTCCAAAACACAACTCACTCACCGAAACAAAAACATTATCACGTAATGATTTCTGAATTATCACACAATGCATTCTTAGATGGCATACATTAAAATTTAATATACAATATAAACACAGTTTTAAAATGGCAAATGTCTCTGGAAGAAAACCTTCCAAAACTCATGGCACGAACAAAATACAAATTATTCTCGCATACGGGGCAGATAATGAAATGTAGTATGAATGTTATTGAAAAGAAGGAAATATTATTCAAAGAAAACCTTCGAAAGCTCAAGAGGATGGCTAATATACAATTTAAACACAGTTTTTAAAATGGCAAATGTCTCTGGAAGAAAACCTTCCAAAGATATTTCCTCGCCCACCCCCAATTCTCCCACCCTCTTGAACGGCCTGCAGCGGCAATCGAACTGTCGGTTTCGAAGCGCACAAACATTAAACTTTAGTATACAATTTGAACAGCTTGCCATATTAAATGTTATTCGAAGAAAACCTTCCAAAACACAACTCACTCACCGAATCAAAACATTATCACGTAATGATTTCTGAATTATCACACAATGCATTCTTAGATGGCATACATTAAAATTTAATATACAATATAAACACAGTTTTAAAATGGCAAATGTCTCTGGAAGAAAACCTTCCAAAACTCATGGCACGAACAAATACAAATTATTCTCGCATACGGGGCAGATAATGAAATGTAGTATGAATGTTATTGAAAAGAAGGAAATATTATTCAAAGAAAACCTTCGAAAGCTCAAGAGGATGGCTAATATACAATTTAAACACAGTTTTAAAATGGCAAATGTCTCTGGAAGAAAACCTTCCAAAGATATTTCCTCGCCCACCCCCAATTCTCCCACCCTCTTGAACGGCCTGCAGCGGCAATCGAACTGTCGGTTTCGAAGCGCACAAACATTAAACTTTAGTATACAATTTGAACAGCTTGCCATATTAAATGTTATTCGAAGAAAACCTTCCAAAACGCAACTCACTCACCGAAACAAAACATTATCACGTAATGATTTCTGAATTATCACACAATGCATTCTTAGATGGCATACATTAAAATTTAATATACAATATAAACACAGTTTTAAAATGGCAAATGTCTCTGGAAGAAAACCTTCCAAAACTCATGGCACGAACAAATACAAATTATTCTCGCATACGGGGCAGATAATGAAATGTAGTATGAATGTTATTGAAAAGAAGGAAATATTATTCAAAGAAAACCTTCGAAAGCTCAAGAGGATGGCTAATATACAATTTAAACACAGTTTTAAAATGGCAAATGTCTCTGGAAGAAAACCTTCCAAAGATATTTCCTCGCCCACCCCCAATTCTCCCACCCTCTTGAACGGCCTGCAGCGGCAATCGAACTGTCGGTTTCGAAGCGCACAAACATTAAACTTTAGTATACAATTTGAACAGCTTGCCATATTAAATGTTATTCGAAGAAAACCTTCCAAAACGCAACTCACTCACCGAAACAAAACATTATCACGTAATGATTTCTGAATTATCACACAATGCATTCTTAGATGGCATACATTAAAATTTAATATACAATATAAACACAGTTTTAAAATGGCAAATGTCTCTGGAAGAAAACCTTCCAAAACTCATGGCACGAACAAATACAAATTATTCTCGCATACGGGGCAGATAATGAAATGTAGTATGAATGTTATTGAAAAGAAGGAAATATTATTCAAAGAAAACCTTCGAAAGCTCAAGAGGATGGCTAATATACAATTTAAACACAGTTTTAAAATGGCAAATGTCTCTGGAAGAAAACCTTCCAAAGATATTTCCTCGCCCACCCCAATTCTCCCACCCTCTTGAACGGCCTGCAGCGGCAATCGAACTGTCGGTTTCGAAGCGCACAAACATTAAACTTTAGTATACAATTTGAACAGCTTGCCATATTAAATGTTATTCGAAGAAAACCTTCCAAAACGCAACTCACTCACCGAATCAAAACATTATCACGTAATGAATTCTGAATTATCACACAATGCATTCTTAGATGGCATACATTAAAATTTAATATACAATATAAACACAGTTTTAAAATGGCAAATGTCTCTGGAAGAAAACCTTCCAAAACTCATGGCACGAACAAATACAAATTATTCAAAAGAAGGAATATTATTCAAAGAAAACCTTCGAAAGCTCAAGATACCTTCCAAAGATATTTGCTTGCTCCCCCCACACTTTGATTACTAGAATAATTCGTTTAAAACACAAAAGATTAAAATTTACCCTTGCCATGGGTATACTAAACCAAAGGGAAAACAATCATCAGAAACTCGACAACGTTCATACGTGTCGATCACTCATCCCTCAGAAATGCGAAATTCATTCATCTCGACAATTTAAATTCACGGAACCATTGACAGTCAGCAGAGTGAGCTTCGCTGCCTTGCAAACTCCGAGAAATATAAAAACGCGAACATACGAGTATAGTTACCTTCCTTTCGTCTCGCACCATCCCCAAGCGCAGAAAAAACACCGGCGCACTAATGTCAGGCAATTCTAAAAGCAAGCGTTCACATGCCACTCGTCAAAACCACCGTCCTCCGGAGGGAAAAAAAAAAACAAGTCGGAAGTGGGGGATGTTCGCAGTGGCATGGCGTAAGGGGGGGGGCTCCCATACCAAGGCATGTGCCCCCCCTGGATCCCCTGCTGCTGCCTAATTTGATTATTAGAATAATTCGTTAAAACACAAAAGATTAAAATTTACCCTTGCCATGGGTATACTAAACCAAAGGGAAAACAATCATCAGAAACTCGACAACGTTCATACGTGTCGATCACTCATCCCCTCAGAAATGCGAAATTCATTCATCTCGACAATTTAAATTCACGGAACCATTGACAGTCAGCAGAGTGAGCTTCGCTGCCTTGCAAACTCCGAGAAATAAAATAACGCGAAACATACGAGTTATAGTTACCTTCCTTTCGTCTCGCACCATCCCCAAGCGCAGAAAAAAACACACGGCGCACTAATGTCAGGCAATTCTAAAAGCAAGCGTTCACATGCCACTCGTCAAAACCACCGTCCTCCGGAGGGAAAAAAAAAAAACAAGTCGGAAGTGGGGGATGTTCGCAGAGGCATGCTGTCGTAAGGGGGGGGCTCCCATACCCAGGCATGTGCCCCCCCCTGGATCCCCTGCTGCTGCCTACTTTGATTATTAGAATAATTCGTTAAAACACAAAAGATTAAAATTTACCCTTGCCATGGGTTATACTAAACCAAAGGGAAAACAATCATCAGAAACTCGACAACGTTCATACGTGTCGATCACTCATCCCCTCAGAAATGCGAAAATTCATTCATCTCGACAATTTAAATTCACGGAACCATTGACAGTCAGCAGAGTGAGCTTCGCTGCCTTGCAAACTCCGAGAAATAAAATAACGCGAACATACGAGTATAGTTACCTTCCTTTCGTCTCGCACAATCCCCAAGCGCAGAAAAAAACACCGGCGCACTAATGTCAGGCAATTCTAAAAGCAAGCGTTCACATGCCACTCGTCAAAACCACCGTCCTCCGGAGGGAAAAAAAAACAAGTCGGAAGTGGGGGATGTTCGCAGAGGCATGGCATAAGGGCGGGGGGCTCCAATACCCAGGCATGTGCCCCCCCCTGGATCCCCTGCTGCTGCCTACTTTGATTATTAGAATAATTCGTTAAAACACAAAAAGATTAAAATTTACCCTTGCCATGGGTATAACTTAAACCAAAGGGAAAACAATCATCAGAAAACTCGACAACGTTCATACGTGTTCGATCACTCATCCCCTCAGAAATGCGAAATTCATTCATCTCGACAATTTAAATTCACGGAACCATTGACAGTCAGCAGAGTGAGCTTCGCTGTCTTGCAAACTCCGAGAAATAAAAATAACCGTCGAACATACGTAGTATAGTTACCTTCCTTTCGTCTCGCACACATCCCCAACAAGCGCAGAAAAAAACACCGGCGCCGCACTAATGTCAGGCAATTCTTAAAAGCAAGCGTTCACATGCCACTCGTCAAAACCACCGTCCTCCGGAGGGAAAAAAAAAAAAACAAGTCGGAAGTGGGGGATGTTCGCAGTGGCATGGCGTAAGGGGGGGGGGCTCCCATACCAGGCATGTGCCCCCCCCCTGGATCCCCTGCTGCTGCCTGAATTTGAATTATTAAGAATTATCTCGTTTTAAAACACAAAAGATTAAAATATTACCTTGCCATGGGTATACTCAACCAAGGGAAAACATATCATCAGAAACTGCGACAACGTTCATACGTGTCGATCACTCATCCCCTCAGAAATGCGAAATTCATTCATCTCGACAATTTAAACTTCACGGAACCATTGACAGTCAGCAGAGTGAGCTTCGCGTCCGTTGCCTGCAAAACTCCGAGAAATTAATAATAACGCGAAACGATACTGTAGTTAGTTACCTTCTTTCGTCTCGCACCAATTCCTCAAGGACAGAAAAAACACCGGTGCGCACTAATGTCAGGCAATTCTAAAAGCGCAAGCGTTCTAACATGCACTCGTCAAACACCACACCGTCCTCCGGAGGGGAAAAAAAAACAAGGTCGGAAGTGGGGGTATGTTCGGCACCGAGGCATGGCATAAGGGGGAGGGGCGGCTCCAATACCCTAGGCATGTGCCCCTCCCCCTGGATCCCCTGCCTGCTGCCTACTTTGATTATTACGAATAATTCGTTAAAACACCAAAAGATTTAAAATTTTACCCTTGCCCATGGGTATATACACTAAACCAAAGGGAAAACAATCGACTCAGAACACTCTGACAACGTTTCATACGTGTCGATCACGATCATTCAGCACTCGCACCTACTCAGAAAATGCGAAATTCAATTCATCTTCGACAATTTAAATTCACGGAACCATTGACAGAGTCAGGCAGAGTGAGCTTCGCTGCCTTGGCAAACTCTCGAGAAATAAAATAAACGCGAGAACATACGAGTATAGTTACTTTCCTTTCGTCTCGCACCATCACCTCCAAGCGCAGAAAAAAACACCGGCGCACTAATGTCAGGACAATTCTAAAAAGCATGCGTTCACATGCCACTCGTCAAAACCACCGTCCTCCGGAGGGAAAAAAAAATCAAGTCTTTAAGTGGGGGGATGTTCGCAGAGGCATGGCGTAAGGGGGGGCTCCCCATCCCACAAGTGTGTGCCCCCCCCTGGATCCCGTGATTATTACTTTGATTATTAGAATAATCTCTTTAAAACACAAAAGATTAAAATTTACCCTTGCCATGGGTATACTAAACCAAAACCTATTAATACAGGGAAAACAATCATCAGAAACTCGACAACCGTTCATACATATCAATCACTCATCTCCTCGGAAATGTGAAATTCATTCATTTTTGACAATTTAAATTAATGGCACCATTCACAGTCAGTAGATGTGGAGCATGCGGATGGTCTTGCAAACTCCGAGAAATAAAATAAAATAACTCGAGCATCCCAGTAGTTTACCTTCGTGTTCGTCGTCTCCACCATCCCCGAAGCGCAGAGAAAAAAACACTCGCATCATTCTTTTTTCATTTACTTTTTATTAAATTGGCTTAAGGAAAAAAAATTAACTAAAATTCATTAAAAGCAGTGCTAACTCAGTCTGCGATAAAATTTTCTTATGTCTCCATTTCAAAGAGGTACACTTCGAATATGAACGATTTTCTGTTGATTCACGCTTGTACAGGTCGGTAGAGCATGCGGCTCGAGAACTGGCAGTTCTTGCGTTCGAATCTGCACTTCTGCACGAGTGAGGGCAAGGGGGGGGGTTGGGGGGGGTCGGGGAGGGGGGGCAGGCGGGGGGGGGGGGGGGTACGGCTAAGGACAAAAAATACACCCACACATCATCACAATTCAAAATTTAAATTCCAGTGGAAAAAAAAAAAAAAAAAAAAAAAAAAAAAATAAACTCAAACAATGTTCATGCGTTCTTCCCAAAATGAATAATAACATTTAATATGATAATAACTGTTTACATTGCACATTAAATTTTAATGTACATTAAATTTTAATGGGGGTACGGCTAAGGACAAAAAATACATCCACACATCACTCATCAAAATCTAAATTAAAAAAAAAAAAAAAAAAAACAATGTTCATGCGTTCTGCTAAAAATGAATAACATTTTAATATGGTAAAACTGTTTAGCATCGTTACATTAAAATTTTAATGTTTGTCTGCCATTCAAGAATTAATTAAGTGATGATACTTTGATCCCGTGTGTGCCTTTTGTTTTGGATTAAATCTCTTCTGGAAACGCGTGGAAACTTTTTGCTTTTAAACGATTTTGCATCAGCTCTGGAATTTTTAGACTGCCCGCATTGAGCCTCGAACCCACGACTCAATGCATGCCTCAAACCCAGGCCGCCATTGAGCCATCTAACCACCACGAATGTGGCCGTCGTGTGTTCGATTCCCCAGCTGTGGAATTTTTCGCATAGATGGTAAAAAATAAAATCAGCCATAAACACTCGATATTGCCTAATAACTTGAAAGGTTGAGGAGGACTGCTAAGGACAAAAAATTACATCCACACATCACTCATGAAAATTTAAATTCCTAGTGGAAAAAAAAAAAAAAAAAACACTCAACAATGTTCATGCGTTCTTCTAAAAATGAATAACATTTAATATGGTAAAAACTGTTTACATTGTACATTAAATTTTAATGTTTGTCTGCCATTCAAGAATTAATTAAGTGATGATACTTTGATCCCGTGTGTGCCTTTTCTTTTGGATTAAATCTCTTCTGGAAACTTTTTGCTTTTAAACGATTTTGCATCAGCTCTGGAATTTTTAGACTGCCGCATTGAGCCTCGAACACCACGACTCAATGCATGCATCGAACCCAGGCCGCAATGAGCCACTAACCCACACGAATGTGGCAGTCAGTCGTGTGTTCGATTCCCAGCTGTGGAATTTTTTCGCATAGATGGTAAAAAATAAAATCAGCCTAAACACTCGATATTGCCTAATAACTTGAAAGGTTGAGGACGGCTAAGTGACAAAAAATACATCCACACACATCACTCATCAAAATTTAAAATTCCAGTGGGAAAAAAAAAAAAAAAAAAAAAAAAAAAAACAATACAACAATGTTCATGCGTTCTTTCTAAAAATGTAATAACATTTTAATATGGTAAAATACTGTTTACATTGTACATTAAATTTTAATGGGGGTACGGCTAAGGACAAAAATTACATCCACACATCACTCATCAAAATCTAAATTCCAGTGGAAAAAAAAAAAAAAAAAAAAAAAAAGCTCAACAATGTTCATGCGTTCTTCTAAAAATGAATAACATTTAATATGGTAAAACTGTTTACATTGTACATTAAATTTTAATGTTTGTCTGCCATTCAAGAATTAATTAAGTGATGATACTTTGATCCCATGTGTGCCTTTTGTTTTGGATTAAATCTTTTCTGGAAACGCGATGGAAACTTTTTGCTTTTAAAACGATTTTGCATCAGCTCTGGAATTTTTAGACTGCCGCATTGAGCCTCGAACCCACGACTCAATGCATGCCTCGAACCCAGGCCGCATTGAGCCACTAACCCACGAATGTGGCAGTCGTGTGTTCGATTCCCAGTTGTGGAATTTTTCGCATAGATGGTAAAAAATAAAATCAGCCTAAACACTCGATATTGCCTAATAACATTGAAAGGTTGATAGAAACACTTTCTAAAATATGTATAAATTCCGCAGCGTAACGGAGTTGTCACGAATTAATTGTTTCATCTGTTCCATCTGTGGTTTGCAGAGGAAGATGATAAATGTCAACGGTTCTAATGCGAGAAATTTCATCTGGGAATCGTCCCAGAGTAGCTCAGTCGTAAAGCACACCGCACGTTATGCGGCCATACATGGGTTCGATTCCTAGCTCTGGAATTTTTGGACTGCCGCATTGAGTCTCGAACACACGACTCAATGCATGCCTCGAACCCACACGCCGCATTGAGCCTCTAACCCAGGAATGCTTCAGTCGTGGGTTCGATTCCCAGCTCGAATTTTTCGCATAGTTGGTAAAAAATAAAATCGAGCCTATAACACTCCAAATTGCCTAATAAATTTGCACGTTTTATGATTACATTAGCATAGTTAGAGTGTCGGCTATCAAAACCAGTTATAAATTGATTCATTAGGGTTTTTTGGGGGGGTGTGTCATAACCCTCATGATGAATTTTTTGGCATAACAAAATGTATATATTCTTTGTTACATTATCAAACACAACGTGTACATATATATATGAGTTGTAGTAGCCGTAAACCCTCCCTATGAAAAATTTCTGGCTACGCCCATGATTACAATAGCTTAGTTACAATATCAGCTATCAAAATAAGTTACAAATTCAGTTATAAAAAATTTAAAAAAATACATGTAATGGAACATAAATTTAAATTTTAAAATAGCTTTTTACCTTATATGATTACACTAGCTGCGTGACCGCCCATTCTTTCGAACAGTAAGAAACGGAAATTTTCCTCACATGTGTAATTCGAATTAATTCCAGGGATGTGGAATCTAGAAAAGAAAAAATATTTTAATCTTGACTTAAAGTTTGCATCATATGTACTAACATGAGATCATTGCAATATAATGACATCAAAAAATATTTATGTCAGCGGCATTCGCTATCCAAAAAGTGAAAAGTTTCACCGTTTCAGTGAACTTCTCACTTTGAAAAATGTCTCATTTCCACTTAATGCTGTTTTTTAGGGTCACGTTTCAGTAATAAATACTTCAGACACTACATAAAACAGACACTTTTTAAAAAAATTTTAAATTACATCACCCTCTCTTGCAGCCCTTTACAAAAAGAAAAGAGATAAGACTGCGCTATTAATGAATGTCATTTTATCTCTCATCACCCTTTATTGAAAAAATGCGACATAATTTTACATGCATTTAAATACTATTAGTTCACAACAGCTTTAATCTATTGTTACAATATTTTGTAAGCTATAGAATATGCATCACATGTATTTTCCCTAAATAGGTTACATTCATTAAAATTCCAACATAGGGTTACCAGGCAAAATACGCAAAAGATGAGCGATATAAAATGACAAAGTCAATTAATATCGTTTTAATATGGCAATAATGAAACTAAAAAATTTGTGGGGTTCAGGGGGATCTACCCCTGACGAGGCTCGAACTGCCAAGTTTTTTTTTTTATAGAGGCTTTAAAATTGTTTTTCTAGATTATGCAGTTTAATTTCTCTTTTCACAAATAAATCAAGTATCTATAAGCGGAAATCAAGCGAAGCAAAGAAATTGTCTGTGTAGACATAAGAATATCTATGTACAGAAAACGAAATCTTTGGAATGGGAAAGTTTTTTTCACAATTTCAGAAGAGCGCTGGTTGTAATTGGTTCACAACCGACTTCTAGTCGTATAATAACAGCAGTATTTGGCACATTTTGGCTTCAAGTATAAGGCAATAAACAACAGATGTTCTGTTGGGGTCTGACCCGCAGTAATCTCCTGCATCCGGAAACTAGCACGTTACGGCGCGGAAGGCGATAACTGTCAACCGCGCAGGAAAATACTTTGGCACCTGGCTCGCGCTGAAGGAAGAGGATTACGCTTGCACTCGCAGTTGGTGTGCATGTAGGATGGCTTAGCTCCAGCGACCGACCAAATGTGGCATGCTTAATTCTTTATCGTTTCAGTGTGTAACATAAATTCGTAGAAGTTTTAAAATAAATATGGTTTAAGTGTTGATATGTGTAATGTTTAATTATTTAATAATTTTGTATTAGCAACCTTCTAAAGACTCACTTTTCGTATTGCATTTAATTGAGCCGTAATGTAACGGCCATCCTTTCTCAGCTGACAGTTCTCTCTCCCTACGCTGATATTTTGTTCTCTTCTAGAAAATTCAGCGATCTCTTGGCGGAGACCGTGGCTTAGCTTGGTGACATCATCGCGGCACGGAGCAGCCTGAATGTAGCTTCACGAGATTCCTGAAAAGAAGAAAGGAGGGTAAATAAAGGCTGTAAAATAACTGAAATAAAATAATACTGTGTAATCTAGGAAAACTATTTCAGACGATTTGGGATTGCAATTGTCCCTTCAAAGCCTGATGACAGTGACTTATGTCACTCAAACGACACACTTTATTACTCTCGGAAATAAAATGGATCGGAAAGTACCGAAAAATCTCTCTAAAATTAGGGAACGAGTAGATTTTTATTCTTTAAATGTAGTGCAGATTTCTTTCTACATATTTATGAAAAAGTACAAGAAGATCGTAAAAGCAGTGTAGATGATATTTTGCTTTTTAATCTTCTAAAGGGTTTTGTCTGTTGAAATTATTTCCTTTTTACGGTAACCTCTACCCGCGATCCCCACTAGAGGAAGCAGTGATCGGAACCCAGACCAGCGCGTCGGAGAAGAATCAGTGGGGTAAAGCTAACCTGTTTCAGCACCGGCTAAACCGACCTCAATTTCCTTATTAGTGGGTGAACAATCCAACACAATACGAATTCTGCTTCATAATGATAGGAAATCCAGAATTTGAAGGGTTAAAACACTTAGGAGTCGTTTTTCCAGATAACGTCGTTTAACTTTTTTTTCATTAAAAATGATCGTCTGCTTGAAGCATCAATACAAGAGGGGTTAAATGCAAACCGAAATCTGTCGAAAAAAGTTAAACGACGTTATCTGGAAAAACAATTTTAAACGAATTGGAATCTCAGTTTTCTCTTCAAAGCCTGTAAACCATGATTGGAGTATGATGTCATTGTCACTCGAAACAGCTTCACTCGAAACAGCGCGTTGTCGAGCAAACAATACACCTTTTTTTTTTTTTTTTTTTTTTTTAATTTACTTTCGGAAATAAAATGGTGCTGAAAAAAACGAAAAAAAAACTTTAAAATAGGGAAATGGGTAGATTTTGAGATTTTTAAAGTAGCGCAGACTTCTTTCTACATTTTTATACGTAATTTTGATATACTTGAAGCGGATAGCACAAACTGTGCAGATGTTCTTTCGCTTTTTTTTTTTCTCTAAAGAGTAATGGCAGTAAGTTTTATCTTCTAGTGGTTGTCCGGAATCGTTATGAGTGAATGATTGATTCAGTGATAAGCGTATGATCAATTCAAAAAATTACAAAATCTTCAATATTCTCATTAGTAGTTACGTACAATCCCGGCGGTCATTTTGACGAAACAATTTTTGCTTCAAATGTGCTGGCAAACTGTTGCCAAACATCAGTGGCGTATCCATAAATTTTTCATGGGGGGGTTACGACTACTGCAACTCACATATATGCATACATGTCTGTGATAAGGGAGTGAAGAATATAAATTTTGTATGGCACAAAATTTCTCAAGGAGGCTAGTTATTTATTACGTCATCCATAAACATTTACAATGGATATTATTTGATTATTTTTCATTTCGAAAGTTTAGAAACAGAAAAAAGTTCGAAATGGTTAAGGAGGTTATTGACCGAACACCATGAAATTTGGTATACTCAAGTCTTTCGTCAAGGAGAAGATTTTTATGCTATACATTTTCCTCTAGCTCGCCGCTAGATGGTGCTGCAGGACGTCGAATTCTGTTCAACCGCTCGCTATGAAAAAAACCGTTCGATCTAGCTTGACGAAAATTGGTACGTGGGGATATTTGAACACGGAGAATTTTTTTACACAATCCATTTTGCCAGAACTTGCCGCAAGGTGGCGCTGAAGAGCATCGAATTCTATTCCGTCGGACCGCTTGCTGTGAAAATTAGTACACATGGATATTTGAGGACGTACAATACTTTTACACTTTCCGTTTTTCTGTAACTTGATGCTAGATTGCGCTGCAGAATGTCGACTTCTATTCTGTTTAACTTAAGGTGACCAGATTTTTGTAGTCAGAATCGGGGACATGTCCCCGATTCTGGCAACAAAACTGGGGACATTTATAATTAATGCAATAATTAACAGCAATTTAATTGAAAAACAATGCAATAATTAAAAAATTGTCCCCAGTTCCATTTTTACATTCTGGGGACAATTTGAAAAACGTCCTGAAAATGGAGACTGTCCCCAGAAAATGGGGACGTTTGGTCACCTTAGTTTAACTGCGTGCTATGAAAATACCGTTGAAGGCATTTTGACGAAAATATGTGCGCATGGATATTTGAACACGGAGAATATTTTTACACTATCCATTTTCCTCTAGCTCGCCGCTAGGTGGCGCTGCAGAAAGTCGAATTCTCTTCAACCGCTCGCTCTGAGAATACCGTTCTATCTATCTCGACAAAAATTGGTACGAAGGGATATTTGAACACGGAGAATATTTTTAAGCAATCCATTTTGCCATAACTTGCCGCAAGGTGGCGCTGAAGAGCATCGAATTCTATTCCGTCGGACCGCTTGCTGTGAAAATTAGTACACATGGATATTTGAGGACGTACAATACTTTTACACTTTCCGTTTTTCTGTAACTTGACGCTAGATTGCGCTGCAGAATGTCGACTTCTATTCCGTTCAACTGCGTGCTACGAAAATACCGTTCAAGCGATTTTGACGAAAATTTGTGCGCATGGATATTTGAACACGGAGAATATTTTTACACTATCCATTTTCCTCTAGCTCGCCGCTAGGTGGCGCTGCAGAACGTCGAATTCTGTTCAACCGCTCGCTGTGAGAATACCGTTCTATCTATCTTGACGAAAATTGGTACGTAGGGATATTTGAACACGGAGAATATTTTTACGCAATCCATTTTGCCATAACTTGCCGCAAGGTGGCGCTGAAGAGCGTCGGGTTCTATTCCGTCGGACCGCTTGCTGTGAAAATACCGTTCAACAGATTCCGATGAAAATTGGTACTGACGGATATTTGCGCACGGAGAACGCTTTTGCGCTATCCGTTTTTCTGTAACTTGACGCTAGGTGGCGCTGCAGAACGACGATTTCTATTCCGTTCAACTGCGTGCTACGAAAATACCGTTCAAGGGATTTTGACGAAAATTTGTGCGCTTGGATATTGGAACACGGAGAATATTTTCACACTATCCATTTTCCTCTAGGCGGCGCTGCAGAGCGTCGAATTCTGTTCAACCGCTCGCTGTGAAAAAAACGTTCGATCGATCTTGACGAAAATTCGTACCTAGGGATATTTAAACACGGAGAATATTTTTACGCAGTCCATTTTGCCATAAATTGCCGCAAGGTGACGCTGAAGAGCGTCGGGTTCTATTCCTTCGGACCGCTTGCTGTGAAAATACCGTTCAACAGATTCCGATGAAAATTGGTACGAACGGATATTTGCGCACGGAGAACGCTTTTGCGCTATCCGTTTTTCTGTAACTTGACGCTAGGTGGCGCTGCAGAACGAAGATTTCTATTCCGTTCAACTGCGTGCTACGAAAATACCGTTCAAGGGATTTTGACGAAAATTTGTGCGCTTGGATATTGGAACACGGAGAATATTTTCACACTATCCATTTTCCTCTAGGCGGCGCTGCAGAGCGTCGATTTCTATTCCGTTCAACTGCGTGCTACGAAAATACCGTTCAAGCGATTTTGACGAAAATTTGTGCGCTTGGATATTGGAACACGGAGAATATTTTCACACTATCCATTTTCCTCTAGGCGGCGCTGCAGAGCGTCGAATTCTGTTCAACCGCTCGCTGTGACAAAACCGTTCGATCTATCTTGACGAAAATTCGTACCTAGGGATATTTAAACACGGAGAATATTTTTACGCAGTCCATTTTGCCATAAATTGCCGCAAGGTGGCGCTGAAGAGCGTCGGGTTCTATTCCGTTGGACCGCTTGCTGTGAAAATACCGTTTTTGATGAAAATTAGTACGCATGGACATTTGAGGACGTACGATAGTTTTAGATTAGCCGTTCCTGCTTAAACTCGACGCTAGACGGCGCTGCAGCGCATAAACTTCTATGCCGTTGGACCGATCGGCATACAATTTTTTATAATTGCACATTTGAGAGAGGAGAATATATTCTCTGTTACTTTTGATCTTAATCACCACTAGGTGGCGCTGCAGCGCATCAACTTCGATA
>JAWZYV010020239.1:0-22467 GCA_038373885.1 Cheiracanthium punctorium | reverse complement strand
CCAGTCTTGTCTTCATTGTGTCCAGTTTCATTCGCTGCCGCTGAAGCGACGTTTTTGACGTCGAACTCAAATTAACATACTCCACAGTTTGAAAATCAGAAAATTTGCATTTGTGATTCTCTTCTTCCATTCTCGGCAAAAAAATTTCGCTTATATCTTTATTTTATATAAAACTTAAAATATCCTTTAATTGTTTTGAGCAGTGCAGATGCCAGACAACAAGCAACATTAAAACTCTGCTATATAAGGGTAACCGAATCAGTGTTTTATTCGGGTTACGCAGAACTTAATAAATGACAAAGGAAAAAAGAAACCTAATTCGTTTCGAAGTTATTTCACAAAGACTGTGTGCTTGTCCACACAGAAAAGCAGCATTCAACTCAATGATTAACTTCCTTTGCGACTCTTCGCCGTGAACGGGGTCGGATCAAATGAACTGCGTGCTTCCCTCCAGCATTCTTGTCGATTGCACAGGATAGTCAATTTGAAAGAGTTCCCGATGGATTTTATTATTACCCTTCTTAAATACTGATGGATGTGGCAAATAACTCTAACACTGTAATATAATAATTTGAACCTTCTTTTAAGTGTGGGAGACAATTTCCAACACTGTTGGACTGTTACAACATTGGGAGGTAAGACAGAAATGGAGATGCACAATGTTACTTAACCCTGTCATAATATTATTTTTGCAAAACATAATTTATATAAAATTTTTACATTGTCATTGCTTACAGCAAATTTTGAAAATGTTTGCCACCATTGCAAACAGGGAAACAATTGGGTTTTCCTGCAAACTTCGATGAATTAAAAACAAAACATAACCTGTACAAATTTCGTCGATAACGCCAAAAATGTTGAGAAGAGCGTCAGAAAATTCGGTTCGACGTGTCCATGTGTTGTGTCATTTAGAAGTGATGAAAATTCTGCATACAAAACTGATTTGGTGCACTTACGCATACCGTTCGCATTCAACACACTCTGAAGATGGTGCAAGATGTCCCACCTCGCAGAACTGAAAGACATTCGTCCACTCCCTATTACGTTAATTACCCACCATAAAAACAAGTACAGTGTCAAAAATAAGAGAAACAAAGCTGCACCATTGAATTTGAAAAAAAGCTTCTTTTTTGTAAGTTTTGTTGCTTATGTCCCCTAGCAAACGAATGCGGTGACAGATTGCCCCCCCCACACACCTATTAGAGAGGCGTTGGGCAGAGGGGGTATTTTTAGTGCACCCCAGAGGGAGGAAATCAGACTTTAGTCCTCTAATTTTCAACCAATTCCATAGGAGGGACTACCCCCTGAAACTGCCACCTCCAGAAATATCGTTTAACAACCTGGAAAGCTACGGATTTTACGTGCGCCCGCTCATAACGTACAAGTTCCCACAGCAGTCGAGCCGAGAGGGAGTTGACCCTCCCAAACACAGGCCAAGCCAAATGCTGCTTCACTTGCCGTGCTCTTATGGGAACGGAGTTTAGCGTCCAGAGCATTGCGGGAAGCTTTGTGTAAGTTTACATCCACACACATAGTCGTATAGTCATTAAAAAAAATTACACGTGGATTTTGCCAGTAGTTAAATTC
Source organism: Cheiracanthium punctorium (assembly GCA_038373885.1). NCBI lineage: Eukaryota > Metazoa > Arthropoda > Arachnida > Araneae > Cheiracanthiidae > Cheiracanthium > Cheiracanthium punctorium. The sequence goes on along the minus strand of JAWZYV010020239.1, from coordinate 20,880 downwards.
TTCAAAAGATTTGTCTGAGGAATTGTATTTTACAATAAAGTGTTACGGGTATATTGCGATGTAATGTGGAAAGAAAAATATTTTAAGTACGGAGTTTTAGCCTCTTTTTGGTAGATTCATAGCCCCGTTACTATAGAAGGTACAAAAAAGGCTTTATCAACATGCTAGAACATTTTGTCCTCTACAAGTCAACAACATAACTGTTTTGCTTTAAACTATACGAGAAAAAAGTTATGGGCGAAAAACTGAAAAAAGTGCCGATTTTCCAATGCGTTCACCAGATTGATGTGGGAGAACAGGGGGGGGGGGTGGAAATTTGAATTTTTCAAAATCAAATTTTGTGATATTACATATCACAAAATTTAGAAATATCTGACATTTCATACAGCAACCCCCCCCCCTCCTTCATTTTCAGCCTCCATTCACCGTACTAATTTTAAGAACTGCAATTTTAGATGAGGAAAGTGCTCTTAGAATGCAGTAATGCCTCTCTGAAACAAAAAAAAAAAAAACCCTAACATGAAATATTTCTAATCCATGATCCAATTCCATGTTTCAAAATACTCTTTTGATCACTCGGCATATGGCTTTAGCGTACATATATTTTGTTCCGATTTAATGAAAGACAGGTTTTATGCATTATTAAAAGAAAGTAATGATATTTACCATTATTTTCTCTGAATGATTATTCAAAGTGTAGAGTGAAAGTTGTTTTCATTTGCTGTTGAAAAATTCGCTTTTGTTATAGTATTTTATGAGTAATTCCATTGTTTCTTCCTTTTTTCCCCCCTTCAGTTATGCCGGCTACGGTGTCATCTACTATTCAAGGTCAGATACCATATAGGATTAGACCCTTTAGGGATGCGGTACCCCATTCTTTTACGGCATTTTAACGGTAAGTGATTGTGCTTCAGACAGGCTTTCAAAAATTGCTACTGACGTCTTTAAATATCTAAATAGCTTTTGATAAGGCTACTATATACCGAGCTGGCTCATTACCGCTTTGTTTGTTTCCAGCCACGTGGTTACAGTATGAAAGCGCTAGTAAATTGATTTTGTCGATGTTTGTGCCGGAACAGCAGTCATCGCAGAGGGTTGTTTTTTTTTTTTTCCAAAATGTCGGCGGAAAATAACGGAGTGAACGAAAGAACACTGTAGTTCTTAAAAAATAAATGAATCATAAATAAAGTTTCTCGCTCTTTCAGACGATAACCGCGCAATTTACCACCTCCTGATTTCGTTTCGCTTTGACCACTTAGTTGGAAGCAAAGTGAGAATAATCCAGCCTATATCACAGCTCTAGCATTAGCGAGGAGAGATCCTCTCATTCAAATTAATGTAAAGGCAAGCACGTTAAACTGAATATGGTACTCAATTTGATTTTAAGCGATATCTTGTCGAAAAATTATTTCTCCTGTCTCGTCGGTTTATTGCACAGAAAAATTTCATAAAAACTACGCAATCACCTAATTTGTTTCTATTAAGATTTAACCCGCCCAAAAAGTTATTTTGGTTTGAGGCTAAGGATACTAGAACCCAACCTGACTTATTCCCACAGACCGTGTTTGTTCCCCAGCCTAACACAACAAGCGAACCGCAACGATAAATCTATCAGTCGGTAAAGGCCTTATTACTCGAGCAAAATTTCCATCCATTTGATTGCCACAAGTAGTTTCGGATACGCCTTTCCTGGAATTTTCCCTCCGTTACCTAGGAAACGGTCAACTCCAGATTTTTCGTTCAGTGGCGAAAAAATTACTGGTTGTTGGAATGCCAGCCAATCGCTGTGCTTCCTATTTCTACGTCACAAGATGGCGGAAGGCTCAGTGATACCGATGGTACTGATTAGCGAGGAAAAAATGTCTCTCAAATGGAATAGCGATGTAGAAATAAATCTAATTGAAAGCATCAGTAAAATTCCACATTTAGTGAACCCTCCAGATCCCAAATATTAAAAAAATTAAGCTTGCTGAGGTGATATGCTATTTGTAACTTCATGCTTTAGTAATCGCTCATTTGACGAATATCTGGCGTTTGACAGCACAGCCCAGTTAGTTTATTATGGCAAAGTTCATCGACTAGCCGGGACGAGCTTCCACAACTGGTTGCGGAAACCAAGTTTCTCGAAATTTTGTTCGTGTAATAAAGCCTTAAGTAGGTCTACTACCATTTTAAATCCATTTTAGCTTTCTTTCTTTTGAAAATGGAAACTGAAACATTCTGAAATCTTTTCTGGGATGATAGAAACAATTTAGAGAGCACAATCACCCCTTTTCTTAGTTTTGTTTATCATTGCGATAGTAAATTTACACGAGCAGATATGGAACGGCACGCGCGGATTGATACATAATAAAAATCAAATATTGGTGTGTATGACGAGATAAAAGTAGCTTATAAGCTTAACCTTTCAAAATTCATGGATCCGATCACAAATACACTAAAATAATAAAATTGAGATCTTGGGGTTCACTCTAAATGAAGGAAACGGATTTTCCATTATAATAAAATTTAATTCTATGACACGACGTCATTACATATACAAACTAATAATAATAAGAGTAATAATAGTAATAATAATAATAAATTGTCATAGCTGGAGAGTCACCTGACTCAGTTCCGTTCAATCTAAAGGAAAGGGGATGAGTCACATATTTTGGAGCGCTTCGGGAATGACCGGCTTAAGTGTTCTCCCTCAAGCTGCTTGCAGCGTCCTCTCTTCTACATAGCTTTGCAGCTTACCTTCCTTGGGCGGCTGCTTTCGAGTTGTTAATAGGACGTTCATTGCGTTTAATAAGTTTCATGGGATTTGCATCAGCTCCTTCCTACGGACTCAAAGCTGACACGTGATAATTGCCTATTGGAGAAAAGGGGTCATTGGTGGGATATAGTATGTTATATAGTACATGATGTTGGCGATCTCCTGGATAAAATAATATAAGGACCATCGCGCTTTGAATTAAACTTTGACGTTAGACTTTCGTAAGTCACTGAGGAGGTGAGTTGCAACCCATACTTTGTCACTGAGACTAAAAGGAAAGGCTTTCTTTAATCTTTTATTGTCTTAATTTTTACGATAGGTTGGCGTTTTTCTACTCGATCTCTTACTTGTTTGAAAAAACTGGAGAATTTCTTTAGTAAAGTTGTTATTTCCGGGGCGAAATTATCACTTTCGACAACACTGCGAAAATCAAGTGCAATGTTATCAGTAGTACCTAACTCTCGTGCGAACATGAGATATGCAGCTGTCTGACCGGTGGAGTAGCATTTTGCTGAGTTAAGGACCAATCTAATAGTTTGTAGGGATCGACCGATAGTATCGGAAACCGATAGTATCGGCGCCGATACCTCTTATTTTTTTAGGTATCGGTATCGGTTCTTTAGAATCTAAAAGTATCGGGAAAGTATCGGTTTCTGCTGCTTTCATCCATTTTCACGGATACTTTTCAACCGATACTTCGCTTTTCAGAAGAAACCAAACAGGCGCCACACCATTCTAGAATCTTTATTTTGGTAATGAGATGAGAGGCGTCGTTTCATTGGCACATTTCTTTGCGAAAGTATTTTCGAACTGTGTTTTTTTTTAATTCTAACCATCGCTAAATGGATGTCGTGTCGCCAAGTGTGGTCGAAATTATGGACGAAGAATGGATAGATGACAGTTTAACAGGACAATCGCCTATTCTTCTAAATTGTTTTGAATTGGTGCCCAACACTAAATACACTATCTGCAAGGATTGTAAAAAACAAATGTCGAGAGGTAGGCTATAATTTTATTTCAGTTTTATAAACGTTTATTTTCTTACTGTGTGGACTCGAAAAAGAGTTCATATATATATATATATATATATATTTGAATCTCCCTATAACGAACTCGCTCGGTTCCAGTTAAAAAAATTCGCTTTAGAGAAAATTTCGTTGTACAGAGTTTAGAGATTTTTGCAGTTATTTCATCAAATATTACAAACTTTTTAGTTAATTCGATCGATGTTTAAAAGTATTAAATTATGACTTTCAATTAAAAATAAATTGATATTTATTATAAATTTGCTAAACTTACGGTTTCTTACTTTTCATTGTATAAATGAAATGTTCAAAAGTAAAGACAATCCACGAATTTAGAGAATAAAACATGTAATGCACTTACGTTTGTTTTACTTCAAGATTCCGTTATTTTACATTGTTTTGCATTCTGTGATTTTAAATTTTCATAAAAATATTCACTTTTAAAAGTCCGCTGAAAACAGAGTAAAGCACATTTTCTTCCATTTGGAAACCTCTTTTTAATGTTTGTGAAAGGTTGGAGCATTAAACGTTGATATGGTTTTGGTCGTGAAGCGCAGGGCCTTATTATTATATGGGCAAATCGGGACTTTGCCCGGGGCCTCCGACTTGAAAGGGCCCCAAATTTTAAATGTTTTTTCTGAAGAATTCTTTTTCATATCGAAATTTTATGATTAATATAACAATTTTCATAGATTGGGGACTCCCAAATCTATCAATGCCCGGTGTCCCTGTTGGTTATAATCGGGCGCTGGTGAAGTGTCTTCATTAGCGGAGTCAGTTTCACTTTCCTGGCCCCCATTTTTATCATATGTTACTCTTCGACTAAGTGCTCTGTTCAAAAATTAAAATTTTCTTCAAAGCTAACAAAAAAAAGTGCATGCGTGTAATCTTTAAGCGCGGTTGAAGTAAAACTTCTTTGACGTTTACGAGACATATCACTGAAATGATTAAACTTAAAATAAATATCATATTATAATTTAATTATATTTATTATTCATGTACGTTACAAACATTATATAAATGTTACATTCATATTATTCATGGAAATAGGTACTTGGATGTCATCATAATTTTTTATTTATGAAATTATAAGTTTGTGGTAATTATAATGTGAAACATAAATTTAACTCTCTAAATTTGCTAATTTTCTTGAAAATACAGCATCTATCGTTGTACCGAAACGCGTTGTTGATTGAAGTCGAGAAATATTCATAGTTAGATCAAATTTTTCTTTTAAAATATCAACTAACGGCTGAGATTCTTGAGAGCGAAAATTAACATTAAAATCTCAAGTAAGAATCAAAGGTAATTCATGATAATTACTTAGAATCCAGGAAGTGTCCATGTTGTAGTATTATTCTTTAACTGTTTTCTTATACCATTGTTCCGTCTGGACGTTGGATTTGAATGCGGGGAATGTCCATAGTCTAGTATTATACTTTAACTGTGTTCTTTAACTGATGTTTTCCTCTGGTTGTTGGGTTCGAATGCAGGTAGTGTAAATTCTTTTTTGTGTTTTTCTATCACAGTGCTCTTAAGCTTTGATTTCGTCTGCTGGTAGGTTTCGAATTAATATTCTGTATCCGTGTTTTTAAACTGCGGGTTCTGTCCAATGTTTGGGATTTGGGTAAATAATAATATCACTTCGCTTCGAAACTATAATCATTACGAAAAATAGTATTCTAAGTGAATTATGTAATTAAACACATCTGAAGCCAGTAATTACTATATATCACGTTCATAAGTTTATGTATTTTATATTTTGAAGCTCTGCTAATTCAACGATCTCCATTTACTTCGCCTCGATGGAAATATAAACAACCTGAGATGCGCAGAAGCAGAAGATGCGCAGTTACCCAGTGTATGTAGCGCCATCTGCTTGCAACTACGGCGTTATCCAACTTTCTAAGAGAAGTGCCCTCTCCTATAAAATTACCTTCGTGGGATCGAAGTATGATCCTCCAAGAGTGTTCTTAAACGAAAATTTCCCTCTGCTGTTTAGGTTCGTTTGCAGCCACTGTCCCTTTAATTCAGGTGTTCCATCCGCTTGTTTTGTCTGGAAGTTGGGTTAGAATCCAGAAAAAGTGTTCTTAAACTGACTTTAACCTTCTACTGTTCCCAGGGACCGATCTACAAATTTGGGGGCCCAGGGCACAGATACTTTTTGGGGGCCCTGCACAAAATTTTTTTCCGTAGAATATAACTTAATTAAATTAAGTTAAAACCAATTATCATTCCTAAGTTAACCATACGTAAACATTTACAAATCAGTAAAATGTCACGACAGATACCACTTATATGAATTTTACGATTTTGAAATGTTTTCATGGGTATTTACAGCCGTCACACACACCTTTGAAAAGATAAAAGGAGGAGCATGCTGAGGTGTCCGAATGAATTTGTGAATATCGAATTTATCGAATGTCGAATCGGATGCATAACTTTTAGCGTTACAAGTTACATTAAATTAAAAATTTTGAATATTTGTGATGAAATGAAGTAATTAGAATTTTTCTCTTGAGAGATAATTTTAGTAGCTATTATGATTACATAAAAGGAAGTTTTGGCTGCCCCTAAAAATGGGGGGCACAGGGCACGTGAACCGAATGCCCCGCCGTAAATCAGTCGCTGACTGTTCCGGTTCGATTGCAGACAGGTTCCATTTCTTTGTGATTTTCCAAAACCATGTATTGTATATTATTCATCTAAAATTAAGGATTATCGAGAACCTCCTGTGAGGTTGAGATTACATGTAAAATATTATGTTGTATATACCTTCAAAACGCTTATTGATATATAAATAAAGATTGATGTCTCTTATGATGTTAAGATACGGCTCTTGACTGTTTTTCTCTAACGGGTTCCGCACATTTTTACACAATGAATTCGGGGAACGGCAAAAGCAGGTCGAAAAAGTAAAATTTTTAGTGGTTCTTCTTTTTCGGAGCGCCCACGTCACTTCCTTTACTGAGTGTTACTTCCGTCAGAAAAAAAAAATCTGAGTTACTCCCTAATCGCCACTTAAAAAGTTTTACTTAAAAAAAAATCAAAGGTAAATCTGAAATATTCGCTATGGGAAGATAAGCTCTTCGTTATATGGAGAATGTTTATAGTGTTATTTAAGCCTTAAAGTTACGTTTCCATGAAAAATTTCGTTGTAGGGAGAAATTCGTTGTAAGGAGACTTCGTTATAGGGAGATTCTACTGTATATATAGGCTTTTGATATCGTTGGAAAAAGTGTAGCTCTTGATATACATTTCACACTTAAGAAAAATGCTTTAAATTTTTATTAAAAAAATTGGCGCAAGGACATCTGATTCGGCTTGGGTATGATATAGATATCAAAATTGATGGGGGAGACGGTCCTTGACATCGTTTGATATTTCAGGAGATGACGACCTTTAAAGTGTTAAAGCAGGTATGTGCAACCTTTGAAAAGTTGTGGGCCAAACTTGAGGATTTTAGCGAAGTTGCGGCCGTATAATTGGGATTTATACGGGATATTGAATGGTTTATACGGGGTTTTTTCAAATGTTCTGCGGGTCGGATTAAAAGCCGTGGCGGTCCACATCCGGCCCACATGTTTGTTAAAGTGTAATATTTCAGTCTTCGAAATGCGTTTGAGGAATTTCTTTCTATCTAGCTTATAGAACTTCAGATACAGACATTTAAACATTAGTCAGCCAGAAATATTTGAAACCGAAAGTAGCATTCTGCTATCGGAAGTGAATCGTATTTCTGCGCATGCAAACGGGGATAGGGTTTGAACCGAATGACGTTTGTCGGACATAACCCCCTCCCCAATGGTGCCCATCTGCAAACATAAAAAAAGCACCCTTTTTGTGCTCTAGATCAGTGGTTCCCAAACTATGGGTTGCGATCCATTGTTGGGTCACGGGAGGAATTTCGGTGGGTCGAAAAGGGTTGGAAAAATTAAACTTTAGTATTTTATATGTACAGTAAACTATACAATTTTATATAGCCTATACTGGTTATCGTTATCTAGTAGTGGGTAGCGAAAAAAAATTCTAATTGAAGATTTTTTGAAGAGAAGGACAAAAAAGTTTGGGAACCACTTCTCTAGATCAAGATTTTCTCAGTTATAGTTCGAACTGAACACCCTTTCGACGATGGCACCCAGACCATATACTTACCGTACCACGCTGCCCCTGCTCAGAACTTAGAATTAAAACAGATAAAAATTTTTCATATCAATCACATGAAAACATGTTAACAATGATCATAAAAACAAAAACACTGAAGATCAATTTAATAAAATATGGATACTTTAAGTAGCAATTTTATTTTAAGGGGACAGCCTACTTTTAAGAATGGGAAAATGTATAAATTTTAGATCAACTTTCATAATTTTTAAAAAAATAATGAATGCATGCAGAAACATAACTTTTTTTTCAGTTAACTACTATGACATTACTCTATTGATTAAAAATATTATTTTAGTTTATTATAAAGGTGATAATTTTAAAAATATTATTTTACCACACAATATTGGAAAAAAAAATTCAAGGGTACTTTCCCACTGCGCGCAAGATATCTCAATTAGAATTCCTTTGAACCTCATAATTTTTTTCTAAATTAAACAAGACATTCAAATTAACAATCTGAACTAAAATGGTTTAATTATTTTCATAATTTAAATTTAAAAAAATCATTTAATCTGAAAATTTAAATTACCATAAAAATTTTGATAGTTTTACAATCATAACTTTTTTTCTATGAAACACAACCATTTCTTGACTTGAAAAACAGTGTTTTGAGAAAACGCCAATTAAAGTTCAAATTGTTGTTTTGGAACATAAATTTTAATTTTTAAAAGTTAAAAACATTTTCTAATGAAACATTTACTATTTAAGAATAATTTTACGGAGTACTTAATATGATTAACCCAAAATATGTTTTAATATGTCTTAAGAAACATCAGTCTAAAGAAAAGCTCGACAATTGTAAATATGAAAATATATGTACATACCTTAACAAAAGATACATTTTTAGGATATAAAGGCATTAATATTGGTAAAGTACATGTTTTGAAGTTATTTTAATAATTATATCCATATATATATTTATTTATTTTTACTTTGCAACATAAAAATTTGATTTTATTTCACTTTATGAAATTTCGATTTAAAATTTTCCGCTTTCATGCACAATGCCTTCGTTTTCTTTTATTGCCTCAAACTGAGAACTGATGAGCATTTTTCTGGCTCTTCGAGTTTCTAAATTAAATTCTGTACATTTCTATTCTCCCTCTTTTATGCTTTGAGTGTCAACCTTAGTTGCAGCTTCTACAGCATGCTGCCCAACTTGCGTTTACATTTTCCTTTTTATCTCAACAAATAAATGTCATGCAGAAAAATGGTTGGTATCAATCTTTTTAGAATAAAGTAAGCTATATAATGAGATAAAAATCTCAAAATCGATTTTTTGGGCATTTTAAAAGTAGGCTGTCCCCTTAAGACTTGAAAATTGAATGTTGAAACTTGAAACTTGAAAATTTTGAATGAAACTTGATTTGACTTGATTGAAACTAATTGAAATGAAACTTGAAAATTGAACTTGACTGAAACTTGATTGAAACTAATTTATCATTTTTGGATTTTTTTAAACCTTCATTTAATCTCGTCATTTTTAAGCATCTTTTATTTAGACCCTCCAAAGCGTAGCTTGAAAACGAGCAAAAATATTTTTCTTCATATTGTAGCTGTTTCAATGACAAAATTAATAATACTAAAATTATAAACGAAACCTATTTGTAAAAACAATTTATTTCTTTTTTTGTGTCGCAAAGAAGTTAACTTTTTGTCAGTGATGTGAAAATTGGCGATTCCCATGTACTTTAATTATGTTGGTCCAGAAGTTAAATGATTCATTTTTAAAACATTATACACTATCAAAAGTACGAATTATCAAACATTTAATGATTTTATTATCTACTAGCTGCGTGCCCGTTCTTCGCACGGTAGGAAACGAAAGTTTTCCTTACATGTGTAATTCGAATTTATTCGTGATGTGAAATCTTAAAAAAAAAAAAAAAGCAAAATTATTTGACTCTTGACGTAAAGTTTGCGTCATGAGTACTAACTTGGCATCATTGCAGTATAATGACTCAAAAAACTACGTCAGTGTCATTCACTATCAAAAAAGTTTGCAGGGAACTCCTGGCTTTCAAGATGTCTTATTTCTAGATCATACCGTTTATAGGTTCAAAGTTGTAGCATTAAATACCTAAGACACTACATGAAATGGACAACCGTTTATTTCTTTCCGAACATGTACCATGTAAGGAAAGTATTATAATCATGAAAAAACACGTTTTGAGGTCTTCTGAATTCATTTATGCTATTTTCAAGAGATGTTTTTAAAATAGCTGCGCACTCGCTCTTCATACGGGAAGAAGCGAATATTTTACTAAAATCATATATCTGCATGTGACAAAATAGAATTTCATTTTTTAAAAAAAGTTCAAGTAGTCTCCTCTGTTGAAATTACTGCGGGATATATTAATGCAAATTAGAATTACTTTTCGTTTAGTTGGTTGTAAGACAACCGTTGAAAAAGGATAAACACCTTTAATTTCATGAAATATTTTTTGGCATGCTATATTGTGATTTGTTCATATTACCCTTACAAATCTAATAATACTACCTATTACGTACATTAATACTATCTATCTTAGCTTCTCCCTCTTCAAAGCTGGCTTAAACAGCTTAGATTATTTGGCCCCAATGGGATCTTTTGATTCTATGGCGATTCTTTGCAATTTACGCATTAGCATAAATAATGATCATTTCACATAATGTTTGCCATTAAGGAAATTCTCCATATATATTTAATTTATGCATAGTTTTATAAGATTGGCATATTTAGCGCCGCAAACCATTTCATCTTAACTTGGAGAGAAAATATCCAAGGGGTGCCATTTTATATATCCATTTATCTAATATAGCGATATCTTATATGTCCTCCATAGTCCTGTCTCCTGAAAAACATCAAACTGTGTAATCTCGAAGAGCTACTTATTCCCGCTTCAGTTGTAACAGGGCGTCAGAGTTGTAGAGTTTACAAATTTCACCCAGTTTTTAAATTTGTGACGTCACTGTTTAACTGCCGCAAAGGATACCCCGGTTGGTTGAGGGAGTTGATTTCGATATTTCGCATATTAGTTTTCAAACGGTATTATTAAAACTGCTTTATGTAGGACCGCTATGAAGGAACGTAATTCAACGTTAAAATAAAACTGTACTCACAGCATGTATGCATATGTTAGGCAACGCCTGTGCCATAATTAAATGCCAAAAAAAAAAAAAAAAGTAAATAGAAAAGTTTTAATATATCGCGCTTTAAAACGAACTTTGTAACTTTTAAAATGAACATTTTCATGTGCGTTAAGACATTTCAGTTTTTTTAAAATAAGCAACAGATTAAAATACCACTTCTAATAATAGTAATCGTGAATTTCTTAGTTTATTTCGTTTATTTCTACAGTAAATTTTAATCAGAATATCGTCTCCCTGTGTTGAAAAAAGATCGGGAATAAATGAGTTAAAATTGTGGCGTAATATTTACGTATCTTAAAGCATTTGACGTCATAGATCCTCACTTGCGAATTGAAATTCCGATATCCCATCTTAAAAACTCCATTGGTTGAAAAAAAACCTTTTTTCTAATCCTTTTTGTGGCAGCACCCCAACATAAATTCTCGTGCCATGATCGCAATGTAATGAATGGCGTAAGATCGCGTTGATGCTATTAAATTCTAAACATTCGGTTGCATTAAAATTCGTAAAAAATCATCTAATTGACATAACTTTTTTGTTTTCATTTTAAAAAAGGGAGAAAAAAATGTTTCACGATTTGTCAAAGTATCAAAAAGTTATGACGGGTAGAATTCAAGATGCGACAGTTTTAAAATTATTTTACGAAAAATTCGCCAAAACAGATGCTTAGTAAAAAAATTCCTAAAAAGCGGTAAATTATGTTACGTATTCAGAACAAACTGTTTTTAAAAGAAAATTTTCTCCTCTATCCGATGACACAAATGCTGTTTTGCTGCGAGCGTAATTTCCGCCGTTATTACGAATTAGGTGAGAAAAAACGCGAAAAATCGCATAAAACATAAAATAAAAAAAATTCTAGGTCGAATTTTGAAAAAATCGCTTCGAGGTGCACAACTACATATTTACATCTTCCCGAGTACCAAATTTGGTGTTTCTAGGTATAGCCGTTTGTCCGTAACGCTGCCGACAGACACACACACACACACAGACTTCTTCTTTTATAATAAGTAGAGATAGAGATAAGATTAATGAGAGAACGTAGGATTTGTGTATCATTCTGTTTTGAGAAGTGTGATAATTATAAATATCTACTAATTATTTATATTGTTAATTTTAAAAGTTGAAGATGCAGGGGCGTAGCCAGAAACTTTTCATGGGGGGGTTACGACTACTACAACTCATATAAATGTATACGTGTGTGCGATAATGTAGTGAAGAATATACATTTTGTATGGCAAAAAATTGCTCATGGGGGGGTTATGACCCCCCTAACCTCCCCCTTGGCTACGCCTATGTGAAGATGTATTAGTATAATTAGTAATACTGATTGTTATTTAGTTTATTTCAAATTTTGGGGTAAAAAACATATTTCTTGTAAACAGTATTTGGTTTATATATAAGGAAAACACAGGAATAATCGGTGTGTACCTGTTCTTGGGACGAAAAAGATCAAATACATGTATCATCTTGATTAATTGTGACTTAACCCTGTCCGGAGAATCAAAATATTCGAATTTTCAAAAAGAACTTAAAAATGATCTTATGAGTTCATATTAAAAAGAAATCTTACCAAAAAATTTAATAATTCATTTAGTGATTAAATAATTGGAGCCGATAAATAAAACTATTAATTAATGTGAACTTATGCATTTTAAAGGAAGAATTTACATACGTATTTAATGAACAATATCTATATACATATGTACTTACATAATATTGTACAGTTTATACATTATCACAATTTAATAAAGTAATCTAAAAAATATTTTCATATGTGAAAGAATCATAATTAAGGAAAATCTAAATAAAACTTGCAAGCTTTGAAGTTGAATAAGTTTCATGTGTTACAAAATCGAGGCATGAACCAGAAACAAAGACACATATAGTAAGAGCAAGCAGGAAGCTGCTTTGGGTCTAATATGGAAGCCTTTTATTTGGCTCATAGCAACAATTAGGCGACAAAATAGAGGTTGAGAAAAATTAACTTAAATATTTGCACCAGTCGGCATTGGAAATGGATTCTCTTATTAATATATCCCTTTAAGTTCCCCCCCCCCCCGTGTTTGTGTTCCGTTATGCCTAAATGAGGGGCATCTACCTACAGGGGGGGCTTGGGCGGTGGACTTTGTAAGGGAGTCTAATGCATATTCACGTAACATCTGGAGAAAATCGCCCAAAATTCTAGACCACTAGATCGACAGCCACGCGAAGAGAAAGAATTCCGAACCTGCACACTAAGACGCTTCCGAGTGCTCAGTTTTTTATTAATTCGGCCATTCGTCGGCATGATTGAATAGAAAAGAAAGACTAGAACTACTGTAAATTCACACTTCAAAGTATCCACTGCTTTTTCCTTTTAGTGCTTACTACTGGGATCAAATTTTATCATGCTGTTATTCATTTTAACGAGAACTACACTCTCGTTACAAAAACTGCCCAGAATACAGATGTAGGTTTAAATGACATTAAATTATGTAAAGTATCGGTATCGGCCGATACCATAACTTAAAAGTATCGGTATCGGCTATTTCTGAAAATGAATTTATAAGTAAAGTATCGGTATCAGTCATCGGCGAAAATGTGGTATCGGCATGGGCGACTCTAGGCTGAATTTTCAGAGGGGGCCATTGAACTTTTTAGATAGTCTATAAATTGTTTAAAATGGCAATTTAACGTGAGGAATCTTAAAGTATACGAATCTAAAGTTCAAAAACAAAAAGTTCGGAGGGGGCTATGGCCCATATGGCCCCCTCCCTGGAACCGCCCTTGGGTAGCGGTCGATCCCTAATAGTTTGTAGTTTTTCACTCCAGGAAGTGCGAATGTTTCCTACTAACATAGCAAGACGCAAGGGTGGTTCTACAGTTGCAGTCTGGGAGGGGTAATGATATTTTATAATTTTAAATAAACTCAGTGCCTCAGAGAAGGAGTGACTACCGAGAGACGCAAAGAGGAAGGTGAATCCTTGTGACTGCACAATACATTTCATATATGTGAACTAGCTGAAGCACCCGTTCTTCGCACGGAATGGATATTGTCAAAACCAACAAATACAAATTAAAATAAGTAAATAAATATGAAAACAATTTTGGTTATATATTTAATCGCCTACAAAATCTGTTTTAGAATAATCTTCAGGCATAGTCTAACTACACATTATTAAAAAAAAATTTTAATACTGTTTGGAATGTGCATCATATTTCAAACCCCGCGTATTTGTCTTCTTGTTCATCAAAATTGAAATCTATGTTAAAATCACCTAATCCCCGCCAGGCATATTCTAACTATACTTCTCCTTTATTTACTCGAATATAGACACCAATATTCCAATTAAATAAACAGTAGGGTTGGGCAATTTCTCGACAAAGATGGTTGTGTTTTATTGTGTTGTGGGATTACTGCCAATTAGCAACACGTGGGCTATAGGCCGAGGGGCGGGGTGCCCTCCGTGGCGGTCTTTCTAAGGGGTCCTAACCTGTATTTACGCTAAGTTCCGGAGAAAACCACAGAAAATTCCGAATAGTTAGGTTTGCGGACGCAGCCTGGTTTTGAACCAGGCACCTTCCGTCTCCCAGTTAGCGTGTTATGCGCTTGGCCACTGGTGGGGCACTCCACAAAGATGGAAGATATCGCTTCGGGGACTTATTTCTTTTATGCCAATTTTCGCGATAAATCATCAAAAATGGCAAACCTTGGGGATTTTTCACATTGAATCTGACAACCCTTGAAATATGATTTGCCCTTTCACCAGGTAGACAAAAATCTTTCTCCTGAAATTAACAGCACTCAAGAGCTACACATTACGTGAAAAACACCTTTTTTTTCAACTACCCTTTATAATGGTCGATTTAAACAAAAAAAACAATTGAAAAAGATTATATGAATTTGTGTTCGTTACATTATAATTCAAGATTTTTATGGTTATTTTCATTTTCCTACGATATATGAAGACAAAATTAAATTTACGTTTTAGCACCACACAACAGTTCGAACGTGAACTCTAAAAAACTCTGAAAATAACTGTTATGCATTCGTGTTAGCTACATTTTAAAGCAAGAATTTTATGGCTATCTATTTTACTCCTTTTAGATATGATGGAAAATTGGGAAACAACTTTTGGCCCCCTTATCCCCGTTATAATGCAAATTCTAAAAAGAACTAAAAATGATTTGAAGGAATTTGTGTTCACTATATTTTTATGCAAGAATTTTAGGCTAACTCCTCTGCCTCTGACATACGAAGGGAAATGTGAAAAGAGCATCAAAGAACGTTTTGGACCCTTAAAACCGCTTGGGTGTGAATTCTAAAACGCCCTAAAACTGATTTTTAGGCATTCTTGTTCGCTACATTCTAAAGCAAGAATTTTATGACTATCTCCATTTTCCTTTGAGATATGATGGCAAATTCGAAAATAATGTTTTGCCCCCTTATCCCCCTTTTCATGAGCATTCTAAAGAACCCAGAAAACACATTTTAAGCCTTTGTGTCCCCTATACCTTTAAGCAACAATTTTAAGGCTATCTCTTTTTTTCCTCTGATATATCAAGAGAAATGGGAAAAGAACGTTTTGGAACCTTACGTCCATTTGGATGCGAATTCTAAAAAACCCTGAAAACTAGGGATGGACGCGAGACGCGAGAATTCTCGCATTGTCTCGCGTTCTCGCATTGTCTCGCGAGACGAGACAGGCATTTTTTGCGAGACGAGACGCGAGACGAGAAAGAAAATATTTTGCGGGACGAGACGCGAGACGAGACAGAGTCTTGTCTCGCGCGAGATTTCTCGCGAGAATTCTCGCATTTTTTTCCGTCTCGCATAAATACGATCTGAAAAGCGACAATTTGCCTGAAGCCTCTACCGTTTAACTTGCGTCTCCTCCGTTTTCGGTCCTGGTATACTATCAGCACTCTACAATACGCACAAACACGTAACATTTAAAATTAGAACAGACGAGAGCTATACAAAACGAGAGACACACAAAGGAGAGGATAAAGAAAGAGGAGGAAAAAAAAAGAAAACAGAGAAGAGTTGAAAGAAAAATAATAAGTAAATAGGAAAGGCGGTACGGTATGTTCAAATCTGACCACTTTTAGACGGGGCCCGGGGCATTAAGTTTGGGGCTCCCCTTATTATCCCCTTTTTAACGCATTAAGCCCCTTTACTGAGCCCCCCCCCCTTTTAAGCATTTTAACCCAGTTTTGACCGCTGTTGTACTCGAAAATTGCATTTTAGTTAACTGTAGTTTTTGTACTTTAATCAAATCGTATTTATCACCACAAAAAAATATCTCTAACTTGATCTAGTGATAGACAATTCAGTACATATGATCAATTTCAGTACATATGAATTTATAATTTAGATAATCGGGATATATATGGGCCCCGCTTTTTGTTCAGGGGCACCGGACTACCGCCCCCCTTGCCCCTGTGATAATCGGGTTTCGGGTATATCAGAGAGAGATTAGAAGTAAAGCAACTTGCATTCGCATTGATGCTTAGTCTGAGTAGGTTGAAATATGGTTGAATATCCTTGGTTGAAATATCCTTGTACCGATATTATCCTCAAACTTTCCCGCACGTTGCGGCGTGCGTAGGGGGGGGGGCGCCCACCTTGGTAACAACTTTCTAGGGGCGGTTAAATCCCTATTGTTGGCCTATTTTAAAGAGATTAAAATGACATTTTTTATTCTTATATATTAATATCGTACGGAAAGAAATGCAAGCAATTTTTTTTAAACTATTTCTCTTTTCGTTTATATTATGTTTTCCCTTCCTTCGGCTTGCAAAACTTTTATAAATTTTTTTCCTCCCCATCATTTTATCTTGCAGTTGGGTTCCTATTCTAAAATTATCTTCGCCTGTTAGATGTCTTTTCATTTTTTAAAAAATCCACACTGGATATACATTAGGGGGATTATGGTTTAATTTTTCTGTAAACAGGGCGACCATAACGACTGTAGTACTATCGCTAAAAATTATTGTGGAAAAGTACAACCGGATAGTCGTCAACAAATTAACTGTTAAGTAATTTAAAATATAAACAAAAAATAAGACGTCTATTAACCAACTGAGATACTATAATGAAATCTAAAAATGCACACACGGTAATGTTATTGGAAATATTAGGCAAATAATTATAATTATTGTTAATATAATCTTGTTTTCATTAATATAAAAATTACACATATTTTAGAGACTTGAAATTGACGTTAAAGTAAATAGTAGAGATTTAATAAAGACTAAAAGTGTTCTGTTTATAATTTTTCAAGGATTATCTTGCAACCAACTGAACGATAAGTGATTCTAATTTGCGTTAATATATCCCGCAGTAATTTTAACAGAGGAGATTACTTAAAAAAAAAATGTTTTGTCTCATGCAGATATGATTTTAGTAAAATATTCGCTACTTCTCTTATGAAGAGCGGGTGCGCAGCTATTTTAAAACAAACGGTTGTCCATTTCATGTAGTGTCTGAGGTATTTAATGCTACAACTTGAACAGTATGATGTAGAACTACAGTATGATGTAGAAATAACACATTTTGAAATTCGGGAGTTCTCTGCAAACCGCTAAGCTTTTCACTTTTCTGATCGCGAATGACACTGACGTAGTTTTTTGAGTCATTATATTGCAATGATGCCAGGTTAATACTCATGACGCAAACTTTACATCAAGAGTCAAATAATTTTGCTTTTATTTTAGATTACACATCACTGGAATTAATTGAAATTACTCATGTTAGGAAAATTTTCGTTTACTACAGTGCGAAGAACGGGCACGCAGCTAGTGAATAAAAATAAATACTATATTTTCGGTGTGACATTATATATACGGATTAAATCTCAATTTCTTTTACTTCAAATGCCGATATATGCTGATATAGTTATTAATACATCTACTAATGTGGCTATATGTAAGTAATTGTTATTATTAATATTAATTTTCAATAAAATCCCAATAATAAGTTAGTATAAAATGGTAACGAAATCGCAGTCCTTAATTTTGCGAGACTCGTGAGACGTCTCGCGTCTCGCGCAGAAGAGACAGCAATTTCTTTTCGAGACGCGAGACGAGACACAGTGTTTGCGAGACGAGACGAGACAGGGGTTTAATACTGCGAGACGAGACGAGACAGCCCCGATTCTCGTCTCGCACGGCTCGCGTCCATCCCTACTGAAAACAACTTTTAGGTATCTGTATCAGTTATAGTTTAAAGCAAGAATTGTACGGACAATTCTGAGATATGAAGGGAAACGTGGGAAGGACTTTTGGGCTACGATCCCCGTCTGGGTTCCAATTTTTAAAAATCGCTTTATAAATGACGCATTGAGCACAAAAGCTATAAGCTCCTAAAATTTCATGTCTGTACCTCCTGGCTGGGCGATGATCGTCAATCAGTCAGTCAGGACATCTTCCTTTATATATAGCGATAAAATGTTTAATTAATCATCAAATGTGAAAATATTTAATTAGTCATATATTTAATGAAGTATGTGAATACCGATTATAATAACCTTGCAACTTTGCCCCCCATCGATCAAATTTTTTTTTATATTTGAAGAATTCCTATGTTTCGCCAGTAGATAGTGTTATCTGTTTATTTCACCACAGCGAATTCCTCATACAGAATTATTTTTCACTTCGTTTTCAAAATCCTGGGAAAGGTAATTACCCCCATTTACACCCCCCCCCACGTAAAACCGCCAATGGCAAGACGGGGCACAAAGTCTCGTTTTTTTAGCACTAGAATTAGCTCTGAGTACGAGAATTTTGTCTACGCATTTTTGTCTACGCTATTTTGTCTACGCGATCTTGTCGACAAGTTTTGCAGATATGAACTGTCACGTTGAAGATATTTTCAAATGTGTTTGCCAGATAACGTGGAGAGGGGAGGGGGGGGTGGCGTTGTCGCACAAGGTTTACAATTTTTGAGAATTGATCGCAAAATTTGGTGACAAAATGCGACAATTTATTATAAACCAGTTGTCTGACAGTGGTCGAAATTCGACCATAAAGCATTATTTTTTTTTAAATTTGAGTGTGAATAATGTTCTTCTGTCGAAGAATATGTTTCACAATTTCATATAAACTGGAATCTACTAAAGTGACCACCTTGGCTAGGAGACTATTAATCTTTAGTGACCACTTTTGTACAATTTCACTTTACAACCACCACACTTTTCTGTGAAGACGGTGTTTTTGTAAAACTCGATGATATTTTGCTAAATGCAAAAGCAGCTCCAGCGAGTGGGTCACAGGGTCATCTCCCTCTACACTTGGATTACACACATTCAGTTTGCATTTTAAAGAATTTAAGCTAATCTAAATAGTCTAGTGGCCCCTTCCGAAAATTGAGCCAGGACCTGTCCTCCGGTAAAGGCCCATTATGTTTGGCGTTGTAAGATCTTAAAAAGTTGAATGATTCAATTCTACTTGCTCAGGCGTACCACTGATACAGGTATACTTGGAAATTGAGTTTTTTGAAAAGATATGGTAAAATAGTACCAGAATACTTCATAAGTGGAATTAAAATTCTTTCATTGCTTGCGGTCCTAGTTTAAACTTCGGTATGTATACTGGAGTTTAAACCAGTTTAAAAAATTGAAATTTCGGTATGGGGAAGGAAGACCGCAACCCCACTTTCCCTTAATATGTCCTTGGTAATGGATTATGTTACTATGATAACAAGTATGATAAATATGAATTAGTTTTTTACGTTAAATTTTAATCGTAAGTGAATTTGACATCATTTTGATGTCACAAATTTAAAATTGCATCAAATTTTAATGAGGAAAAGGCGCTTTATGTAAAAATTACTTCACCAAGGTTTACTTCTACGAGAGCCAAAATATTCAAGAAAAAAGTGAATGTTTCATTTAGATATTTCTATGTCTGTGATATCAACAATATTTTAAGACTTTTAATATGATAGAGTTTTACCAAGGTGTTAAGCAGAATGGCTGAGATTACACATCGCTCAAGCTTTAGGAATTAGAAGACAAAATAAAATATTAGTCCACACCATGTGACGTTTTTTAGAACTAAACGAAAATAACGAAACTATGTTGCAAAAGAACTTTGAAAGCCAACACATTTGTCTGCAAAACACGGTTTACGTTCTGTTTGATCTCAAATAACGCCGAGATAAATGTTGTGTTATCATTGTGCAGTAACGCTAGCATTTCGAGTAAGAATCTGTTAGCAAAAGCTTATGTCACGAGTAAAAGAATTATTCATATTTTGAAGTTTCGTAAAAATGTAACTAATTTCACTAACATGAGTAAGAAAATCATTTGATTCAATTCGCACGAAGAACGGGTACGCAGCTAGTTCATAAGATATATTGCGAATCCTTCAGTTCTTACAGTTTTTGCCTACTGTCTTGCCAGGAACTATTCCTGACTTGTGCCGCCTTGAGGACGAAGAGAGTCTGGAGCATTTCGATGACTGGATATGTAGAGACAACTGCAAAGAAGATTGCTTGTAAGTAAACTTTAAACGCTCGAAATTTTCGATAACCTCAGTTTAGTAATAATAAAGTACAGAATACTCACTTTTATTTTGCTGATAGGAAAGACAGAATGCCGCTTCAGAGATATTTTTAACGTCTCTACAAGAGTATTTCACCTATTAAAAATCAGAAAGTCTCATTAAAATTTTAATCATCGGCATTTTCACGCTCTGCATTTTAAATACGATTTAACATATATTAATTTTTTAATTTTTTATTAAAATGTAATCCCTCTCAGCCCTTCTCCATCGCCTAATAAAACCAAAAAATGATGTCCCCGATTTCATATT
>JAWZYV010020238.1:0-21264 GCA_038373885.1 Cheiracanthium punctorium | reverse complement strand
TTTATAAAATAGGTGTTTATAAGAAAAGCATGATTGCTTTGCGTTTGCACGAGTGCATTATCTTCGTTTTCTACTCAAGTGCAGAAATATTGGAGGTGGTCTAATCACCCCATGCCCAAATGAGTGTCATTAAAATAAATAAATAGATATATTATTACATAAAAAGTAGAATTATTTATTTCTGCCTAGTAACCGCATTCCGGTAATTTCAAAATTGTAAACGGATTTGAGGTAGGGTATTGAGGTACAGTGTATTAACTAACGAGCTCTGTCAAGAAACGCATTAAACTGGTATCTCAAGTATTTGAAAATAAATATTTGTTAACTTTCGTATCTTTAAAAAATAAGAATATTAATAATAATAATAATAATAATAATAATAATAATAATATACGATTTTTGTGTATCTCAAGATACCCTGTAGTTGAGAATAACTGTTTGTTTTGTAAAAATAATAGTAAAATGCGCATTATGCATATTAGTTTTGTAATAGAATTTGCATCATACGAACTACGAAAAACCTGAAAGTTTTTAAACATTCTTATCAAGACAGACTCAAAACTGTACTCTTAGTTTAAATTAATAAAATTTTGTACTATTATTTCGAGCACGCGAAAGGTCGACAAAGCTTTCAGAACAAATATATTCTAATTTGTACAGCCGGATTGGTAAAAATAAAACTTTATTTCACACTGTCAACCATAAAAAGTTGATTATTTATTTAATAAATTGCCAAAAATGTGCATAAATAATGCATATAATACCAAAATAATTCTAATTATTAACCTAAAATGCAAGGCGTGAGGGCGTAAGATAACATGGAAGCAAAGTACTCTTAATTTTAAGTACGCTTTATAAGCGACAAGTAATATTAATAGTTAAACAGTCGACAGTGTCGTATGTGAAATTTTAATTTGAATCTAATAACATTTTCACTTTCTCTTATGTTACAGTTTATGATAAAAAGGTATATATTGAAGTATACGAGAAATGCATTATTGTTGTACAAATATGGCTAAGATTAGACTTGATGTGCTAAGATTTTAGCAGCATTTTTATTAGCAATCTTAATCCTTTTTGCAGACAGTGTTGTTTCTAATTATGTCTAAGAAAATCTCAGTCAGAAGCAATTTTGTTATAAATTGTCACAGAATAGGAGAATATATATATATATATATATATATATATATATATATGGTGTTCTGCAACTTGTAACATTATCTGTGCTTTGTTTAGTTTCTTAATTGATATAGAAAGAAAATAGATGAAAGAGTTGTTTAAAATAACGCGATATTTTTCACGTGATTAAAAGAAAAAATATATAATAATGTAACAAATTATGATTTTGAAATTGCTTCATTTATTTTTCGTTTTTATACTCTCATAGGCTCTATTGTATTCATATGGGTATAGTCAAATTTTTACGGAATATTGAAACATGCTTTGGAAAATTCGGAATTAATTTCTTAAGGTAAATTTACAGTCTCTAGTTCAATTTATTATTAAATTAAGGGTTATAATGTAAGTTACTTGTAAATTTTAGCAATGAATTCAAGCTTTATCTTCTTAATATATAAAAATCCAGTGTCCGTGTGTATGTTCCGAAATAACTCAAAAAAGGGTCAACTGATATTCATGAAAGTTTGCATATATATGTAATTTGGTCCAACTTAGATAATAGGATAGTTATTATTCAAATTAATGGTCTCAATAATTAATAATTAATAAAAAAACTGATCATCAACGTTGATTGTTGTTATTAATCGTAGGTTCCATAAGTCTGGAACAGATGGCGCCTTAAGAGAATTTCTTTATGTACAACTGTAGTTTAATATGTATTTGTGTACTGCATAAATTCAAGAAAAAGTGTTTATCCAAACCGGCAGTCACGAACACGGTCAAAAATATTGGAACATTACTACGAAGAAAATTAATAATATCTGCGATATTGAAATACTCAACTCATAGCTTATCGTCTGCTTCTAAAGGGATAAAAGCGTTTTATTTTATTTTTTCCGAAATTGGCAACCGAGATAACTTTTTTATTGTTTTGAAAAAAAAAAGAACAGTTTAACAGTTCTTGCTTTAAACGACATCTTATTATTTGCGTATGTTTTATTTACAGAAAAATTCTCATTTTACAGAGGAAGAAACCTAAAAGAACGTATTATATATTTTTCATTTATCTTATCTTATCTTATCTTAATATATAAAAATCCAGTGTCCGTGTGTATGTTCCGAAATAACTCAAAAACGGTCAACTGATATTCTGATTACGTTGATTGTTGTTATTAATTGTAGGTTCCAATCGTAGGTCCAATATTTCCGTTTGAGACCATTAAGGCTGGAACAGATGACGCCTGAGAATTTCTTTACAGAGAACTGTAAAACATTGTCCTTTGCATCTCATAGATGGCGCCACACCTTAATGTGATACAGTTTCTTAGACTACACACTATACATGTCTTATTTTGCCTATACCAAGCACTATTTTTAGTAATATGCGACCCAAAAAATCTAACCTTACTGCCCGTAGAAAGAAGACTCGATATGCACGTATTGAAAGAGCTCATGAATCAGTCTGATCCAGTCAATTGTAATGAATTAAATAAAAAGGTTAGTTCAATGAACTACTATGCGTATCGATGAATGATTAGGCACAATCAGGACAACTACATTCTTCGATATCGTCAATTGTATCATCAATACGTTGTGGAAATGTTTGCTAAGATTGAAAGCGAACGTTTGCAATTCATTCGGTTCAACCAAGCTAAACTACGATCAGAGGATTACATTCACTTACGAGATGCTATTGTTGGAAACGTCGATGGAAATTTAAACACCAATGAAATTGGTAGTGCTGTTATTTTACCTTCCAGCTACATAGGTAGCCCACGAAACATGCAAGAATACATGCAGGATGCAATAACTTATGTACGTCATTACGGTCGTCCAGATTTGTTTATAACATTAACGTGTAATCCAAATTGGGAGGAAATCCAATCTTTACTATTACTAGGTCAACAATCAATACACCGTCACGATATTACTGCACGAGTGTTTAAACAGAAGTTGAAATCTTTAATTGATTTTATAGTAAAATATTCAGTTTTTCGCAAAACGTGTTGTTGGTTGTATTCAATTGAGTGGCAGAAATGAGGCTTACCTCATGCTCACATTTTAATTTGGCTTGAAGATAAAATTCGTCCAGAGGAAATTGATCAAATTATTTCAGCCGAAATTCCAGATTCTTCAATTGATCAAGAATTATTTAATATTGTTACAAGTCATATGATTCATGGACCGTGTGGAGCGTTTAACATGACATCACCATGCATGGAAAATGGGAAATGTAAGAAACATTTTCCTAAGAAATTCACAAATGATACCATTACTGATATTGATGGTTATCCATTGTATCGCCGCAGAAACGCTGATAATGGTGGTCATACATATAAAATGAGAACTTCAAATTCTAACCAATTAGAAATTGACAATCAATGGGTAGTACCATACTCACCACTACTCTCCAAAACGTACAAGGCTCATATTAATGTTGAGCTTTGCAGTTCTGTGAAATCCATCAAGTATATTTGCAAGTACGTTAATAAGGGCAGTGATTTGGCCGTATTTGGAGTACAAAATATAAACGAAAATGATGAAATAGCACGCTACAAAATGGGTAGATACATTAGCAGCAGTGAAGCTATCTGGCGCATACTTAGCTTCCCCATACACCACAGAGAACCTGCTATACAACATCTTGCAGTGCATCTTGAAAATGGACAACGTCTGTATTTCACTGAAGAAAATATTCTCCAAAGAGCATGTGAACCACCAAAAACGACACTAACCGAATTTTTCACTCTTTGTCAAAAAACTGATGTGTATGGTCAATTCGCAAAAACAGTATTATACACTGATATTCCATGCTATTTTACATGGAACACGTCAGCTAAAAAATGGGAACCACGTGAAAAGGGAGAACCACATCCTTATATTGCAGGCATATTTAAAGATAAGACACTGGGACGACTTTATATTGTACATCCAAAACAACGTGAATGCTTTTTTCTGCGTTTATTGTTGGTGAGTGTTCCTGGACCAATCTCTTTTCAATTTTTACGAACAGTTAATGACCAAGTGTTCAGTACGTATAAAGATGCATGTCACGCGTTGCAACTTTTAGAAGATGACAACCATTGGGATCTTACACTTGCTGATGCTGCTTTAACGTCTTCGCCGAGTAATATTCGTCAACTATTTGCCATTATTTTGATGACATGTTTTCCAACACAGTCATCTACATTGTGGGAAAAATATAAGAACTACATGACTGAAGATATACTCTACCGACATAAACAAATAAACCACTCTCCAAACTTAGACTTCACACAAGATATGTATAACGAAGCTTTAATAATGATTGAAGATTTATGTATTATGATCTCAAATTCACCACTTAGTCATTATGGTATTCCATCTCCTAATCGCCCAGCTACAGACTTAGTAAATAGTGATTTGCAGCGAGAAGAACAATTTAATAATCGTGATTTAAATACATTTGTTACTAAAAATGAACCATTATTAACTGAAGAGCAGAAGAACATATGCAATCGAATTATGTTGGCTATTGATGCCAAACAAGGCGGTTTTTTCTATTTAGATGCACCAGGTGGTACCGGTAAAACATATTTGTTATCTTTCATCCTTGCGAAACTACGGTCACAACAAAAAATTGCATTAGCAGCTGCATCATCAGGCATAGCTGCTACTTTGTTGGATGGTGGGCGGACAGCCCATTCTGCTTTCAACCTACCATTAGATATTCATAACAATCCAAATGCAATGTGTAATATCAAAAAAAGAAGCGGAATGGCAGCAGTGTTACGGAAGACTTCTATCATAATTTGGGATGAGTGTACTATGGCTCATAAGCATTCGCTCGAAGCATTAAATAGGACTATGCAGGATTTAAACAATAGTGACAGATATTTCGGTGGTACACTATCTGGTGATTTCCGGCAAACGTTGCCAGTTATTCCTCGCTCTACTTTTGCAGATGAAATTAAGCATGTCTAAAACAATCAATTTTATGGAGAAATGTTGAAACACTCAGACTGACAAAAAACATGAGAGTACAACTCCAAAATGATCCAACAGCACAAGAATTTTCTAAACAATTACTGGCTCTTGGAAACGGTGAAATAGAATTTCATCAAGATACTCAACATATTAGATTACCAGATAATTTCTGTACAGTTGTTCAAACTAAAAATGAACTGATTGAGAGTGTCTTCCAGGACATACTAAATAACTATTTAAATCATGACTGGCTTAGTAATCGTGAGGCGGTGAATTTCCCAATTGAATTTTTAAATTCTTTAGACATATCAGGAATGCCATCACACAATCTTCGATTGAAAATTGGATCACCGATTATTCTACTGCGTAATTTAAACCCTCCTAAACTATGCAACGGTACACGTTTGGTGATCAAAAGAATCACTGGAAACGTTCTTGAAGCAACTATTTTGACAGAAAAGTTTAAAGGAGAAATTGTTTTGTTACCACGTATTCCGATGATATCCAATTCTCCCATACCATTTAAAAGACTACAGTTTCCCATTCGCTTAGCTTTCGCGATGACTATAAATAAATCTCAGGCCAAACATGTCTATTTGCGGCTTAGACTTTGAAAATCCATGTTTCTCCCATGGGCAATTATACGTGGCGTGTTCACGAGTAGGAAGACCATCAAGTTTATTTGCATTAGCAAAGGACCGATTGACCAAAAATATTGTACATCGATTGGCGCTTCATTGAACATCAACTGTGATTTATTACGATTAAAGATATTTAGAGTATATATATCAAATTAAAATATTTAAAGTATTTATTAAATAAATGTTATTAAATGTTATGTTAATTTGTGTTAAATTTTGTCTTTCAAATCCTGCTTAAATCACTCAGTCACAGCAACGCGTGGCCGGGTCTGCTAGTAACCTTTAAAATTCTGACTGCATTCGTTTCCTCCCCCCCCCCTAAAAAAAAGAAAACTCGTATAACCTGATTTCCTATTTATATTAATTAATCCCTGTCTTATTTTTACAGATATATTTTTTCTAGATAATCTTCGAGAAATTATCAGACGAAAGAAAATTTACGACAGATTTCAAGAATTGTTTGTAAGAGTGCATGAGAACCCACTACTTATAGCTTGGTAGTATGTTTTCACATCTTAGTTCCTTCGTGCATTCCTTTTCATTTGCATTAATATTCAAAGAAAACACATGTAAGTAAATCAGACAAAACTGATAATTTAAGAAGCGTTCTTCAAAAAATATTAATTAGATTATAAATTAAATCGTGATAAAAATATATGTATTTCGTTTCTTTTTATTTAGTCTCATAATGGATTAGACAAATGCATATAACAAAATACTTGAGAAAATAAAGAAAACACTTCGTAGCATATGTTTATTAATTTACATCTCAAAACTTAGGTTATTTAGCGTTTAGGTAAATTATTTGATTGAGGATTACCTATATCATTTATTTAAAGTATATCTTTTCCAATATGAAATTGAATATTTATGGAGAAATTGTTATATTGCTTTGCTGTATATTCAATTGATCATAATTATTTTCTGAAAACTCTTCACCTGATGTTTTAAATTTATTTCATTTTAGACACTCAAAAAATAAAAATAAAAATTAATTCATTAAAAATATAAATTTTAACAGTAATACTCAAATATAAAAATTCGTTAATAGATTTTTTTCTCAAAGCACAAACATTAAATGTATATGAACATTGGCAGTTTTCTCATAAAAATATATACTTTAAAATAAGAAATATGCTATCTCTTATAATATACTTTCTTCTAATAGTAATATCATAATGCAAATGAGTGATAAGAATATTATTGTACAATTGCTAATATAATCTAATAAATGAATGATTTTTTTCTCTTTATTTACCGATTGTTATCGAAATAGGAGAATTCCTCTTGTAATGTACCAGACTTTAACCAAACTTAAAAAAGAAAATTAAAATTCATGCACAACGTGAGGCTCTGTACAATTTCCTTTGCTTCCATTCATGGCTTCGAGAAAGAACATGGAAAATGTGTCAAAATATATTTGTGATGCAGAACCACTGTGGCAAAGTGCGGAGAAAAGGAATATTTTCCGTTATTTTCGCTCATCCTCTTCTCGTGTTTTCCATATTATATTAACCTATTTCTGAAGATATGTGTGTTTTTCGTGCTTTCTTTCCATGTAACTGAACACTAAATGACTTCAAAAGAAAATCCACTATTTCTTTCGTTATACGCGTTCACTCAAAATGATGGTATCAGCAAAATAGCTTATTTTAATTAACACTTGTGTGTCTCAACGTGTCTGAGCATGTCTCAGGACGCAATTTCTATTGACACGAGGTAAGCTCGAGAATCTTTCGGGGTCAACTTTTAACACTCTAAATTGTAGAAGTACCAAATATATACGTTTACCGTCTTTTGAATGTTATCTGGGAACCTCTTAAGGTATCCGTACACCCCAGAAACGTAATTTTCGGTCAAAAAATCGATTTTTCAATTTTGATGAAATAATAAAATTTGATCTTTTATCTTTCTAAAACCACTTGAATTTTTATATCTCAAGCAGAAGCAGAGATATAGCAGTTTGAAAATTAGTTGTCCCCAATTTAAAGGTCCGGAACCATTCATCCCGAAACCGAAAGTGATCGGAAGTGTTTGTTTACGTTGGTGTTTTTTATAAAAATATAAGTATTAAACTTAGCCCTATGTAATATTTATTGAATAGAAACATTAATTGAACATTAATTAATATTAAAAATATGTTTGGCAACAGTTAATGTGTTTTTTTGTTTCTTAAAATGGCAACAAAATAGATTTGTGCACGTTTGTTTAAGGGGGCTGCCATCTCTTGGGAAATGAACATAAAAGTTCTTGGTTTTTTCTTCTCAAGCAACCTCAGTTTTAAACACCACGTTAACTACATCGTGGAAAAAGCTCTTAAACGTTTAAATCTCCTAAAGGCCATTGCCTCCTCTAGATGGGGTTGTCGTACAGCCGACCTTCTTAACTTAGTTAACGCCGTTATTCATGGTACCCTGGAGTACGCGTGCCCTGTATATGGAAGCACTCCTCCTTCCACTTCGCGGAAGTGAACATCAGACTGGTGTATGGCATGAGGCAGATTGGAAAGGGCTCCTCTTCTGCATTTAAATTATGCTCGACATTAAATTTACCTTCCCTTAGCAGAATTGCCCATGTCAAAATTGAAAAGAAACTCTTTTCAGCTGTGAAAAAAGGGGCAGAGAACTCGATGAAAAAGGCTGCAAGCATTGTAGCAGAAAAACATGATGTAGGTGATGAAGTGTTGAAATGTGGAGTCTCAGTGGATGGAACATGGCAGCGCAGAGGATACACGTCTATGAATGGATGTGTTGCTGCAATATCCATCGGTACTGGGAAAGTTGTCAATATAGAAGTATTATCATCATACTGTCCTACGTGTAAAAAACTTGACCGACTCCCAAGAACTATTGAATACGAAACTTTAAAAATAGATCATGTTTGCCAATGCAATTTTGCCGGATCATCAGCAAAAATGGAAACTGTTGGTGCTTTGCGAATCTTTCAGAGATCCGTAGAAAAATACAATTTGAAATATGCAGAGTACTACGGTGATGGTGACTCAAAAGCGTTCATGACCGTAAATGATACATATGGTGAAAACAGTGTGACTAAACTCGAATGTATTGGCCATATTCAAAAAAGAGTAGGGTCACGTTTGCGAAAATTAAAATCTACGACAAAAGGTCTGTCTGGGAAAGGAAAGTTAACGGATAACTTCATTGACAGACTCCAAAATTATTATGGAATTGCTATACGAAGCAATTCTGGCAATCTTCAAAAGATGCAGCAAAATGTCATAGCTGTTTTATTTCACTGTGCATCAAGTGCCAAGAAACCGATGCATGGACACTGTCCTGTTGGTACGGATAGTTGGTGCTACTATCAAAGGGCAATAGCACAGAAGTTGCCTGTAAAGGAGAAATATGCTGGTTTACCGCAGAGTATCCTAAACATCATAAAGCCAGTGTATTTAGAGTTGTGTAAAAAAGAACTTTTGAGCAAATGCTTACATGGGAAGACTCGAAACGCAAATGAATGCTTGAATGGAATTATTTGGCAGCGAGTACCGAAAGAAGTATTTGTGTGCCTTCGGCTTTTAAAATTAGGTGCATTTGATGCAGTTATAAATTTCAATGATGGGTACAGGGGTTGCTTAGAAATTTTAACCGAATTGATCAGTGATCCTGGTGAGTTCACCATAAAAGGCTATACAGCCCTTGATAATAATCGCATTTTCGAGTCAATTCGACATTCCACTCAGCATTCAAAAAAACGTCGTAAAATATTAAAAGCAATGCGAAAGAAAAAAATAAATGTTTATGAATCTAAAGAAGGTGAATTTTATAACTCGGGTTGTTATTAAGGTATATTGTAGCTCTAACCAATAAAGTGTATTACATATGAAAGTTGGTTTTAGTGTTTTCTCAAAATGAAGTTTTTTGACGATTTATTTATCGCAAAACATCATAACTTAAAAACTCGTGCATTGAATGGGATGAAATTTTGTTCGCATGTTATTCATATATTATTCAGGGGAATAGACTATGCACATTAACATCTATATAAATAAAATTAGACTTTTGTCTGTACATTTCTTGGAATTCAAAAATTTTGCGATTTCTATCCGTTTCAAGCACCCGGGAATCCGATGCGACCCTCAAAAAAAAGTTTGTCTGTCTGTCATTCTGTCATTCTGTCATTCTGTCCGTGACGCTTTTTTTGTTTAAGCATCACGTAAAAACGACTGAAGCGAATGATATGAAATTTGGTGTCATGATAGGTGGTCACTCAACTTAAAACATAGGCGTCGAATTTTTAAAAAATCTTACTTTTTAGATTTACAGATTTTGCGAAAATCGTTTCAAACTGCGTAAATTTGTGTTCAAGCATCACGCAAAAACGACTGAAGCGAATGATATGAAATTGGGTGTCATGATAGGTGGTCACTCAACTTAAAACATAGGGGTTCAATTTTATAAAAATTTTGATTGGATTTTGAGATTTTGCGAAAATCGTTTCAAACTGCGTAAATTTGTGTTCAAGCATCACGCAAAAACGACTGAAGCGAATGATATGAAATTGGGTGTCATGATAGGTGGTCACTCAACTTAAAACATAGGGGTTCAATTTTATAAAAATTTTGATTGGATTTTGAGATTTTGCGAAAATGCTTTCAAACTGCGTAAATTTGTGTTCAAGCATCACGTAAAAACGACTGAAGCGAATGATATCAAATTGAGTGACATGATAGGTGGTCACTCAACTTAAAACATAGGCGTCGAATTTTAAAAAAATCTTGATTGGATTTTGAGATTTTGCGAAAATCCTTTCAAACTGCGTAAATTTGTGTTCGCACATCACGTAATAACTGCAAAGGTGAAAAAATGATATTTGGTGAAATGATAGGTGGTCACTCACCTTAAACTATAAGCATCTAATTAAAAAAAATCGATCAGATTTCGAGATTTTGTGAAAATCGTTTAAAACTGAGTGAAACTTTGTTCCCGCATTACGTAATAGCGACTAAAGCGAATGATATGAAGTTTGGTCACACGATAGATGGTTGTTCAACATAAACTAAAGGAGTCCAATTTTTTAAACATTTTTATTAGATTTTGAGATTTTGTGAAAATTCTCTCAAAATACGTTCAATGATGATTTCTTCAAACTTCACGTAATAACGACTAATACGAATGATACGAAATTGAGTGATATGATAGGTAGTTGCTAATCTTAATTTATAGGCGTTGAATTTTAAAAATATTTTGCTTACATTTTGAGATTTTTCGAAAATCGTTTTAAAATGCTGAAAATTTGTTCCAGCATCACGAAATAAAGACTGCAGAGAATGAAACGAATTTGGGTGACAGGATAGGTTGTCACTCAACTTAAATTCTAGGCTTCAAATTTTTCAAAAATGTTGATTAAATTTTGAGATTTTGCGAAAATTATTTCAATATGCGTAAATATTCGTTGGCGCATCCCATAATTACGACTAAAGCGAATGAAATGATATTACTTAGGTACTCTCTAGCCTGTAATATTTTAACAATACATGAAAATTATCACTTCGCTTTCTTTACTTTGGCAACATACTACATTCATTCTGTATACTCCTACAATGCTGATGAAAGTTCTTGCTTTTTGGAAATTTGCATTCACTAACCCGTCGAGGACGGGTACTTCAGCTAGTAAACTAATAATATTTCAATTTATGGCTGTTTGTATTTAAAGTTGTTGGCGGTTTTCGCATTTCTTACCATATTTATAGATATTTACTGTTCCAGCTTCTCATGTAGCTGGACAAGCGTTTTGATAATAGCCTATTCCCTAGATTATATTATCATTAATATTATGCATTTTACAGATTTTGAATATGTAAGCAGTATTTCGAGTTATGGTGTTTTGCGGAAATGCGACAATTTTGATATTTTTTGTTTATACATTTAAAAACACCTTGTAAAATATTAAAAACATTGCGAAAGAAAAAAAAATAAGTGTTTATGATACTAAAGAAGGTGGATTTTATAAATCAGGTAGTTATTAAGGTATCTGGTAGCTTTAAGCTAAATAAAGTGTATATATATGAAAGTTGTTTTTAGCGTTTTCTCAAAATGAAGTTTTTTGATGATTTATTTATCGCAAAACATCATAACTTAAAAACCAATGCATCGAATGGGATGAATTTTTGTTTTCATGTTGTTTATATATTATTCTAGGGAATACACAATGCTTATTAACATAAACTAATAATATTTCAATTTATGGCTGTTTGTATTTGGCGGTTTTCGCGTTTCTTACCATATTTATAGATATTTACTGTTCCAGCTTCTCATGTAGCTGGACAAGCGTCTTGATAATAGCCTATTCCCTAGATTATATTATCATTAATCTTATGCATTTTACAGATTTTGAATATGTAAGCAATATTTTGAGTTATGGTGTTTTGCGGAAATGCGACAATTTTGATGTTTTTTGTTTATACATTTAAAAACACCTTGTAAAATATTAAAATCATTGCGAAAGAAAAAAAATAAGTGTTTATGATGCTAAAGAAGGTGAATTTTATAAATCAGGTAGTTATTAAGGTATCTGGTAGCTCCAAGCTAAATAAAGTGCATATGAAAGTTGTTTTTAGCGTTTTCGCAAAATGAAGTTTTTTGACGATTTATTTATCGCAAAACATCATAACTTAAAAACCAATGCATCGAATGGGATGAATTTTTGTTCCCGTGTTGTTTATATATTATTCTAGGGAATAGACTATGCTCATTAACATAAACTAATAATATTTCAATTTATGGCTGTTTGTATTTAAAGTTGTTGGCGGTTTTCGCATTTCTTACCATATTCATAGATATTTACTGTTCCAGCTTCTCATGTAGTTGGACAAGCTTCTTGATAATAGTCTATTCCCTAGATTATATTATCAATAATCTTATGCATTTTACAGATTTTGAATATGTTAATAATTTTTCGAGTTAGGGTGTTTTGCGAAAATGCGAAAATTTTGATATTTTTTTTTTTGTCTTTTCCTGCCCCAATTTTTTTTCAGGTATTTGATAACTTTTTTTTTAATGATTATTTCATTTATTTCTTACATTTAATGGTAAAATATAGTTTTAAGTGTAAAAATTTTAAAATTAAAAAAAAAAAAGTCTCCGCAGGTGTACGGATACCTTAAGGGGGAAAAAAGATGGTATCACCGAACAGAATCAATTTAAAAATAATTTATTCCAATTTTAATTGCATACTTAAGTGCAATATATTAAAAGAATATTAAAAGCGAATCACAATCCATGCGTCGTCCCTATTTTTCCTTATTTCATTAAGTTGGCAGGTGCATTATTCCTAATGAGTGTGTCCTATTTTCCACCTTATTCCATAAAACGCTACTTTCAAATCGAAATTTATATTAAAATCGACTACTAAAACTGTTAGAATCTCCATCAGACATATTCTAACCATACTTCTCCTTTGTAATAAACTGCAGCGTTTGCTCGTTTCTAGCCAAATATGGAAGCTATCTTCAGTTTTGGTGACTTATTTTTTGGTGCCAAACTTGCAAACCGCTTTTCTAATACCTTCCCAGTGATCCCTGACAAGCCAACTGTAAAATACTGAAAAACCACTCAAAATACTGTTGCTAAAAGATGAAATAAATAAAAACTTTGCGTAAAAAAAACACATAAAATCATACTTATGGGATACTTATGAGAGGGACTCCTTTATATAAGTATCATTTTATGTGTTTTTTTTTACACAAAGTTTTTATTTATCTTACCTACAAAAAATGCAACAAAAACATGTTGATGCAAATCGGTCCACAAAAAATGTCCTTAAATTATGTCAACAGAAAATACAGGAGCGAACTAAATAGGACACTAGTGCTAATAAATATCTTCCAACTATTTTTTAAAATCATGAAGAGTACCAAAAACCCTCGAGTCCACAGGGACATACGCGGTCGAAATTGCTCAGACCTGAAAGTGCCTATGTTTCTCTATTTTGTTTCTTTTCACAATAGAAAGAAGTTGTGACCTAATTGCTTCATATAAATTCCCTTTACTCATTTATAGGGGAATTGTCTCTCCTAATTCCACCACGTCAAATGTATTTGAGAAATCTTTGTCAGAGAATGATTGAGTTAGAGATGGGAGTAACCATGACGATTTTGTGTATTTAGTGGCAATCGTAATTTAGAATTAAAATAGCGATTTGGAACAACCTGTAAGTACAGCATTCCGTTACATTTTTATTTATTTTGGATTGTCAATTAATGTAGTTTTAATAATAAAGTGTCTTCAAATTCCTTAACTGGTGCGTTTATCGCTAATTTGTTCGCTTTACTTTTCATCAAGTACTTTTGACAGTATTGAAACTTGTGCATAACTCCTAGAGACCCATGACTGCAAAGCTCGCCAAAGTGCGGGAATTTTTTAGGTTGGCGAGAGTAAAATAGGAATTAACTCTTTCGTGAACCATAAAACACATCTTTGGAATCGAAATCTATCTTAAAACTGCCTACTGAAACTGTTTTACAATCTTCGCCAGCCATATTCGAACTATAGGCATATTCCAACTATATCGCGCAGACATATTTTAAATACTGTTTTGAATGGGCATCATAATCCATGAGTGTACCTTGTTTTCCTTCTTTGTTCCATAAAAAACTTCTTCGGAATAGAAAAATATATTAAAGTCTCTACCAAAACTCTTTACAAATTTTCGACAGGCATAGTCGAACTGTACTTCATCTTTATAAATGCCATTTGGAAAGTGTATCATAATCTATGAGTGTACCGTTTTTGTCTCCTCTGTTCTATAAAACACTTCTTCGGAATTAAAATCTATATTTAAATCGCTTACTAAAACTATTTTACAATATTCGCCAGGCGTTTTCTAACTATACACAAAATATATTTATAAAAATTGAAAAGTGATATGACGCGTAGACAAATCGTGTCTACTCTAAAAACCGTGATCGAGCGAAATATCACTCAAGTGCTAAAAACCGTGATCGATCGAAATAGCACTCAAGTGCTAATAAATTACTTTTATGTAAAATGAAGTATTTAATATCAAAGCTTTTCTTGTGTAGTGATTATACTTATAAAAGTAATAAATGAATAAAATGTAACTAAATTTTCCATGAACAGCGTGTTCAACATTTTTCCACCAGCTGGATATGGAAAAAAAATATTGGAAATAAAATAATAAGGCGTTGAATTTTAACTTATCTCTTACATTACATATTAGCAAAATGTTCCCTTGCATCCACAATTGCAGCAGTAAATCAGATTCTTTTCTCATGAAATATAAAATGCAGTAAGTCCATATTATTATAAGCCAGTCCAATTGTATGTTTGGATTGTTAAACTTGTTATATAGAAAAGGAAATATTTATCTTACAGGAAACTTAACAAATCAGACTTTACGTGTATTGTGTTTCATTACATAAAGAAATGTTGACCAACCTCAAAATTGACTCGAGGAAGTTTGAACGTTAAAATTTTTGGAGTGGCATTTAAACATTTCGACTTTATAATTCCAATTATAATCCTATATAATGCTTAAATTATAAAAATTTGCAGTGCAATATATTAAAGAAAAAGTGTATTTTGTACTTTTTCCATTACTATTTGTTAAAAAGCCAATAAAATGATGATGAAATTACATTTTAACAGAAGACCTCGGAGGTCCGAGAAGATAAAGCTATGCAATCCCTATTTATCATAATTTTTTTTTATTTTAGTCAGAATATAACATAAATTGAATCTTCAATAATTCTATCTTTTAATTTACCTTTTATTTATTATTAAAGAAAATATTCTTGAACAATGCGAAAAGTACATTTATATTAAATAAATGCCCAAATGACAATTAAGATTAGACTTAGTATATAATGATTTCAGTAAGGATAAATGCCTGCCTTTAATCCCTTGCCACAGGCGGCGTTCCTTCTAAAGGATCTTCAAGAAAATCTCTATGAAGGTTTAACGATTAAAGAAGAAAACTCTACATATAAAGATTAATAATATTTTATAACTCCTGAATTCCTCCGTGTTTAATTCATTATTTAAGTAAATATCGAAAGAACATAAATTAAAGAGATTCCGCTTTAAAGTAAATTGATAATTTAAGAGGTGTTTTGCAAAAAGATTTAATTAAGTTATAATCATAGAGCTCGAGTTTTCTTAATCTCATGTGACCCATTGTATGCATACATATGATCGAATTTCTGTGAAATATATACCTATATATGCGTAATAAATATTTTATTGATTATTTATCGAAAATTAAATAAATATGTAAACATAAATCTACTTATTATCTGTTCATTATCAGGTTTATTATTAATCATATGATTCACTATATTTTTAAGCACCAATAGTGAACAGTGACGTTTGAAGTAAGTATTATACTGTCTTGAATTTTCCAGCCTGAAGGACGGGAAAATACTCGTTCACAGAGATATTAGTTGGAAAGCCTAACGTTATTGGATTTCTGAACATTAAAAAACAGGTTTAAAAAACTATCAGTACTAAGTTACTAAAGCCCACCCCGTCACTTACGTTGATAGGCCTTGCGTAGCGTTGCTTCAACACAACACAATCTGTTGAAATGAATTGGAACTGGGGATGAAAGTTGACGTGTTCAATTCAATCCAGAGACAAAACTTCAGAGGGTGGAATGTCATGGAACATCGAGGTCGAAGAAATTCAGGTTGCAGAAATCGTGCATCAAGTCATCGGTGATTGTTTCCTTTTTTTCGATTATTCTGGAGTGATTCATCGCAATCTTCTCTTGGAGGGCACACCAGTGACCGATTAGTACTAGTTAGCAGCCAGAAAACGTCTCTTCACTGTAAAAATGAGGTACTTAGAAATAAGCAATTTGTTCTCATTTCTGAGTACTTTGTCATTTTGTAATAGCCCCAGTTCTTTACTTTTAAATTTAAGCAGCAAGTGCTCTCATTTTTTGAATTGGAATTTATTTTTCATCACGCCATATGCTTGTGGTGCTCCTCATCCACTTGGTCCTTCGGAAATGTGCTTTCGATCGCTAGCCAGCGAACGCTAACTTGCGACAGAATTGGAAGTTGTGGCGCTCGCAGATACTGCAGATACGCAATTATGCAAAACTTCCACCCTGCGCAAGCTGCTATAAAAGTCACAGCAAGCCGGAGCTCGAGGCAGTTCAATCTCTCTTGTGATAGTGTTAAGAAGCAGTCGTCCCTGCCATCATCTGGTGCGGTTGTCTCCGATTCCTGTCCGATGTCTTGGATCCTTCGACGTCGCTGCTATAATGAAAGTCTGCTTTCCTCGCCTTCCAGCTCGATGCCGTGGAGCCGCCGTCTTCGTTGTGGATTCGGAGTGGCCGCTTCTTCCTGCATCCAGCCTCACGCCATCAATCCGGTGTAGCTCTCCGCTTGACTTACCGCACCACTTGTACAACTTGTGTTATCTGTTAGGACTTATTTTTACTTTCCGAACATGTACCATGTAAGGAAAGTATTGTAATCATGAAAAAATTCGACTTCGAGATTTTGGTGTTTTTACACGTTTTGAGGGCTTCTGAATCCATTTATGCTATTTTTACGAGATGTATGTGTGTATGTGTATGTGTGTGTGTGTGTGTGTGTTTGTGTGTATGTGAGTGAACACGATAGCTCCTGAACGGAGCATTCGATTGAGCTCAAATTGGATATATATGTCATAAACCACCGACGCAAGACCGGTATTGATTTTGGTGTGTATAGGACTTATAGTTTTCGTACAGGGCTACGACAAAGATTTCTTTTACATTATGGCCTATGGGGGGGAATTTCTTGAAAGTGCGCTAGCGGTTAAACGGTAGATTCGATTGAACTCAAATTGGGTATATACCCTAATAGCACGGAAAGTCACAATGAGGTCGCAGTGAAGTCCCTGCGAGTCACATACGTCGCAGTCACACACGTGACTTATATGTGACGTCAAATAGAAGTCACAGTGTGACATCTCTGCAGCTATCTGCTTGTGACTTCACTGTAACGTCAACGTGACTTCCGTTTGTGACAAAATTTGTAACGTCACCAAAAAGTCACCCTGACGTCGCCAAAAAGTCACTGTGTCGTCACCAAACAGTCACAGACAGTTCGTCTGTGACAAAATTTGTAACGTCGCCGTGTCGTCGCCAGGAAGTCACAGATAGTTCGTCTGTGACAAAATTTGCAACGTCGCCATAAAGTCACCGTGTCGTCGCCAAAAAGTCACATAGAGCATGTCTGTGACGAAATTTGTGTCGTCACCAAAAAGTCACAGATATCATGTCTGTGACAAAATTTGTAACGTCACCAAAAAGTCACCGTGTCGTCGCCAAAAAGTCACAGACAGTTCGTCTGTGACAAAATTTGTAACGTCGCCGTGTCGTCGCCAGAAAGTCACAGATAGTTCGTCTGTGACAAAATTTGCAACGTCGCCAAAAAGTCACGGTGTCGTCGCCAAAAAGTCACAGAGAGCATGTCTGTGACAAAATTTGTAACATCGCCAAAAAGTCACCGTGTCATCGCTAGAAAGTCACAGACAGTTCGTATGTGACATAATTTGTAACGTCGCCAGCAAGTCACAGGGACAGTTCGTAAGTGAGGACAATTTGGAAAACGGAGCTGTGCTTAAAGAAAGGAAACAATTGCTCAGTACTCCTTCAAAACCAATCATTCATGGATACCTACAGTCAAATAATCAGTGGATGTCGTGTGGGTTTGTATAGGGGTGGGGGGTGGGGGTAGAGGAGGCATGATCGTTCATAAGAATGGTCAAAGAAGGGTACCTGCACCCCCTAGCAATGCCGGCTTAAGGTATTGGCAACTCGGGCAGCTGCCCGGGGAACCATATGTTTAGAGGGCGCCATCAAAGCACTAGATAGGTGGGGGGGCTGTGTTTTTTTAAATGTTTATCAAACGTCGGACTGTCCCACCTGCCTATGGTCAGGCGATCCCCCTTTGTTGCTTATTCTTCGTTTTCATCATCATTTTTACTGACTACCATTGT
Organism: Cheiracanthium punctorium; assembly: GCA_038373885.1. Classification (NCBI taxonomy): domain Eukaryota; kingdom Metazoa; phylum Arthropoda; class Arachnida; order Araneae; family Cheiracanthiidae; genus Cheiracanthium; species Cheiracanthium punctorium. Next base: position 2,561 of record JAWZYV010020238.1, on the reverse strand, counting down.
TAAAATAATTTTTTTCTAAGAAATGATTACCTGAAATGGGGAAGTGGAGAAGGCAATAATTTTCTTTTCTTTGTCTCACCATGGCACAGTGGTTATATCAATGTCACTGAAACGGCTGAAGTGTGAAGGTCCTGGGTTCGGGTTCCATCCCGCGGCTGTCGATGTAACAGTCTGGAGTTTTGGTAGGTTTCTTCCAGATGTAACGTGAATACGCGTCAGTTGTTGTATGTGTGTTAAGGCAAACCTGTATGCGGGGCATCTGCCTAGGATGGGGGGGTGCCTTGGTAGGAAGACTTTCTAAGGGGTTCTAACGTGTATTCACGTTACATCTGGAGAAAAACTACCAAAACTCCCGTTAGATCGACAGCCACGAACCGTTAGATCGACAGCCACGCGATGGAACCCGAACCCGGGACCTTCACACCTCAGCTATCTACCATTTTCAGTGGCATAACCACTGTGCCATGGTGGGGCCGAATACGCGTCAGAACCTCGTAAGTCCTTCTAACAAAGCACCCCCCCCCCTCCCTTGGCAGACCGCATTTACTTTGCTTTGCCATAATCACGGAATCAATCAATCACAATAGAAATTTTATAAATCACGGAAATATTCCTCGATATGGCCGGGCTTTACTCTTTAAAAGCTTGTTTCAGATTTAATCTTGTACCCCGGCCAAGCATTTCCGTCTTCCTCGTTTAATTCGGGTTCTTAAACAAGGGCTCGTTATAAACGAGTCTGACTTACTTAGAAAGTGCGCCGAAAATTAGATAGTCCGGGACGCCAGCTGAGAGCCGCGGTCCTGCCCCTAGAGATTTTAGTGCATGTGTTACGAAAACAAAAGTGCATCACAAAGCTGAATGAAAATTGAAATTGTTACAAATATCCTCTCTTCTAGATTTTTTTTGAGTTTGCCCTCTCCCTAAAAAATTTCTATGGGCGCCCATGAGAGGAGGCAGTCCAACCTCGGGCGACAAGCTAAAAGCAGGGGGCAGGAAGAACAGTAAAATTTTGAATGAGCTGACAAACTGAAGGATCGAGATGATGGGAATAAGTCGAAGGAAAAAAGTTTTTAAAAATTCGATGTCAAATTGAAGGACAGCCCCGGAGGGAGTCCCGGGGTCAATAGTCCTCGCATACGCCCCTGCAAAACATATGGTTTACATTATTTATTCGGTCACGCTATTTTGCCACGTTGTCATACCAGTACTTTCAGGGTCTGGCATTATTAGGAGGAGGAGGGGGGCTCATTTCAGAGTTTGGACACTTTGATCTCAAAATAATGCAAAAAGTTTCAGTATTGCTATAAAAGTATCAGGGGGGTAGCGAGAAAATGGCTAATGGGGCTGCAGCCACCCCTGAGCCCAGAGACGTCACTAAGGGGCGGGGGAGTATCCCCTCCCAAAATTTATACGAGTTGGCAAAATCTCGCTCTTCACTTAGAAAAATTGTGTTTCAGGTGGGGAAAAATGTTTTTAGGATACATTAACTTCAGAATCTTATTATTTTTATTACTATATTTTTTTAATTATTATTTTCTCATCTGGATCGAAACATGCAGTGGGCACGTTTCGATCCAAGGGGCATAAAAGAATAGCTTAGGAAACGTTGGGAGCGCGGTCAGTGATGATGATGAATACCAGACTTGGAAGTGACCTAAGGGAAGGTTAAAAGGTGCTTTTCTCCTTTATTTATCACCCCGACGCACTCCGCCCCCCCACATTTGGACTGCTTTGTTTGTCATTCCCGAAAAACGTCTACGTGTCCACTGGGTGCCTAGCCTCCAGGCGGATGTTCTTTGGACATGTTGATCCAATAGAGCATTTCGACGTGACGTATCTCTGACGTCAGCTGAGTGACAGCTTCGCGCATCGTTCTGCGCATGCTATTTCTTTACCTAAATGTATAATTTAGCAATCTCAGTAATCCGTATAAACTACGTGTAATCTGAGGAGGTTCATTGGGTTATTGGATTACGAACGCAGCCCCACTGTGAAGAATGTAAACAAACTGCAGAATTGCAAGCAACAGGCGTTTCAGTTTAGACAGCAATCCACGACTGTGCACGAAAGAATGTAAATTATTTATTTAGAAATATGGAAGAAATTTTAAAGCTGTCCTCAAATAATTAAACTCTAATTGCAAAATTAGATATTGTTTCTAGTTTAGGATTGTGATATTTTTTCATGATTTTTAACTATATGGATAATTTGTCTCCAATGTAGTTTGAAGCTATGACTAGATAGGTTTATCCTTAGATTGACATGAATTTTAGTGCATGCTTTCTATGGATAGCACTTTCTGGTGTGGATTCTGTTATTAAATGTGCATATAAAATGCATAAGAATAAATCAATAGAAAACATGAAAGAATTGGTTTGTTAATTATTTTTTAAAAACATATTTTGATTAAAAAGTCAATTTATACATTGTTTACAGAACTAGTTTTGTACGAGTGGTCGGTTTATTAAAATAATAATAATAAATAAATAAAACAGGAAGTTTGTGATGTGTTAATGTATGATTACTTATTGTTGCTTATGCTAAAAAACTATAGAATCTAC
>JAWZYV010020237.1:0-22013 GCA_038373885.1 Cheiracanthium punctorium | reverse complement strand
TCGAAATCAGTTGGCCGATATTCGCATAGTAAACGGCTAAACGGAATAGAATTCGACGTTCTGCTGCGCCACCTAGTGGCAAGTTAGAGGAAAACGGATAGCATAAAAAGCTTCTCAATGATAAAAGACTTAGGTGAACCAAATTTCATGGTGCAACGGTGCTGGAGTTTTTCAACCTCATACACACATACCAACATTCATTTTTATCTATAACCAGTATCATTATATATCCCAGTCTCAAATAAAATCCAGTTTCGAATCTAAGCCTTGCCAAAGTGCCAACATACGCCATTTTGAAAGTTTTTTTTCAGGAAATCATTCGAAGCAGCAACGACTTAGCAGCAATCAATATGGGAAATGGTTTGGCCGCCAAAAAGTAAAGCACACATTTATTTGAAAATGTGAATCCCTTAATACAACCGAATTTTTTTAAATTATCAACTATAACGTGTTTTATTCATCGTTACTCCGATGTACTAAATGAGAAGATTTCAATTTTCTGAAATTTGGCGGAATTCCCCAACTTAAATCAATGTACTCAATTGGCGAGAATTCTGAAGATAGATCGCTTGAAATCCCTTAATAACTGCATTATTTCTTCACGGATCATTAAAATTTAACGCTGTATTCTAAGAAAATCTTTGCACTTGTTTTCAAAAATCTATTTCCTTAAGCTCTCAATAAATTGCGTCAAGCCGAAAACTGTGCAAACCGCTAGAACGCACTTACTCAAAATCCATATTTCAGCCATTTTATTTTTTCGCCAAACTAAAAAAATTTACACATTAGCCTCGGAAATCTTCAATTCTTATTGTTTTGCGTGTAAAGCATTACATTTCTGATCTGATTTCCCATGCATACGATATTATAATTTTAAAAAAAATAACCTTACGAATATAAACTAACAAAAAAAAAAATCATTATTATTCTTTTATTTTTACTTTGAGAATTTAAAACATTTTATTCGGCAAAATCGCCACACATGGCAACCACGATCCTTATTTCACGCTTTTTTCACTACAGGGGTTACAATTACGGAAAGCTTTTTGCGTGAAGAGCATAAAAAATCTCTTAAATTCCGGGAACGGGTGGACTTTCAAAGTTTTAAAGTGGACTACGATTTATTCTATATTATTTTACATATCTGTGCTAAATTTCAGGCCGATAGGTCCATTTTTGTGGATTTGTATACGAACGACATTTTATTCGGCAAAATCGCCGCACATGGCAACCGCGATCCTTATTTCCCACTTTTTTCACTACAGGGGTTACAATTACGGAAAGATTTTTGCGTGAAGAGCATAAAAAATCTCTTAAATTCCGGGAACGGGTGGACTTTCAAAGTTTTAAAGTGGGCTGTCATTTATTCTATATTATTTTACATATCTGTGCTAAATTTCAGGCCTATAGGTCCATTTTTGTGGATTTGTATACGAATCAAATCCACAAACAGACAAATAAACAAACAAACAAACAAACAAACAGAATTTCATTTTTATTTATAAGATATAAAGCTTTCTTAAGTTGTAGAACAGGAGCTAAAATAGCATCAGAAATATCCTTCTGGCAACTATAATATTTCCAGTAGCGGATTAAAAAAAAAAAAAAAATCATTTGTGGACAACACATGACTTCCTTGCACGTCTCTTAAATCAAAAATATTTTCTCCTCGCTTTATCTAAACTTATTTCATTGGAAAGATAAAATACTGCAGTAATACTAATGTTTAGCGATTTCTAGTCAAATGTTTTCGATATCGATAAGCTGGGTTCAATTTGAAAGATATGTTTTTGATATTTTATTTGGCGATATTTCGCCAAAAGTCGAAAAGCTTGAGATAGTTTGCGAGATTTCGGGGATAGCCAAAGTAGTGATTGACCACAGACTTTCAACGAATTGCATGCATCCATACACCTTAATGTATTTAAAGTCATTAAGTTGACCCTCTAAATAAATTGCCCAGTCAATTGCTATCAAGAAAAAGATGCACAGTTAAATTTTATAATAGTTCTAAATATAAAATTTCAATACTCTACGGTCAAAAGTAGAGTTATGCAAAATACGAAATTATTTTTGTCTTTTGGCAAAACTTTCCAAAGTCGATGACACATGGCGAGGTTTTGGGCATGGACCAAACAATGACTGACTACAGACGTAATATATTAAAGATGTCCGTAGACATCAATGTATTGAAATTCTTTTGGGTGGACCTGTAAATAAACTCTCAAGTAGATTGGAACCAAATATCGACATGCACAATTAGATGTTAGAACAATCTTATGAAATTTCAACATTCTACAGCTAATAGTTTTTGAGATATGAGAGTTAAATATATACACGCGTACATCGAAAAACGCCAAGCTTGGGGACTTCTAACGTAATTCTTGAGGGAGGCACGTGACCGTGGACGGACTATTACCTAACTATATGATAGGACGGTATTGTCCTTGAAATGGATGAATGTCCCTAAAAATGCCATTGATGTAATGTGTTTGAAATCTTTTGAGTGTTCCTGTAGCAGAGCTATAAATAATAAAGACACTATTTTCGATGGAGAAATTCATTTTATAACCCTTAACAGCTTATATCACTTCTGAGTCGTTTGAAATAGCCGATTACCTCTAAAATTCGCTTTAATGAATTTCTACCCGTAGAGCGTAATGTATTTCGAATCTTTTGGGCTGTCCTGTAGATAAACTACCCAGTCGAATGGGACCGAAAAGGAGGTGCACAACTAGATGTAACAACAATCCTAAATATAAATTTTCAACATTCTACGACCAATAGTTTTTGAGATAAGCGAGTTACATGCGTACTTACTTACAGACGGCATGGAAAAACTGGCCAAAATAGATTCGCGGTCGGTCAAAATGGGTTGTACACGCATTTATATGAACGTGCATGCTATAGCGTACGATGAGAATGATCGTAAAAATTCTTAAAAGTGAATTTAGAGGTAGTCAAAATCTGTTGTTTTCGTCGAAATCTGGCTCCCGAAATTTTTCGCGATCACAAATTACTTCCTTATACTCTGTACAAGGAAGTAAAAACGGCATTAGTCCGTTGCAGAGTCCACTATTCTGGAGCTCTCAAAAAGATGATTTCAAAAGTAATATTCGGTTAAAATATAGCGGTTTTCTTGAAAACATAGACTGTAACCCTTTGAGGCGCAACCCTTTCCCAATGCTGAAAAAATCTGATGTGTCCAACACATGACTTCCTTGCACGTTCATTAGATCAAAAATATTTTCGACGCACTTCCTCTAAATTTATTTGTTTGAAAGAGATAAAATATCAATAATAGTAAGGTTTAGCGATTTCTAGCCAAATATTTTGATATCGCCAAGCTGAGTTCAATTTGAAAGATTTCCTTCTGACACTTTATTTGGCGATATTTCACCAAACGCCGACAAACTTGAGATAGTCAGCGAGATTTTGGGGATAGCCAAAGTAGTCATTGACCACAGACTTTCAATGAATTGAATGCATCTATACACCTCAATGTATTCAAAGTCATTTGGCTCACCATGTAAATAAATTCTCAGTCGATTGCTGTCAAAAAAGATATTGAAAACAGTTAAATATTACAATAGTTCTAAATACAAAGTTAAAAATTCCACGGGTTAAAGTTTTAGAGTTATACAAAATAGGAAATAATTTTTGGCGCCAAATTTGGCGATATTTCGGCGAAACTCGTCAATGTCGACGACATTTGGCGAGATTTTAAGCATGAACCAAACAATGAAAGATTATCGCCAAAATTGGCGACATTTTGCCAAAACTCGCCAAGAACGATGACTAATGGCGATACTTTGGGCATGGACCAAATGACTGACTATCGCCAAATTTGGCGACATTCCAAAACTCGCCAAGGACGAGGACAGACGGCGAGATTTTGGGCATGTACCAAACAATGACTGTCTACAGTTGTATTATATTGAAGATGTCCATAGACATTAAGGTACTGAAATTCTTTTCGGTGGTCCTGTAAATAAACTCTCCAGTAGATTGGAACCAAAAATCGAGATGCACAACTAGATGTTACAACATTCTTATACATGAAATTTCATAATAGTTTTTGAGATTTGAGAGTTAAATATGCACACACATACACCAAAAGTCGCCAAGCTTGGCGACTTTTGGCATAGTTCTTGAGGGAGGCACGTGACCGTGGTCGGACCATTACCTAACTTATGTGGTAGGACGGTATTGTGCTTGAAATGGATGAATGCCCCTAAAATTGCTATTGACCGTAATGTATTGGAAATCTTTTGAGTGTTCCTGTAGCAGAACTATAAATGATAAAGACATTTTTTTTTAATGGAGAAATTCATTTTCTAACTCTTTACAGCATATATCACTTCTGAGTCGTTTGAAATAGCCCAATACCTCTAAAAAACGCTTTGATGAATTTCGGCCCATAGAGCGTAATGTATTTCGAATCTTTTGGGCGGTCCTGTAGATAAACTATTCAGTCGAATGGAACCGAAAGGGGGGTTGCACAACTAGATGTTACAACAATCCTAAGTATAAAGTTTCAACATTCAACGCCTAACAGTTTTTGAGATATGCGAGTTTAATGAATTTCGGCCCATTGAGTGTAATGTATTTCGAATGTTTTGGGCAGTCCTGTAGATAAACTATCCAGTCGAATGGAACCAAAAGGGGAGGTGCACAACTAGATGTTACAACTATCCAAAATATGAAGTTTCGACATTCTACGCCTAATAGCTTTTGAGTTAGGCGAGTTTAATGAATTTCGGCCCATAGAGCGTAATGTATTTCGAATCTTTTGGGCGGTCCTGTACATAAACTATCCATTCGATTGCCACCAAAAGGGGAGGTGCACAACTAGATCATAGAACAATCCTAAATATCAAATCTCAACATTCTACGACCAATAGTTTTTGAGATATGCGAGTTACATACATACGTACGTACGTACGTACGTACGTACAGACGGCATGGAAAAACTGGCCACAGTAGACTCGCCACTGGTCAAAAGGAGTTGCAGACGCGTTAATATGATCGTGCATGCTAGCCTACGATGAGATGCATCGAAAAAATTTTTTGAATTCAATATAGAGGTAGTCAAAATCGGTTTTTATGTCGAAATTTGGCCCCCAAAATTTTTCGGGATCACATTACTTCCTTATACTACGTACAAGGAAGTAAAAAGGGCAGCCGTTGCCATCGCTCGACTTAACTACCAGCAAGATGGCGGACGATCGAAACGTTCATCGCGTGCTACAGATCTAGAGACCCTTTTTTGACGACAGCTGGCTGTGCCGGCACAGCCATCTGAACGTTTCGATCGTCCGCTATCTTGCTGGTAGTTAATTCGAGCGATGGCAACGGCTGCCTTTGTCAGTGCTGTTAAAAAGAATCGTGAGAATTTTTTTACGGGAAATGACGTGCTAAAAAGTAAAGGATTCTCGTGGATCTATGTCACCCGCAACTATTTTTATAGAACTCAAATCTATTCTTCGTGTCTGGCAACAGTCAAAACGTCATAGTTTGGTGTTCCCAAAGCGGGAACACTGCGCGTTAAAGGGTTAAAGTTTTAAAGTCAGATTAGGAACAACTTCATTGTATTGCTGAATATGTATAAAGAACAGTGTATTTTATAACGTGTTTACTTACTTCAAATAACTTTAATAGCAGTGGCCTTTGTTCTTTCCACCAATCCATTTTTTTTCTGAGCTTGAGTGTGGCAGGTTCCAATCCTGTGAAACAACTTAGTACAGTCATTCCGTAAGTCCAGACGTCAAAGGAGATGCCGTAGACTTTAGGCCTATTACACTGTTTGTGTTTTAAGTCGAACATTTTTAAAAAGGGCGCTACTGTAGGGTCGATAGGTCTGAATTCTGGATCCCAACATTCTGGAGGGCATGACGTCAGTCGTAGTCCGTACCTGCAAACAAACTCTGTGAATTCAGGTTTTTTTTTTTATGTAAAGCTCTTGATTTTAAAAACTGGGTATGAAGAAAAGACATTTGAAATTCTGATAATCTATTAATCTATCTATTTTTTAAAAATCTTGCGCGGATTACTATTTTGCAGATGTGAATGAACAATAATCATAATGTCGGTGAAATGCTACTGCGATTCTCTATCGAGAGCTGTGTAGATTAAAACAGAAAGCATTATGGATCGTAAGTCCTTACTTGTGTGTGTGTGTGTGTGTGTGTGAGTCTTAAATAATACAAAAGATAATTCTTTGAACTGTCTTCAGGCCTGACGAGAGGGGGAATTTCTTCCGTGCACGGATTTTCTTGGGGCTCGTGATTATAAATTTCCGAAAACTTTCTTTTGTATAGATAGAAAGAAGAATACGTGAAATTCAGCACCGACTCGAATAAGTAAAGCTGATGCTCTAAACACTGTATTGCTAACGTCACATACCGAGGTCATACTTACCTAGGCCTAGAAGGGGTTCTATACTTACCCGTTTCACACGCAAACCGTTTTGAGAGGGCTGAGACTTATTTGGCAGTTTTGGGGTCGCAGTGCTAAAAATACAATATGCTAACCCTTTGAGGCGCAACCCATTCCCAATGCTGAAAAAAGGGCAGTCGTTGCCATCGCTCGACTTAACTACCAGCAAGATGGCAGACGATCGAAACTTTCATCGAGTGCCACAGAGCTAGAGACCCTTTTTTGACGACAGCTGGCTGTGCCGGCACAACCAGCTGAACGTTTCGATCGTCCGCTATCTTGCTGGTAGTTAAGTCGAGCGATGGCAACGACTGCCCTTTTTTCAGCATTGGGAAAGGGCTGCGCCTCAAAGAGTTAAACTACTTAAAACTAAACCGAGGCCTAGTTAGCCTGCGCGGTAATCTGGCTCTAGTTAAGTAGTTTCACGACGTGATGGTGGAAACGATTTCAGCGAAACGAGTCGTCATTGATCAGTCTAATCGAAACTGGCTCTGGCTCTGATCTTTTTCGGTAATCAGGCCCTGAAGAAAAGCTCATTTTTAACAGCAAGTGCTTTTGTTTTTGTAAAGAAAAAAAAAACAGTTATTTGTATATAATACCAACATTAATTTTTTTAAATGAAAGCTAGAAAAGTGAAAGTATCAGTGTGAAGCAAAAGCACTTTATTTCTATTTTACGATGAGAACAACTTAATCATTATGGGAGATGGCCCGTCAGATCTCCGACCCCCCGACCTACGGGCCTGACTGTCTTTATGATTCGGTGTTTGACTTTTTTCAACTTTCACTTATTTGATAATTCCTTCCGAATTTTTTCACAAGTACTCTTCCTACATAAACGATCTTTTATCGATGCACGATTCTATTAATCATTTTAAGCACCAAAAGATGGTGCAACGTTTATACATAGAAAAGTTGCAGCTAATCTATTACCATTTTATGGTTAACTGTCAAACTCCTACTAATATATTCGGACCTCGGAAAATATAACAAATTTCATAGATTGGGGGGCCCCCAAATCTATCAATGCCCGGTGCCTATATTGGTCATAATCGGGCGCTGGTGAAGTGTCTTCATTATCGGAGTCAGTTTCACTTTCCTGGCCCCCATTTTTATCACCTGTTAGTCTTCCACTAAGTGGTCTGTTCAAAAATTAAAATTTTCTTCAAAACTAATGAAAAAAATCAAAGGTAAATCTGAAATATTCGCTATGGGAAGATGAGCTCTTCGTTATATGGAGAATGTTTATAGTGCTATTTAAGCATCAAAGTTACGTTTCCATGAAAAATTTCGTTATAGGGAGAAATTCGTTGTAAGGAGACTTCGTTATAGGGAGATTCTACTGTATATATAGGCTTTTGATGTCGTTGGGGAAAGTCTAGCTCTTGATATAGATTTCGCGCTTAAGAGACACGTTTTAAACTTTTATTTTAAAAAATTGGCGCAAGGACATCTGATTCGACTTGGGTATGATATAGATATCAAAATTGATGGGGGAGACCGTCCTTGACATCGTTTGATATTTCAGGGGATGACGACCTTTAAAGTGTTAAGCAGATATGGGTAACCTTTGAAAAGTTGTGGGCCAAACTTTAGGATGTTAGCGAAGTCGCGGGCCAAACTTGCGGATTTTAGCGAAGTGGCGGGCCGTATAATTGGGATTTATATGGCATATTCAATGGTTTATACGGAGTTTTCAAATGTTCCGCTGGCCGGATCAAAAGCCGTGGCGGGACACGTCCGGCGGTTGCCCATATGTGTGTTAAAGTGTAATATTACAGCCTTCGAAATACGTTTGAGGAATTTGTTTCAATTTAGTTTATAGAACTTCAGATATAGACATTTTAATATTAGTCAATCGGAAATATTTGAAACCGAAAGTAGCATTCTGTTATCGGAAGTGAATCGTATTTCTGCGCATGCAAACGGTATAGGATTTGGACCGAATGACGTTTGTCGGACATACCCCCCCCCCACTGCATGGTGTTTCTCTGCAAACGTAAAAAAGCCGCCCCTTTTGTGCTCTAGATCAGTGGTTCCCAAACTATGGGCCGCGACATATTGTTGGATAACGGGATGCAATTTCGGTGGGTCGAAAAATTTCGGGAAAAATTAAACTTTAGTATTTTATATATACATAGTAAACTATACTATTTTATATAGCCTAGCCTATATTGGTTATCGATATGAAGTAGTGGGTCTCAAAAAAAAACATCTAGTTGAAGATTTTTTTGAAGAGAAGGACAAAAAAGTTTGGGAACCACTGCTCTAGATCAAGATTTTCTCAGTTTTAGTTCGAAATGGCCCCCCTTTCGAGGAAGGCACCCAGACATTGTTTACCGTGCCACGCCGCCCCTGCTCAGAGCTTAGAATTAAAACAAATAAAATTTGTTCATATCAATCACAGAAAAACATGTTAAGAATGATCACAAAAACAAAAGCACTGAAGAGCAATTTCATTAAATATGGATACTTTAATTAGCAACTTTTCTTTAAGACTTGAAAATTGAATTTAGTTTATCATTTTTGGATTTTTCTTTAACCTTCATTTAATCTCGACATTTTTAAGCATCTTTTATTTAAACACTCCAAGGAGTAGCTTGAAAACGAACAAAAATATTTTTCTTCATATTGCAGCTGTTCGAACCCAAAATTAATGATACTAAAATTATAAACAAAAACTATATATATAAATAATTTATTTCTTCGCAAAGAAATTAACTTTTTGGTAGTGACGTGAAAACTGGCGACTCCCGTGAACTTTAATTAGTTGGTCCAGAAATTAAATGATTCATTTTTAAAACATTACACACTATCAAAAGTTCGGATTATCAAACATTTAATGATTGTATTATCTATCAGATTAATGAGAGAACGTAGGATTTGTGTATCATTCTGTTTTGAGAAGTGTAATAATTATCAATATCTAATAATTATTTATATTGTTAATTTAAAAAATTGAATCTGTATTAGTATAATTAGTGATACTAATTATTATTTAGTTTATTTCACATTTTGGGGTAAAAAGCATATTTCTTGTGAATAGTATTTTGTTCATATATAAGGAACATATAAGGACGTACAAAACGTATATATAAGGAACGTACATTCTTCGTACGGAAAAGATCAAATACATGGATCATCCGGATTAATTGTGACTTAACCCTGTCCGGAGAATCAAAATATTCGGATTTTCAAAAAGAATTTAAAAATGATCATATGAGTTCTACTAAAAAGAAATCTTGCTAAAACATTTAATAATTCCCTTAGTGGTTAAATAATTGGAGCAGATAAATAAACCATTAATTAATGTGAACTTATCATGCATTTTAAGAGAAGAATTTACATACGTATTTAATGAACAATATGTAAATACATATGTACTTACATATTACTGTACAATTTATACATTATCACAAGTTAATGCAGTTTAAGAAATCTGAAAAATATTTTCATATGTGAAAGAATTATAATTGAAGAAAATCTAAATAAAACCTGCAACCTTTGAAGTTGAATAAATTTCATGTATTTACTTTTGTAAGCACAAAATCGAGGCATGAACCAAAAACAAAGACGCATATAGTAAGAGCAAGCATGACGCTGTTTTGGGCCTAATTTGGAAACCTTTTATCTGGCTCATAGCAACAAACAAGCGACAAAATACATGTTGAGAAAAATTGATTTAAATATTTGCACCAGTCGGCACAGGAAATGGATTCTCTTATTAATATATCCCTTTATCCCCCCCCCCGTGTTTGTGTTCTGTCAAGCCTAAATGAGGGGCATCTACCTATAGGGGAGGGCGGCTTGGGCGGAGGACTTTTTAAGGGAGTCTAACGCATATTCACGTAACATCTGGAGAAACTCGCCCAAAACTCGACAGCCACGCGAGGAGAAAGAATTCCGAACCTGCACACTAATAGGGCTATCACACTGAGAAAAATCCGACCAACTTTCCTTACAAATCAAGTTTCCAGCCGATTTTCTCCGCCGTTACCTTGACGACCGCGAACTCCAACTTTTTCCATTCCGAAGGAAAAAATCCGAGTCGGACGAAATTTCGGCCAATCAGAGTACTTCTTCCTGCAACGTCATAAGCAATTTTGAGCAATGGCGACTATGTTCGAAGCTTGGCAGCTTGGCTCGATGTCAGAATCACGTGTAAATAAAATTATGGCCGCATTCAAGTGGACTTTGGATTTAGAGATTTCTGCCCATCCGATGCTGCCGAAATTGCTGCCGATCCGATGTAAATATACCAACGCACGATAAGTAAAATAAGAACCTGCACGCCAAACCAGCGATGCGATGACTATTTGGCATCGGACAGAGTTTGTTTACTTTAGCAACCCTTAAAGATAACCACGCCCTCAAGTCCGTCGGAAAAGTTGGTCCAGCGCGAAGTTGCTCGGATTTTCCCTTTCGTGTGATAAGGCCATAAGACGCTTCCCAGTGCTCAGCTTTTTATAAATTCGGCCATTCGTCGGCATGATTGAATAGAAAAGAACGACTTGAACTACTGTAAATTCACACTTCAATGTATCCACTGCTTTTTCTTTTTAATGCTTTCTACTGGGCTCAAATTTCATTATGCTGTTATTCATTTTAACGAGAACTACACTCTCGTTACGAAAACTGCCCAGAATACAGATGTAGGTTTAAATGACATTAAATTATGTAAAGTATCGGTATCGGTTAAGTATCGGTTTCGGCCGATACCATAACTTAAAAGTATCGGTATCGGCTATTTCTGGAAATGAATTTTTAGGTAAAGTATCGGTATCGGTCATCGGCGAAAATATGGTATCGGTCTATCCCTAATCATTAGTCAAGATGTTTTCAAGTACTAAAACTGTTACACCCATTCCTTTTGAATACTATAAACATCTGGTTCCTAATCTTTTAACATGTGCCAAATTGATAAAGGAGGTGGCGCCCCCAACCTTCATATATTCGTCAGCATACATACAGTTTTCTTAATTCTTCAACAGTGAACACAGAGTCGACTTTTCTACAAAATAACGATATCAGTAATGTTTGAAGAAACATTTGAATCGAAAATTCAGTAGAATCTCATTATAACGAACTCGCTTGGTTGCAGTTAAAAAATTCGCAATAAAGAAAATTACGTTGTACAGAGATTAGGGATTTTTGCATTTACTACAGTAAATATTACAAACTTTTTAGTTAATTCGAGGTTTAAAAGTGTTTAATTATGACTTTCAATTAAAAATAAATTAGTATGTATTATAAATTTGTTAATGTTAGGCGTTCTTACTTTTCATTGAATAAATACAATCATTGAATAAATTTTCTATCAGAAAATCGTGCCCCCACGAATGTATACGAGGCTATTTTTATTATTATCTCTCTTAGGATGCCCAGTGCCAGGTGGTTTCAACAGACGGTCTAAAATGCTCAAAAATTAGAAACTTTTTTAAAAATGGCAAAACAAATCTCGCCATCGGAAAAAATTCGTTTTACGGAGACGAGTACTTCGTTATGTGGAGAGTATTTTTAATGTTAAATAAGCCTCAGAGTTACTTTCTAATTAAAAATTTCGTTATAGGGAGAAATTCGTTGTAGGGAGACTTTTATAGGGAGGTTCTACTGTAGATATGTTTTGGGGTAAAAATAAGAATAAATAACACGATCTTTTAAAACTATATTACTTGATCGTTGCCTTTTTTTTTTTTTTTTTGTGCCCCCTCGTGCACATGCTCTGCGAATAGCCAATACGCCATGAAAATCCTCGATGTGAAAGTTGAATCGCGATATAGCGAGGCATTGCTCTGTGTCTCTATTCTTAAAAAAAGTAAAGGCCGCTGGCGCTGTCAGAGCTTCTGGACCTATCTCCTCCTAAACCGTAGGGATTTGAGTTTCGACTAAGGTACCCACAGATTCGAAAAATTCCGAGGAACCTGCTAAGCTGATTTAAATTTCGAAAATCGAATTATTTTAGAAGATATTAATAAAAAACTGAAAAAATAAACAGAATGGTTGCCAGATTTGGCATAAAATCATTCATTCCTTTGAAAAAAAGCGTTTCCAAGTATCTAGAATCGCGTGAAATTTACAAACATGAGTTAGAATTACGCCCATCTTACGCCAAAATAAAAACTATATGAAATAAGTAACTCAAAATGTGTTATACAAAGTTGACAATTTTCAAATAGTAAGTTCGCTTAGACAACAGGAGTTTAGAATTAGTGATTATTCGTTTTTCCAAAACAGAATAACTAATATCTTGAAAATGAAAAATAATTAAAATGCAGATTATTTTAAAGCCGGTTCTCGTCCAGCTGGATTATTTGCTACCAGTAGAAATATTTGGCGTTAACTATGCCATTATAGCAGTTATAGTACACTTTGGATATTTGCTAGCGCGACGAGATGTTATGATTCGTGGTGTTAAGTACGCCAATCTGCAAACGATTATGTAAATGAAAGTATGGATAACGGTTTTCCGGTAACCTTAAATGAACAGTAAATATAGGTTGTCAGTATGTGTAAATCGCCAAATAATGAAAAGTCGCCATTGGTGGCAGGCTATTCTATCTGTTCCGTAGCTTTTATTAATTTTACATGTACGCAAGTCGCCAAATAATAAAAAATCGCCATGGGTGGCAAATTCGCAAGGTGTCTAATAGGTTTTACATTATTAAAAATACAGCTGAAACATATGTTCTTATTTTATTACGCTTTAGCTCCTAATTAGTATAACCTTTGAATGGCAACATTAAATATCATTGTGTTTCTGAGGAGTACAAATAATTTTTCCAGCGATTATAAGCGGAATCCGCACTCCAGGTGGAGTATAGCTCAGGACCCGTACAACACGGATTCCCATAACAAAATATCTTCCGTGTTATGAGGGGTAGGGGGTCTACTGTAGTGTGAAGTTTAAATTTTCATGTACCAATGAAGATGCAAGAACTAAGCAATGTGTAGCTTAGCTCAGTAACATTCTATCTGATCCAATCTTCGGGTTTTCTCTGTTGAAATTATGTCTTTTTTACGAATAAGCCCGATTAAGGGCCGAATGCCTCATATGAAAAGCGAGCGTAGCGAGTCTGGGGGCCTTGGCCCCTAGTTATCTACAAAATACTTTATTAATTTTAAAGAAAAAAGCACATTCTGTCAGGGCATGACTACAACATATTTGTGCGCAGAGCACTTTTCAAATTTTGTGCCCCCTATACATATATACTCTATAAATTCTTACATCCTCTATAATTCTCTTAAATCCTTTATATTCCTATCCTCTATAAATTCTTAATAATCTCTCTTA
The DNA here is from genome assembly GCA_038373885.1 of Cheiracanthium punctorium. NCBI lineage: Eukaryota > Metazoa > Arthropoda > Arachnida > Araneae > Cheiracanthiidae > Cheiracanthium > Cheiracanthium punctorium. The sequence goes on along the minus strand of JAWZYV010020237.1, from coordinate 8,285 downwards.
GTCTAAACACAATTGTTGGTCTTTATCTGCATGTAGGGCCCAGGGCATGGGTCACAAGTGCCCGTAAGTAGGGGCCTGCATTTAGGAAGAAACTAAAGGTTCCTGAAATCTCCAGTTCTCTAAAAGTTAAAGGTAAATTTCGTAATTTGAAAAAAGAAAAAAAAAAAAACCCTGATTGCGAGATTTAAGGATGCGACAATTTAGATATTACAATGTGAAAATTCAAAACAGATAATTAATTAAATAAATGAATAACTTTTTAATTTTTCTTGCAGCCATTGTGGATATTGCATACGATGACAACATCGACGGATTTCTCAACTATCCAGAGTTGAGAAGGCACCTAGCTCCTGACGGCAGGCCCGGATTGGCCAGTGTGTCCGACTGTCTGCAGACGGGTGGGTCCCCGCCCTCGGTGGGCCCTCCCTGCTGAGCGAAGGCCCTCAAACAGAAAAAAGAAAGAAAATTTTTTTTAAAAGTGCTATACTGCCTATACTCATAGCACTTGAATGAAGTTTGACACATAAAAAATTTTTTGCAGCTGCAATTGCACCCCAGAAGGCTTCAAAACACTTCATTTTAAATGTAGTTCTCAAAATTTTTTGAGTAAGGGTTCCCGAATGAACAATAGATTAATTAATATGAATGGCGCATATTAATTAACTAGCTGAAGTACCCGTCCTTGACGGGTTAATGAATGCAAATTTCCATAAAGCAAGAACTTTCGTCAGCATTGTAGGAGTACACAGAATGGATGTAGTATGTTGCCAAAGTAAAGAAAGCGAAGTTATAATTTTTATGTATTCTTAAAATATTACAGGTTAGAGAGTAACTAAGTAATATCATTTCATTCACTTTAGTCGTAATTATGTGATGCGCGAACGAATATTTACGCATATTGAAATAATTTTCGCAAAATCTCAAAATCTAATCAACATTTTTGAAAATTTTGAAGCCTAGAATATAAGTTGAGTGACAACCTATCATGTCACCCAATTTCGTTTCATTCCCTGCAGTCTTTATTTCGTGATGCTGGAACGAAATTTCAGCAGAAAATCTCAATATGTAATCAAAATATTTTTAAAATTCAACGCCTATAAATTAAGATAACCTATCATATCACTAAATTTCGTATTAGTCGTTATTACGTGATGTTTGAAGAACTAAAACGTATTTTGAGAGAATTTTCACAAAATCTCAAAATCTAATAAAAATGTTTAAAAAATTGGACACCTATAGTTTATGTTGAGCATCTGTCTATCTAAATTTCATATCATTCGCTTTAGTCGTTATTACGTAATGCGGAAACAAAGATTCACTCAGTTTTAAACGATTTTCACAAAATTTCGAAATCTGATCGATTTTTTTTAATTAGATGCTTATAGTTTAAGGTCAGTGACCACCTATCATTTCACCAGATATCATTTTTTTCACCTTTGCAGTTATTACGTGATGTGCGAACACAAATTTACGCAGTTTAAAATGATTTTCGCAAAATTTCAAAATCTAATCAAGATTTTTTTTTAATTCGACGCCTATGTTTTAAGTTGAGTGAGCACCTATCATGACACCCAATTTCATACAATTCGCTTTAGTCGTTATTACGTAATGCGGAAACAAAGATTCACTCAGTTTTAAACGATTTTCACAAAATTTCGAAATCTGACCGATTTTTTTTAATTAGATGCTTATAGTTTAAGGTCAGTGACCACCTATCATTTCACCAGGTATCATTTTTTTCACCTTTGCAGTTATTACGTGATGTGCGAACACAAATTTACGCAGTTTAAAATGATTTTCGCAAAATTTCAAAATCTAATCAAGATTTTTTTTTAATTCGACGCCTATGTTTTAAGTTGAGTGAGCACCTATCATGACACCCAATTTCATACAATTCGCTTCAGTCGTTTTTAAGTGATGCTTGAACACAAATTTACGCAGTTTGAAAGGATTTTCGCAAAATCTCAAAATCCAATCAAGATTTTTTTTTAAATTCGACCCCTATGTTTTAAGTTGAGTGACCGCCTATCATGACACTCAATTTCATATAATTCGCTTCAGTCGTATTTACGTGATGTTTGAACACAAATTTACGCAGTTTGAAACGATTTTCGCAAAATCTGACAATCCAATCAAGACTTTTTAAAAATTCGACGCCTATGTTTTAAGTTGAGTGACCACCTATCATGACACCCAATTTCATATCATTCGCTTCAGTCGTTTTTACGTGATGCTTGAACACAATTACACAGTTGAAACGATTTCGCAAATCTGAAAATCTATCAGATTTTGAAAATTCGACCCTAGTTTAAGTTGAGTGACCATCTATCATGACACCGATTTCATACAAACTTCAGTCGTTTTGACGTGATGCTTAACAAAAAAGCGTCACGGACAGAATGACAGAATGACAGACAGACAAACTTTTTTTTGAGGGTGGCATCGGATTCCCGGGTGCTTGAAACGGATAGAAATCGCAAAATTTTTGAATTCCAAGAAATGTACAGACAAAAGTCTAATTTTATTTATATAGATAGATCAATATTTTATGAATGCATTAATTATCAATCATAATTAATTAATAATAACACCATACCTCCCCTATACCCCGAAAGTTAACACATTCTATTATTTAACGGTTGCACAATAACCCGGGCCCCCTTTCACTTGAGACGGGCGGGCCCCTCCCTCCCAGTCCGGGCCTGCCTGACGGTCCTCCTATACAGTGAACGAGACTTAATGCATAACTCTAACTATTAACTGTTTTTTCAAGCATACATGTCATGCCCATGGTTTGAGAAGACTGACGAAATGTCCATGGGCTATCAGCCCTGACAGAATTTTAAGAACTGAACGACTGGTGTCTATCCAGGACCAAACTGGTTTACGATATAAGTTAACTTGTACAAATCTTGTCACGGATCTACGTGAGGGGATAGCTGAGAGCGAAAAGCAAAATGAAACAGAAATATTATTAAAAGAGTGACCAATTTAAAACATAAGGGATAACATATTCAAAAGGAAGAATGAACCGAATTATTATGTGTGTATGAAATCATGGATTGAGATTGAGCGCCGAGTCATTTCCCTTTAGATTTTTTAGGTCAATTCTTTGCATCAATTTTGTCCAGAGCATATTTATAACAATTTGGAATACTGTGATAAAAATTGATGATTAATTGAACCCCCCCCCCCCAAAAAAAAAATAAAATTAAGAGCCTACTTATCCTTAAAAAATTCTCTCACTTTCGCGTCCGGCAACAGCACTGTATTCATACTCCCTGCCTTGTTTACCGCCTCCCAAATAAGATCATTTTCCGCATTTTCTTACGCGGGTTAAAGAGTTCCCTCTTTGAACTGGATTAAATTAAAAAAAAAAAGCTTCCTAGCTTAACCGGCGACGTCACTCATCGAATTTGGCACCGATTAAAATCATATATTAATTGTAAAAAATTCGTTAGAGCGGCTTCCGAGATCCAGAAGAAAACTTTTAAAAATAGTAAAGCTACCTGTAAATATAAGTGCCGCGAAGTTTTAAGGTTGGTTGGTTGGGGCTGGCGGCGTCACTCGTAGAACTGTCGTTCTACATGATCATTGAATAAATTTTACATCAGAAGAAAATCGTGGCCTCACAAATGTATACGAGGCTATTATTATTACTATCTCTATTGTCTTGAACAGTGCCCGGTGGCCGGTGGTTTCAACAAGTGGTCTAAAATGCTCAAAAATTAGAAACTTTCTTAAAAAATGGCAAAAAATCCCAATCGGAAAAAAAATCGTTTTAGGGAGACAAGTACTTCGTTATGTGGAGAGCATTTTTAATGTTAATTAAGCCTTAGAGTTACGTTCCTATTAAAAATTTCGTCATAGGGAGAAATTGATTGTAGAGAGATTTCGTTATAGGGAGGTTCTACTGTAGATATGCTTTGAAGTAAAAATAAGAATGAATAACACGATCTTTTAAAACTATATTACTTGATCCTTGCCTTTTTTTTTTTTTCTTGTGCCCCCTCGTGCACATGCTCTGATAGCCAATACGCCATGAAAATCCTCGATGTGAAAGTTGAATCGCGATATAGACTGGCATTGCTCTGTGTTATCTGCAAAATACTTTATTAATTTTAAAGAAAAAAGCACATTCAGACAGGGCATGTGCATATTTGTGCGCAGGGCACTTTTCAAATTTTGTGCCCCTGTACACTTAGTCTAAACACAATTGTTGGTCTTTATCTGCATCTAGGGCCCAGGGCATGGGTCAACGACGCCTGCGCGATAGTCAAGGCCTGTATTTAGGCAGAAACTAAAGGTTCCTGAAATCCATATCTCTAAAAGTTAAATGTGAATTTCGCAATTTGAAAAAAAAAAAAAAAAAAACTGATTGAGAGATTTAAGGATGAGGCAATTCAGATATTAAATTGTGAAAATGCAAAATAAACAAATAATTAAATAAATGAGTAACTTTATTTTTCTTGCAGCCATTGTGGACAGCTTCTTTGCATACAATGACAACATCGATGGATTTGTGAGCTATCCAGAGTTGAGAAGGCACCTAGCTCCTGACGGTCCTCCTATACATTGAACGAGACTTAATGCATGTCTAGGCATAACGTTAACTATTAACTGTTTTTTCAAGCATACTTGTCATGGGCATGGTTTGAGTAGACTGAAAGAATGTCCGTGGGCTATCAGTCCTTACAGAATTTTAAGAACTGAAGGACTGGTGTCAGAAGAAACGTCTGTGCCATTTATTTATTTATTCCCTAAACTGAATAAACACTTTTATTAATGAAAGTTGTTGTTATACCCTTTTTACAACATTTTCCGTTGAAAACTGTTTAGGATTTCGGTTTGTCTGTTTTCGCACGTTCTCTAACTGCCGTAACTCTGCATAAATTACTACGAAATTCAAGTGGTAGGCTTTGGCGCCCCGCGTCCGGGAGTGGGTTCTAATATGATTTTAGAATTATTAACAGTCAAAGTACAAAGTCAGATTTACTAGTCCTGGTTAAAATTGCATTGGATTTTTACATTCAGTCAGTTGGCAAAGAATGAACAAAAATAAGAATCTTGAAGTAATACACAGATGCCGGCCAGCCTACGCGATGCCGTAAATTTAGAAGAGGAAGCAAGTGTCCTACCACGATGCTATCGGAGAGTATCAGAGACCGAAAGTTCTCATTCACGGATAATTAAATTCTTCGGATAAATCCAATGAGTGCTACCATGATGAGTGTCGTGTAAAAGTGGTGATAATTTTTATACCTGTTACGGCAGTGCCGGAATTAGGACCGATCAACCAATCAAAACACACTGCTTTCTCCCCTTTTTCCGCAATTTCTCAAACGAGGTTATTGTCTTCAGAATGTACGAGGGGTTGGGGACTTGGATCAAAGAAGGGGTGTATTTTTTGACAGAAAGGCAAAAGCAAGTTTCCCAAGGAAAGGGGGCTTTTATGGGAGTGTTTAACACTCCATAATAGACAAAATAAAACCCTATTTCCTGTTTTGTATTCTTGGATTTTGGAAATTATTTTTCACTTGTGTTGACCCTATCGGGAAAAACCGGTAGTATTTCCGATAGTGATTCCGACATGCGAACGATTCCGATAGTTACGTGGTAGTACAGAGCGATGTTCTTTCGGAATATGACATCATGAGTGGAGAAGGGTTGATTTATTTGCTACGGAAAACTTTCTGATAACATCGTGGTCGGGCCCCAGGGTCACTACTACGATGTTATCGGAAAGACTTCCGAAGCGGATAAATCAACCCTTCTCCATCGTGACGTCACAATCCGAGAAAACATCTCTGTGTTCTACCAGGAAGCTGTCGAAACCGTTCCAATGTCGAAAATGTGAGCTACGGCCAAATCTACGCTAGTGATCTAGTCCGGGGATGAGATTGCCCATCAAGGGGGGACTTTCTAAGGGGTCCTAACCCGTATTTACGCGAAATTTCGGAGAAAACCACGGGAAACTCCGAACGGTTAGGTCGGCGGACGCGACCTGGTTCGAACCGGGCACCTTCCGTCTCCCAGTTCAAAGCACTAGCGCTATGCCACTGGTGGGGCTCGTTACAATGTCGGAAATAATGCTTTTTTCTTGTTCTGTTTTGACTGGGTAAATGAAGGCGAAAACTTGTATTCCGATACCGTGAAGGAGAAGGTGGATCCGTTTTTTATTGTTTGTATTATGGAGGGTTAAGCACTCCCACAAAAGCCCCCCCCCTTTCTTTGGCAAGCTTGAGTTTCCTTCCCTGTCAAAAAATACACCCCTTTCTTCATCGATGTGCCTCAACCCCTTGGAAATTCTGAAGACAATGTCTTCGTTTAAGAAAAAGGGGAGAAGCCGTATTATTTGATTGGTTGTTCGATCACAGCCCTAAAAGGATTAAGAATTCTCACTTCTTTTATTTGACACTCATCGTGCTAGCACCAAAATGGAGAGTCTGCTCACGCTAATTGCCGCCGACACAAACCAAAATCGTCATTGCAGTCAGTGCCACTTCGCCAGGTATGCGGGAACTGCACCACATTTATGTGCAATATTCATATGCACTGTACCATGTACCCTACTGAAAAGCGTGTGCGTGTAGCATCAAGTTTTTTTTTGCAGGGGCGTCCGAAAGAATTCCAATATATTACTATCTACAAGCAGTCACTGTTTAAAGCGTTTTAGGGATTTATTTGGGTATTTCAAATTAAACAAAATTAACAAACGTTACATGGTTTATAAATTAATGATCTTCATAAAAAAATAGCGTGTGTGGTCTTTTTGTTTAGTTTTTCTGGTGCACTTACAAGAGTTCCAATATATTATGGCCTATGGCAGTTTAGAGACGTTCATCTGTTTGAAGCACAATGTAGTAAGCATATAAACGTTCATAATAGCGTACGCTTTATTTAAAAGATGGAAATAATGTTTACATTTTTTTTAGGGTTTCGCAAAATTGCATTAGTAGCAGGGTTTAAGCTGGGCCAGAAAATGCTGTAGCAAAATGCTAAAGAAAATTAGCTGCTTATAAATTAATGTAACACCAATTAATATTAAATTTTCTTCTACTTAGACTTCGAATGCAAAAAAGAACTTATTATTTTAGAAATATTAATATATTGAAAAACTTTTTATGAGACACAAAGTCGTCGCAAGCAAAAATGACAAAAAAAAAAAAAATGTAATTAAGAATTTATTAAAAATGATTTCTTAGAATGGGGCACTTGTGCTTTGAGGTTGTGCGGAATTTTTTAAATTTTTGAAATTCTTCTTTGTTTCCTATTGGCCCACCATTTAAATGCCAGCTGGAAATCAAACTGTGCTCTTTCAAGACCTTCAATGTTAATCATTAGTGCATTATTAACGTTATTGAGTGAAATACTGCTTCTTATTTTATATTTCATTAAATTTAGAGCACTGAATCCTCGGTCACAGTCCACAGTATGTAGCCGAATAGTAGCTGCATACTCAACCAAGGGCGCCCATAAGGGGGGGGGGAGGTTGGGCACTTGCCCCCCCCCCTAGAGTTTTAGGTTAATGTCTCATGATGTATACAAATGGCAAAACCATAACTATATTTGTTAAAAGTTTGAAATTTCCCCCCCCCTCTAGAAATTTTTTTTGGAGTTTGCTCCCCCCCCCTAGAAAAATTCCTATGGGCGCCCATGTACTCAACAATGGATGACATTAAGGGATACTGTTCATGCATTTCATTTACAAACATGAATTGGAAAAGGGAGCACCACTTCTTTATCAGTTGCTCAGATGGAATGGTGTCTGTTGCAGTTTTACGTTTTTTTACCACCTCAGCCTCACAATTAAATTCCTCACGTTTTTCGTCGTCATTTGCCGAATCATTGTTATCGTTGCGTTTTTTGATAATATATTTATCCATAATGGTAAAAGAAACTAAGATACGGTTATTGACATAGAACAGATCTACAAGTACCAATTCTTTTGAGTGTATTTTTAACCCACGAGAATGGGCGCCAACAGAATATTTTCCAGGGGGGGGGCAAAGACTACTTCAACGTATGGCTACCATGTTGGAAAGGGCAAAAAAGCAAGGGAAAACACTGCATACAAAAATCCAGGGGGGGCATTTCCCCCCCTTGCCCTATGCTGCTGGCGCCCATGCCCACGAGGGAAGATGGGGAAGAAGATAGGGGGAGGGGTACCCAGTTCCCCGGTGCATGAACGCGGGTTGGACCTTGGACGAGAAAGGGGTAAGCCCACCTTCAAGGTGATTGATTTGGGTTTCCAACAGATTCTCTTAAGAATTTTGAGAAGGAAA
>JAWZYV010020236.1:0-21839 GCA_038373885.1 Cheiracanthium punctorium | reverse complement strand
ATGTTGCATTACTGTAACACTAGGCTGTAACACCAGGTTCTTATAGAGAGATTTTGGTTTAATATATATTTTATAAGACAAGGATGGGTTTATGGCAATGTGCGCAAAATACACTTGTACAACAAAGTTTTACAGAAATGCTTCAGCATCATTATTGAATAGTTGACAGGAACTTAGAATTAACATGCGCAAAAGATGAGGTCGTACGGAAATTTTTGTATTACTGAGCATAAACAATAACCTAGGAAAATAGAGAAAACAGTTCTTCATATTAATTTTAAAGGTATCAGTTTTGACAAAAAAAAAAAAAAAAAAAGAATAAAAAGATATCGTATCACGGTGGCTGGTATCTGTCAAAAGTTGAGTATTTAGCAGGACAAGTAATAGTGATCCAAGCAATTTATCTAAATGAACGTGCGAACTCCTCAAGCTTAATTGGCGAGAATACTACCAGTATTAGTTTCAACGGCCGGCAATGAAAACACCAATGACCCCTACCATTGAATGTAGCTTCGTGGACTGATAAAAGTAAAACAACAGAAAAAACTTTTAGAAATTTGGGAGTATCGGAATTGTAAAATAAATAACATTATTTTATAGTTTAACACCAGTATTTTGAGTGTTTTTTCCGTATTGGAATTGTTTTCTTCGGTAAAATCCGAAAAACTTAAGGATGAGCTATTTTTAGAACATGCATTGGCGAATACTTATAGTATGGAAAATAGGAAATTTAAGAAAAATAAAAAAAATTAAGGTATTAAATTTAGAACAGGAGACACATTAATTAAAAATATGTAATTAACTGCGCTCCCTACTGAATAGTTAACAATTCTTTTGTATGCAGCACAGATCAATTTCAGTACGTTAAAATATAAAGTATCGAAAATATAATGATTCGATTGGCTGATTTAATCATCAAACCTAGTCCATTCAGTAACATTCTTTCAGTAATCTATAATTTCAAAGAAAAATATAAATTAAACACCTATGACGAGCATATAGAATATATTCTGCAAATGTATTTTTCTTTCACCCCCTTCTTTTAAATGTATTATACATGGTAGCCATTAAAATTTACCTAGTCAGAGAGGTAGGTGTAAAAGGAAACTACTGGTCAGAAAGCTATCATGTTTGCAGGAATCATTAATAAGCCCACGATAGAGAGAGATTTGCGAAGAAAAAGTTAGTTCAAAAAATCACCACTAGGTGGCATCTCAACATTTTACTGGAAATAATAAGGATAAATAAATTACCATTCTCAAGCGAAGAAAACACAGGATGTTGCGACAAAGACATTTATGTTTCAGAGTGACGGTAAAACTTGCATATCAGCAACTGTAATATTGTAAAACGCCACATGGTGGTGATATTTTGAGCTAGTTTTTCTCCATCCAAATCTCTCTCTCTCAGAGTCTCATTAAGGCTTCCTGCAAATTCAGCCGAATTCTGACCAGTAGTTTTAGCTGTCTGTATCTTACTCTGATTAGGGAAACTTTAACTATGAACACATAACGTATGAAAGATTTAACCAGTCAAAGCATGCGAATTTTTCCTGATTGAAACATACTTTTAAGAGAGGCACATTGAAATATCAAAAAGAAATAGAATAATCATACACAAAAAGCAATAAAAATACGTTTCTCCGAAAACATATGAGCAGCATCAAAATACATTCCATTAAATCTGTATTCCCTATACATAATTTGGAGTGAATTCCGTATCGATGAAGATGCAATCATCGTTTAATTAAGAAGCAATAATAAGCTGTCAACGAAATATTTAGTAATAACTTTTTCTCTCAACGCAGTTATATATATATATATTTTTTTTTTTCCCGTAAAAGTTTTAATTAGTTTCTGCTTCAATAATCTAATAAAATGAATTTGCAATGAAATTTATTCATCAAACTTTATGAATTCAATTAGAAAACTACATTTAAAAATGCGGAAGTAAACTGTAATGTTCCGAACCAATTTTTTTTTTATTTTATTTTACATTTTTAGAAAAAAATTAATCCAGATCACATCACATATTGCGATCAACTTTCATTTATTTATTTTTAAGAATGCAGGCAAATAATGCATATAGTGCAGTAAATTTAATTAACTATTTAACGATTAGGGTATGGAATTTCCTTTAACTTTACACAGCCACACATACAAATTGGAAAGAAAAAATATTCAAACAAGTGTTTTTCAAAGTTACAATGGAAGTTAACTAAAATAACCAAGGAGTGAAACAAAGATTATTTCTCCAAGGAAATGATTCTGCAATTTTTCGGATTTTGCATGTTTTAAAACAACTTTAGGTCCAAGTAAATAATACTGAATGTCACATATACGCATAGCATGATCGAAAATTTTGAGAAGTCACATATCGAAATCGAAGTTTTTGTTATGTTTCGAAAACGAATATTAAGGAAACAGGAAGTAATGTTGTTTTTACTTCCTTGTACGTAGTATAAGGAAGTAATGTGATCCCGAAAAATTTTGGGGGCCAAATTTCGACAAAAAAACCGATTTTGACTACCTCTAAATTGAATTTTAAAATTTTTTTCGATGCATCTCATCGTAGGCTAGCATGCACGATCATATTAACGCGTCTGCAACTCATTTTGACCAGCGGCGAGTTTATTGTGGTCAGTTTTTCCATGCCGTCTGTACGTACGTACGTAGGTACGTACGTACGTACGTACGTATGTATGTAACTCGCATATCTCAAAAACTATGGGTCGTAGAATGTTGAGATTTGATATTTAGGATTGTTCTATGATCTAGTTGTGCACCTCCCCTTTTGGTCGCAATCGAATGAATAGTTTATGTACAGGACCGCCCAAAAGATTCGAAATACATTACGCTCTATGGGCCGAAAATCATTAAACTCGCATATCTCAAAAACTATTAGGCGTAGAATGTCGAAACTTCATATTTTGGATAGTTGTAACATCTAGTTGTGCACCTCCCCTTTTGGTTCCATTCGATTGGATAGTTTATCTACAGGACCGCCCAAAACATTCGAAATACATTACGCTCAATGGGCCGAAATTCATTAAACTCGCATATCTCAAAAACTATTAGGCGTAGAATGTTGAAACTTTATATTTAGGATTGTTGTAACATCTAGTTGTGCACCTCCCCTTTCGGTTCCATTCGACTGGATAGTTTATCTACAGAACCGCCTAAAATATTCGAAATACATTACGCTGTATGGGCCGAAATTCATCAAAGCGTTTTTTAGAGGTATTGGGCTATTTCAAACGACTCAGAAGTGATATATGCTGTAAAGAGTTAGAAAATGAATTTCTCCATTAAAAAAAGTGTCTTTATCATTTACAGTTCTGCTACAGGAACACTCAAAAGATTTCCAATACATTACGGTCAATGGCAATTTTAGGAGATTCATCCATTTAAAGCACAATACCGTCCTACCACATAAGTTAGGTAATGGTCCGACCACCGTCACGTGCCTCCCTCAAGTACTATGCCAAAAGTCGCCAAGCTTGGCGACTTTTTTGTGTACGTGTGTGCATATTTAACTCTCAAATCTCAAAAACTATTACGAAATTTCATATATAAGATTGTTGTAACATCTAGTTGTGCATGTCGATTTTTGGTTAAAATCTACTGGAGAGTTTATTTACAGGACCACTGAAAAGAATTTCAGTACTTTAATGTCTATGGACATCTTCAATATAATACAATTGTAGACAGTCATTGTTTGGTACATGCCCAAAATCTCGCCGTCTGTCCTCGACCTTGGCGAGTTTTGCCGAAATGTCGCCAAATTTGGCGATAGTCAGTCATTGGGTCCATGCCCAAAGTATCGCCATTTGTCATCGTTCTTGGCGAGTTTTGGCGAAATATCGCCAAATTTGGCGACAATCTGTTATTGTTGGTCCATGCTTAATATCTCGCCAAATGTAGTCGACATTGACGAGTTTCGCCGAAATATCGCCAAATTTGGCGCCAAAAATTATTTCGTATTTTGTATAACTCTAAAACTTTAACCCGTAGAATTTTGAACTTTTGTATTTAGAACTATATTATAATATCTAACGGTTTTCAATATCTTTTTTGACAGCAATCGACTGGGAATTTATTTACAGGGTGAGCCAAATGACTTTAAATACATTAAGGTGTATGGATGCATTCAATTCATTGAAAGTCTGTGGTCAATGACTACTTTGGCTATCCCCAAAATCTCGCAAACTATCTCAAGTTTGTCGGCTTTTGGTGAAATATCGCCAAATAAAGTGTCAGAAAGAAATCTTTCAAATTGAACTCAGCTTGGCGATATCAAAATGTTTGGCTAGAAATCGCTATATCTTACTATTATTTATATTTTATATCTTTCAAACAAATAAGTTTAGAGGAAGTGCGTAAAAAACAATTTTGATTTAATAGACGTGCAAGGAAGTCATGTGTTGGACACATCAGATTTTTTCGTATGTTAGCTAAAATGTTGGTTAAAGTGCTTGTTGTTTCGTACGTAGGTTATTCGCCTAGCCAAAACTACTTAAGCAAACTAATAAAAAGAAATTTAGTATGTTAGTTTCTGAAGTTAGATTAGACAAATTTTCCAAAATTCGTAATTTTTGTAGGGTAGAGAGTGAAAATATATCTCTCAAAGGAAAAGAGATATATCCATAAAATTCTTGTTGTAAAATAGAACACTCATGAATAACTAGAAATTAATTTCAGGACATTTTGAATTTCTTCCAAGGAGTTTGGACGGTCAGACCCCTCTTTTTTACCACCCCCCTCTTTTTTAATATCTTTCTTAAAGGGAAAAGAAAGATCTATAAAATTCTTGCTTTAAAATATTCCAACAAATATGAATTCTTTGTTTAGGCTCAACTAGCTTGTAATTAAAAACTCGTTGAAAATTTGTTTGTTTGAATTTAATGTAAAAAAAATGGCATTATTTTCCGGTACAGCTAATATATTAAATAAAACTGATTTTGAGAACAAGTTGGGCTTCACGTGCTCCCCCCGACGCTTTGCCTATGCCGTCACAAATAAGGTCGGATTGCTGTGTTGACAGATGTGAACGTCATTTCACTTGTGCTCGGAACATCATCTTGAACGTTGTTTTCTCACTCCCCGAAGCTGATATTGAAATTTTCATTCAACAGTCAAAAAATTTTTGAGAGGATTCTCTCCCCCCTTCGCCATTTCGCCGACCTTTTCCTGAAAGAAAGTTCAACGTAGTCTTTGTGGTACACACGCTGTTTGTGATGTGAGAAAGATTCCTTTTTAAAAACTTATATCTTATGACAGATAGCATTATTAACTTTTCCAGTTAGTTTAATATATTTAGCATAGTACACAGTGAATGTAACTTTAGACAGTTTGGTTTTCTGTTATGTTCTAACATTCGTAAAGTTACTTCAATTGAGACCCAATTTAAATGCGTTAATGACGTTTACTATATCATTTTCCTTTCTTTTTACTTCCTTGTACGTAGTATAAGGAAGTAATGTGATCCCAAAAAATTTTGGGGGCCAAATTTCGACGAAAAAACCGATTTTGACTACCTCTAAATTTAATTTTAAGAATTTTTTCGATGCATCTCATCGTAGACTAGCATGCACGATCATATTAACGCGTCTGCAACTCATTTTGACCAGTGGCGAGTCTACAGTGGCCAGTTTTTCCATGCCGTCTGTACGTACGTACGTATGTATGTAACTCGCATATCTCAAAAACTATTGGTCGTAGAATGTTGAGATTTGATATTTAGGATTGTTCTATGATCTAGTTGGGCACCTCCCCTTTTGGTGGCAATCGAATGGATAGTTTATGTACAGGACCGCCCAAAAGATTCGAAATACATTACGCTCTATGGGCCGAAATTCATTAAACTCGCCTAACTCAAAAGCTATTAGGCGTAGAATGTCGAAACTTCATATTTTGGATAGTTGTAACATCTAGTTGTGCACGTCCCCTTTTGGTTCCATTCGACTGGATAGTTTATCTACAGGACTGCCCAAAACATTCGAAATACATTACACTCAATGGGCCGAAATTCATTAAACTCGCATATCTCAAAAACTGTTAGGCGTTGAATGTTGAAACTTTATATTTAGGATTGTTGTAACATCTAGTTGTGCACCTCCCCTTTCGGTTCCATTCGACTGAATAGTTTATCTACAGAACCGCCTAAAAGGTTCGAAATACATTACGCTTTATGGGCCGAAATTCATCAAAGCGTTTTTTAGAGGTATTGGGCTATTTCAAACGACTCAGAAGTGATATATGCTGTAAAGAGTTAGAAAATTAATTTCTCTATTAAAAAAAGTGTCTTTATCATTTATAGTTCTGCTACAGGAGCACTCAAAAGATTTCCAATACATTACGGTCAATGGCAATTTTAGGGGCATTCATCCATTTCAAGCACAGTACCGTCCTACACATAACTATAGGTAATGGTCCGACCACGGTCACGTGCCTCCCTCAAGAACTATGCCAAAAGTCGCCAAGCTTGGCGACTTTTGGTGTACGTGTGTGCATATTTAACTCTCAAATCTCAAAAACTATTATGAAATTTCATATATAAGATTGTTGTAAAATCTAGTTGTGCATCTCGATTTTTGGTTCCAATCTACTGGAGTTTCTTTACAGGATCACCGAAAAGAATTTTCAGTACTTTAATGTCTGTGGACATCTTCAATATAATACAATAGTGCTGTAAAAGTAACGACAAAATGAGTATCCGTATGTATTTGTTACTTAGATATTCGCTATTCGTTACTAAGTATTCGTTACTCGTTACTTTCGTTACTACTAATAGAATCGGTAATAGGGTGTTATATAGTGCCCCATAACAACACATCCGGGACAGTGTTGTTATGGGTATATGCCGCCCATACATAAACCCATAACCAAAAAGAATTTTTTTTAGCGAAGTTGTACAAAGTTGTATTTAGAGCTTATTTTCTCTGATTTACAGATTGTTTTTATACACATTTATGGTTTTATACAATGCTAAATTATCCGAATTACTGAGTGCACATAGAAATCTTCCAAAGACATATGCCATTCTTTTTTTTTCTCAACCCCCCCCCCCTTTTTTAAAATTCTGAACGCTGGTTTAACCTGTTCATTCTTATCATAAAAAGTGTAAAATAAAGCTCGTGTTTTTCTGGGAGCGGGTTCTCGAATACTGAGATCCAGGGATTGGGCCACATATATAAAATTCACAGGGCAGGGGATCTCAGTATGATATCAACTACTTTGCGTCTCTAAAAGCATAATATCTTTATTATTTGTGAGTTCTTATTTCATATCAAAAACTTCTTTTTCTGGACCATTTTTCGAAGTAAATTAAAAATTACCATATTTTAAATTAAAATTGTTTTATTCAATGAGAATTGCCTATTTTTAAGATATTTCCAGTTCTATTTCTGCACTTTTGGGATGAAAGGGGTTAGCCCCTTCTGTGGGTGCATATATGAGAGCATTCTTTAAACAAAAATTATCACTCCTTTCATACAGAAAGAATGGTTGCACCGGGCTATGCGTATTTCATGAGTTCATGAAATAAAATGTACCATAAAATAGGGCAGATAGCCCCTAAACGCCGACATTTTAGAAACATACTGAACTTCATTGAATTATTTTAATACCAGTGGCTTACGCAGGAGTGGGCATAGAAATCCCGGGTCGCTCACAATTTTTTATATATTTTTTAAACAATTACTTAAAAAATGTGTTTAGGTTTCCATGCTAAATATTTTTTTAGTTCCAAATAATATTTTAAATAATAAAAATGTGTGAATTCGTTTACTTTATAAAAATATATTTTTTAAAAGGTGTATTTAAATAATTTGTTATTTATTACTCATATTTCGATTCTAGCTAAAAAAAAAAGAAAAAGTTAAGTTCGCAATCCTGCTTCGGAACCACCCTGAAAGAAAGAATTCTGATTGCACCACTATTTAGTACCAAAATGTTAGAAAGCCCGAAATTAGCACCCCTTACTAACATGCTTCTCTTATATGTATTGCTCCTCTACAATTATAAGAACACCCCCTTCCCCCCCCCCCCCGCAAAAAAAGTTCAACTGCGCATAAGAACATGCTATACACCGGATCCTATCCCCCCATTGTACGACCCATATCAATAGAGCAGCAGATAGTATATCCATCTCCATAACTGTAACGATACATACGGATTCTTCCAAACCTCATCAAAACGATACCATCCGGCTCGGCACAAACAAATTGCAACCAGAACATACTACTACTCAAATACCGAAACTGATTTTTCCCTTCAAACAGCGAGAATCCATAATACTTCCGGTATCTAGTAACGGAACGGAACATACTATTACTCAAATACCGAAATTCATTTTCTCCCTCCCGCAGTCTTGTATTCGAAGTTCGAACCTGGTCGATCGGAAATGCACACTCGAAAGTCATTTTCCTCCTTGAAACCGCGATCCGATATCCAGTAACTGCCAGTAACAAATAGTACTCGATTACTGGAACCTGTTTCCCCCCTAGTTCGCCTCGCCTGGCAGTCTGTATTCGAAGTTCGAAGCTGCTCGATCCGAAACCTTCGGATCGAGTAACAATATCAACCGAAAAGTAACAATTCGTTACTTCGAGTCTGAGTGATTATCCGTATCTTAGTACCGAATATATGCGGTTTGCTTCAGCTCTATAATACAATTGTAGTCAGTCATTGTTTGGTACATGTCCAAAATCTCGCCGTCTGTCCTCGACCTTGGCGAGTTTTGCCGAAATGTCGCCAAATTTGGCGATAGTCAGTCATTTGGTCCATGCCCAAAGTATCGCCATTTGTCATCGTTCTTGGCGAGTTTTGGCGAAATATCGCCAAATTTGGCGATAATCTGTCATTGTTTGGTTTATGCTTAAAATCTCGCCAAATGTCGTCGACATTGACGAGTTTCGCCGAAATATCGCCAAATTTGGCGCCAAAAATTATTTCGTATTTTGTATAACTCTAAAACTTTAACCCGTAGAATTTTGAACTTTTGTATTTAGCACTGTATTATAATATCTAACTGTTTTCAATATCTTTTTTGACAGCAATCGACTGGGAATTTATTTACAGGGTGAGCCAAATGACTTTAAATACATTAAGGTGTATGGATGCATTCAATTCATTGAAAGTCTGTGGTCAATGACTACTTTGACTATCCCCAAAATCTCGCAAACTGTCTCAAGTTTGTCGGCTTTTGGTGAAATATCGCCAAATAAAGTGTCAGAAGGAAGTCTTTCAAATTGAACTCAGCTTGGCGATATCGAAATATTTAGCTAGAAATCGCTAAACCTTACTATTATTGATATTTTATCTCTTTCAAACAAATAAGTTTAGAGGAAGTGCGTAAAAAACATTTTTGAATTAATAGACGTGCAAGGAAGTCATGTGTTGGAGACATCAGATTTTTTTTTTTAAAGAGAAGCGCAACACAAAATAAAATTTTATCAACCATATGAAACTAATGTATGTTATTGAGCAAAATATAAGAAATTTCCTTCAAATTTGCCCTGTGTGTTATATTGATATTTTCCCCCTAGGATTACGCTCCAGAGTTCCAAAATGTTTGGTTATCTGAATGTTAAAAGAAATTGCAAAAGTAGTATGAAAATTTTCAGTGAATAAATCATCATGCTTTTATTTTTTTAATAAAC
The DNA here is from genome assembly GCA_038373885.1 of Cheiracanthium punctorium. Taxonomy (NCBI): domain Eukaryota; kingdom Metazoa; phylum Arthropoda; class Arachnida; order Araneae; family Cheiracanthiidae; genus Cheiracanthium; species Cheiracanthium punctorium. The sequence goes on along the minus strand of JAWZYV010020236.1, from coordinate 12,178 downwards.
GTATGAAAAATTTGCGTACACAGCTATAAATAGCTGTCGTTTTAAAATTAGTTATTACGCTAGCAATAGTTAAGGACCTACACTTTAAGTTGTGAAAAGGAGGCAGACACAGAGAGAGAGTAAAAGACAGAAAGAGAGAGAGAAACGTCACAAGGCTACGTAATTATATGTAAATGCTACGTAACATAACATTTAAGTTGCAAATGAGCCGCTTGCAGTATATAATTGCACTCAATTTAGAGCTCATCGTTCTACTTACTTAATCGAACTCGCAAAGCTTTTTTTGAAATCTAAATGAATACAACGATAAAGCTAATAAAACCCATGCCTTCAATGTGAATGCGATAATGGCCCTACAGCAATTTAAATGAGATGTCACAAGCCATATTTGAATTGGAATTAAATCAATGAGTTGCTGTGGAAGATTTTCTCACTGCACTAGAAATCACTTATTTACTGGTGCAAACTCTTTTATACGAAGTTTGAAATGGTAACAGAATCCACGTTTGAAATAATTACTTGAGCACAGTGTTTCATCAGTTATAAACTCTTATATCTACTTTCAGACAATTTTAATATATTTTGAGATTAAAAGAGATTTAATACTTTTAACAAAAGCAAAATGATTGTTTCCTTATCGTTGTTACGTTTTACTGAGCAACAATTTAAAAGATATTGGAAATGTAGATCACACAGATCTTGAATTGTTAAAAAAATTAACTAATTAATTGAGCTTCAACTGATTTAAGTTTATTAACCAAAGAATATTTTGGTGAATTATATAGAGAAATGGTAGTGAAGACATTCAACAGTTTGATTAACATAAGCTTACACAACTAATTCCAGGCATATCCTGCTTGATCCCTTTCGAGCAATTAAACGTCTAACGTTTCCAAGCAACGATATTACAACTTCTAAACTATCCGCATAACACATTACGTGTTAGCAAATATAAAGTCTTACGCAATGATGAAAATAAACGATCATAACCACGAAACAAGTTAAAGCTTCACGGGTAAAGTTATTACAATAGAACAGGGTTATTAATTCTGGGTATCATTATTAAAGTTTATGCCGTTCTTTCGCAACTTCGTCCTTTCCGCCATTAACCATTGTTTTCGTAATAGTTTTCTGGTCTTCCGCTGAATACATGTAACAACGGTCTATATAGGGATGCTTCAAATAAAGGTAACGAAGTCCTTATTATCTCAAAACTACTTAGCCGATTCGAGTGAAAGCTGATACGAAAGACCTCTTGCCACGACGCGAAACATTTATAATATAGAAATGAAATATGAATATTTAGCTACATGCATAAATGCAAAGCCCAATGAGAATTTCAAAAAGACAGGTATTTAGGAAAATGATATTCACAACACGTATATTAGTCCCCGAGAAACAGATACATATTTCCTATAATTTGCTCTTTTGTAAAATTGTTCAGAATTGTGTTTGGCAGTAATGTTATCTCTAGATTCCCATAATTATGCCTTTTTAATCGGAATTGTTGACTGTCTAGATGGAAATTCCTAGAATGAAACTTTTCCTTTTTATAAATTCTAGGAATTTCCATCTACTAAGTCGACTACTCGGATTATTTTTAAGAACGTTTAATCATCGCAATAACCTGGACTCTATAGTATTAAAGTTTTCTTTTGTAACACGAGTTGAGAGAAACAGATTCAATAAATATTAGCTTTGGGATAATAATCTTATAAATAAAAATGAAATTCTGTTTGTTTGTTGTTTGTTTGTGGATTTGATTCGTATACAAATCCACAAACATGACCTATCGGCCTGAAATTTAGTACAGATATGTAAAATAATATAGAATAACTCATAGTCCACTTTAAAACTTTGAAAGTCCACCCGTTCCCGGAATTTAAGAGATTTTTTATGCTCTTCACGCAAAAATCTTTCCGTAATTGTAACCCCTGTAGTGAAAAAAGTGTGAAATAAGGATCGTGGTTGCCATGTCTGGCGATTTTGCCGAATAAAATGTTTTAAATTCTCAAAGTAAAAATAAAAGAATAATATTGATTTTTTTTTTGTTAGTTTATATTCGTAAGGTTATTTTTTTTTAAAATTATAATATCGTGTGCATGGGAAATCAGAGCAGGAATGTAATGCTTTACACGCAAAACAATAAGAATTGAAGATTTCCGAGGCTAATAGGTAAATTATTTTAGTTTGGCGAAAAAATAAAATGGCTCAAATGCCGATTTTGTGAAAGTGAGTTCTAGCGGTTTGCACAGATTTCGGCTTGGCGCAATTTATTGAGAGCTTAAGGAAATAGATTTTTGAAAACAAGTGCAAAGGTTTTATTAGAATACAGCGTTAAATTTTAATGATCCGTGAAGAAATAATGCAGTTATTAAGGGATTTCAATTGATCTATCTCCAGAATTCTCGCCAAATGAGTACATTGATTTAAGTTGGGGGAATTCCGCCAAATTTCAGAAAATTGAAATCTTCTCATTTAGTACATCGGAGTAATGATGAATAAAACACGTTATAGTTGATAATTTTAAAAAATTCGGCTGTATTAAGGGATTCAACTTTTCAAATAAAGGCTTGCTTTACTTTTTCGCGGTCGAACCATTTCCCATATATTATTGCTTCTAAGTCAATGCTTCGAAGGATTTCCTGAAAAAAACGCTTGCAAAATGGCGTATGTTGGCACTTTGGCGAGGCTTAGATTTGAAACTGGATTTTATTTGAGACTGGGATATATAATGACACTGGTTATAGATAAAAATGAATGTTGGTATGAGTGTATGAGGTTGAAAAATTCCAGCACCATTGAGCACCGTTGCACCATGAAATTTGGTTCACCTAAGTCTTTTATCATGGAGAAGCTTTTTATGCTATCCGTTTTCCTCTAACTTGCCACCAGGTGGAGCAGCAGAACGTCGAATTCTATTCCGTTTAGCCGTTTACTATGCGAATATCGTCCAACCGATTTCGATGAAATTTGGTACACGCGGATATTAGAACACGGAGAATATTTTTCAGTATCCATTTTGCTGTAACTTGCCGCTAAATGGCGCTGCAATACATCAACTTCTATACCGTTCGACCGATCGGCATAAAATTTCTTATACTTACAGATTTCAGCACGAAGAATATATTCTAACTGTGTTCCTTTTGATGTTACTCACCACTAGATGGCACTGCAATATATTATTATTTTAACTCGCCACTAGATGACGCTGCAGCAGGCCAAATTCTTGACCATTCAAACGGTCGCTATGAAAATCAGTATACATAGCTATTTGAACAATGAGAATATTTTGGCGTTATCCATTTTGCTATAACTCGCCACTTGACGGCGCTGTAGCAAATCATTACTTTAATTAACTACTAGATGGCCCTGCAGTGTATCACTTCTTGACTGTGCAAATGATCGTTATGAAAATTGGTATACATAGATAGTTGAACACGGTCGCTATGAAAATCAGTATACATAGCTATTTGAACAATGAGAATATTTTGGCGTTATCCATTTTGCTATAACTCGCCACTTGACGGCGCTGTAGCAAATCATTACTTTATTGAACAACTGGATGGCCCTGCAGTGTATCACTTCTTGACTGTGCAAATGATCGCTATGAAAATAGGTATACTTAGATATTTGAACACGGGGAAGAGTTTGGCGCTATCCATTTTCCTATAACTTGCCACTAGATGTCGCGTCAACACATGAACTTCAGGACTGTCCAGCCGATCGTCATGAAAATTCGTATACATCGATATCTGAATGCGAAGAATATTTTCGCCATTTCCGTTTTGCTAAAACTCGCCACTAGATTGCGCTACGCCGCATGGACTTCTGCACCGTACAAACGATTGCCTTGGAATTCGGTATCATGATTATTGGACACAATATAACGCGATATCCACTTTGCTATATCTGTTTATTACCATGAATAGTAATCACCACAAATCGTAATATCAAAAAGTCCATTCATTCCCCTGCGAAGAACGGGTACTTCAGCTAGTACGCAATAAACTTAATACTGTTATGTGTGTTTTTTATACAAAAATAATTTAATTTACAAAGGGTAACATGAACAGTTAATATGCCTTTCCATCGTTGCGAAAGCCCAACTGTATAGATTACCTTTCTCATCAAGACATTTAAAAAAGAGTGCGGGAAACAACGCTGAACATGAAAGGGAAATTGTCACCGTTATGCCTCAGAGACAACAGCGGGAGAAAACACGTTAAAGCAAGTAAGGCATTATACTGTCTGAGGTTTTTTTTTTTTTTTTTAAACTAGCAGTCCCGCACGGCGTTGCCCGTGAACCCCTTAAATTATGCGATTTACAAAATCTGACATGTAAACTGCAACTCCAGATTAGTACTCTAGGCCGCAATTGTATAACAGAATGTGCAGATAACGGTTCCAGAGTTTCAGGTACGTACTTACAAACGCACCACTAAAGACAACTCACTGACGTGGCCGTCACATATTTCCCCCAGAAATATCGTGTAATTTGCATTAAAATTGCTGGAGTTATTAAATATTTCATCCAATTAAGCAACTTATCTTGTAAAATCCACAATTTTCGATTTAAATTTCTTAAAATTAGGAAATGTTAGGTCATTAAACGTATTAAATACCATAAAAAGTACCATAAAAAATTTCATGAAAAGGTCCCATTAGGAAAAACGCGCCAAATGACAGAAAAATCGTCAAACTGGGCGAGTTTTGGCGAAATATCGCCAAAATTGGCCCCAAAAATAAGTCTCCAAAAATTAGGTTTTCGAAGACCTACGACCCGTAGAACCCGAGATTTCCAGAAAATTCCATATTGATGCAACAAAAGCAAAATTTAACTATTTAACGCGTAGAATACGAATTTTAAACTGTTTTAAACCCCAGAACAGCGGGTTGCTCCCAAAATTCGTAACACAGGGTAAGAAAATCTCCGTTTTAGAACAGTTTTTAATTAATAATTAAAAAAGTGATTAAAATTTTAAAATTCTGATTCTCAGGTCACATTTTCGGACTCATGGGATTATATATTCAAATTTTCAGAGTTCTAACCTCGCCAAGCATGGCAACGTAAAAAACGGTTTTTTACTTTTGCGGTTACCACTCACTTCAAGCATAAATCTTTTCATGAGGCCAAAGTTCGCCAAACATGATGATCTAAAATCGGTTTTTAATTAATAATTTAAAAAGTAATTAAAATTTCAAAATTCTGAGCCTCAGGTGTACATTACCGAAGGAATGGGCTCATATGTTCGAATTTTCAGAGTTCTGCGTCCAGTAGTTTTTTCTGGACATCGCACGCATGCAGATATTCAGACATTCATTTTTATTGATATAGATTGGCGCAAAACTGACTAAATTTCCGTGCCATTTCATGTTTTCCAATGCATGCGATTTTGTTTCACAGTATCATGCTGTTGAAACTCGCCGAGCATGGCATCCTGAAAACGGTTTTTAATTAATAATTAAAAAAGTAATTAAAATTTTAAAATTCTGATTCTCAGGTGCACATTATCGGACTCATGGGCTTATATATTCAAATTTTCAGAGTTCTGCGTGCAGTAGGTTTGTCTGGAGACCGCACACATACAGACAGACAGATTTACAAACATTCATTTTTATTATTATAGATGACTATGTCATTTTATCTCTCAACACCCTTTATTGAAAAATGTGTCCCAAAAATGCGACATGATTTTACATGTATTTAAATACTATTAGTTCACAACATCTTTAATCTATTGTTACAATATTTCGTAAGCTGTAGAATATGCTTCACATGTATTTTTCTATAAATAGGTTACACTCATAAAAATTTCAACATAGGTTTACCAGGCAAAATACACGAAAGATGAGCGATAAAATGACATAGTCAATTAATATCGTTTTAATATGGCAATAATGAAACTAAAAAATTAGGGGGGTTCAGGGAGGTCTACCCCTAGAGGTGGGGAAAACCGTTATTTTCAAAGAACAGTTGTTCACCGTTCCCGTTCTTTTGAGAACAGGTTCTTTGATTTATGGTAGCTTTATTATGACTATTTTATTCAATTAAAAAATGAAAATACACGTCTTTTTAACATGTACTATACTTTAGTACAATTGTAAAACCCGCAGTGGTCTGGGCACTAAACTCCGTTCCCATAAGAACACGAAAAGTGAAGCAGCATCCGGATTGGCCAGTGCTTGGAAGGGTCAACTTCCTCTCGGCTCGACTGCTGTGGGACCGTGTGCCCTAATGGGAGCTGGTGCATGTAAAATCCGTCGTGGCTTCAATGTCCTCCAAATTGTTAAACGATACCTCTGGGGTGCCGATTTCAGGGGGTGGGTCCCTCCTCTGGAATTGGTTCAAAATTAGGGGACCCCAAGCTGAGTCGGAGTTCCTCCCACTGGGGCTCATTAAAATGGAAGCAGCCCCTTCCGCCCATCACCTGCCTATTTGAGGGATCTGGCACCGCCTCGCGGGTTGCCAGAGGGCATTAGCAGCAACAACAACAAATGTAAAATGTTTAAAAAAAACTTTGCAACCAACATTCTGGCTTTCTTCAATAAAGTATGTTAACAGTAATTTTTTATAAAAATATTTTAATTATATTAACGTTCTATAATATACTGTTAAATATGCACATCTTTTTAAAATCAAAATTTTTTCCGATGCTTTTATTTACTTTTGTTATCCTTACTCATAGCACGTATGTAAAAATAAATGGAAAAACTGAATTCTAGAGAGAATTATTTAGGCCAGGCTTAATTTTCGATTACTTACCTGAGTAATACAATATTGCTTACATTAGTAAACAATATTTGATTCTGAAAGCTCCTAAAATATTCATAACTGTTTGATTAGACTTGTCGGTATTTTCATTAAATATAATGAAACACTATAGAAGAGCCAAAGAACTAGTATACTTCTTCTGTGTCGCTTTCATTAATTTAAAATCCGTATTTAGTAAAAGACAATATTACAAAATCTTCATTTTTTAAACATTAATTTACTTGAACTGAATATAAATTTAAGTACAGTAATGGCTGATTCAATATACACGATATAGATATATGATTGTATATACTTCACACACAGCATGATAAACAATATTAGATTCACTTAAAAAATATAAATTACAAATTTTTGTTCATTTTTGACTGGATTAATTTATTTAGATAATTGTTATCATTATTTACAAGACATAAAAATGATCCAACCACAGAAGTGTTTATTCAATGATTCGATGAACAATATTCCAAGATGCTAATGCAATAGCTAAATCTAAACTAAGAGAAAAATCAATTCCAACGAAACACCAGTTTTGTTTTTGTTTTTTCTGCTTCAGCACTACTACAGCAGACCGCCGAAGCTGATAATCTGCGATGAATTCCCCCCCCCCCTTTTCCTAGTCTTATTTCCAGTCCACACCATAAATTTCATGATAAAGCGAACGGAAGATGCAATTTTCAACACCCCTACTTTGGAATACATTCGGGAAAGCTTCCACCCTATAGTCAAAGTCGTAACCTTTGGAGGAAAGGAAAGGGGGGAGGGGGGTTGTAGGACCGCTGGAGAGGGAGTACCCCCTTCAAGGTGGTACCCAGGGGTCTGGTCCACCACACCCCCGAAAGTTCAACTTTTGTTAACAAACTAATAAAGATGAAGTCTTTGTGTAAAATTCAACCTTTTTTTCGTTTGGTCCCCCTCCGAAATTTTTGTCTAGATAAATTTTTCTGATCTCTGACCCCTTGTACCCGAGGAGGTGAATCAGGAAGTCTGCTCCCCCGCCCCCCCAATTTAAAATGTTTTTAACAAAATAATAATGATGAAATCTTTTTATGAAAAATTCACCCTTTTCCGCCGTTCGGTCCGCCTCTTTACCTTAAAAAATTTTTATTGTTCCAGGTCTACCTCCAAAAGGTTATGGATCCCGCTCGAATAATAATAATAATAATAAAAACATTCATTCTTTGGCTGCGACTACAAATAAAAATATATGTCTCGGGCTCCAGTTTAAAAGATATGGCTTTGGTTCCAACGACAAACATTTTCAGCTCTAAAGTTTAGACTCTAACTCAAAATATTAAATAAATCCATCTCAAGTTTAAAAAAAAAAATCATTGTGTAGCCTTCAGGTTAAAAACATACGGCATGGACCTGCACATTTCCAATGGGGGAGCCCACAAAAGAGTCGATACATTCTTAGAGCTTAAAAAGAAGAAAAGAGGAAAGTTTCAGCTAAAAAAGTACATGCTCCAGCCAGGCGCGTAGCCAGGAAAATTTTTCGGGGCGGGATATGCGCCTGGAAAATTTTTCGGGGGGGGCTAGCGCCTGAAATTTTTTCGGGGGGGGATATGAACTTATATGTGTATAAATAGACGGAATTTCATCACTAATCCAAAAATTTCGGGGGGGGGATATATCCCGATATCCCCCCCCCTGGCTCCAGCTTAAAAATTAAAAACTCCGTTTAAAAAGCTGTAAGTATCAGGCTCCAGATTAAAAATAATACGCGTGTATAAATATGTCGATTGCTTCGACTACGATTTAAGAAAATGAATACGACTTTGGCATATAAAATTACATGGCTCCGAAAATCCAGATTAAATGGCTTCCGACCAGGGCCATAGAAAATAATTTCGGAGTCGGGGAGCATGGTATATCGGGATAAAATTTTCAGGATATATCCCCCACACCCAATTACTGTCTAATTTAGCAAGATTAATTTTTTTTTTTATTACTGCACAAACATTTCGTTCATTTATACATCACTGCATTTCATATCCTTCACCATGGGCGCCGGCAGAATATTTCCCAGGGGGGGGACAAAGACTACTTCAACGTATAGTTACCATGTTGGAAAGAGCAAAAAAGCAAAGGATAACACTGCATACAAAAATCCAGGGGGAGGGTGCATTGCCCCACTTCCCTATGCTGCCGGCGCCCATGCCCCTCACCATCCCCACACAGAAAAAATTTTCTGGCTACGTCCCTGTATAAATAGTAATAAGTTCGGGGGAGCGGCGTCCGAACTCATAGGACCCTCCTCAGTGGCGGATTAATGCAATTTTGTCGAGGGAGCGGTTTTTTTGTCGGTGGGGGCGGTAAGTTAGAGGATTCACATATATATCCATTTTTTGGAAGGAAATTAGGATCTTTTACATTAATTTCTCTTTTCTCGGGGGGGCGGTCGCCCCCTCCGCCCCCCTTTAATCCGCCCTTGCCTCCCCCCGTCTAAGTACGGCCTTGCTTCTGACTCCAAGTCTACAACTTTGACCCTAGCTCAGAACTTAATTAAAGCAAAAGAACAGGGAACAGATCAATGAAAGAACACCTTTCACCGAAGAACAGTTCTTTTAACCTGTTCAGCAAGAGAACGCCTTTTACTCCGTTCCCGGAAAGAACGCCTCAGCTCTCCGTTCCGAAAAGGAACACCAGCTCAGGAAAAGAACGCTGAACTAGGTGTTCCCGCTCACTGACCGGAGAACTCCTCCATCCGTGATCAAAGAACAAGTTCTTTTTCAGCCAATAGGAGAGGTCTGCTCCGGAACAGGTTCTTTTTCAGCCAATAAGAGGTGGCTAAGAGCGTATGAAGCGAAGGCGCGTTTTATATGGAGATAGTGTAATGCTTATATTATTGTTTGACGTTGTTAAAATCTTTTTTTCGATTTGTTTGTGTTTCAGACTATCATTTTCTTTATTATTAAATTTTTTACTTTGATTGAAATTGAGTAGTTTGGCTGGAATAATAAAAATTGACGAATTGTAATCCTGTGAGTGCATTTCGTATTGAACATATAAGAAAGCTTCTTATTATTTGCCCGGGTCCACTTTAAAATTATGGTAGGTTGGGTTAAAAGTTCTATCCCCCTCCCCCCCCCAGATAATCATCTTCGTTATCATTATTTCTCAAAATAACTAAGATTCCACAATTAGAATTTTATAAAGCTAAAATTGTGAACTTCTGTCCCCACCATCAGATACGTAACCAATGTGGGGGAGGGGGGGTCTGCCCCCCCAGAATTTAAATTTTTCTTAGCAAAAAAATATTATTAATCGTGCCTTTCAATGAGAAATTTCACATTTAAGGCATTTTCCAAAATTTCTCTTTTCAACACGCTTGCCTGCCATAGCATTTTGAAGCGTCGGACCTTAATGAACTGAGTACATGTTTTTGCCGTGATCACTGAACAGGGTGTTCCCGTTCTTTCTTGAGAACAGGGTGTTCATTCTTTCCCCATCTCTATCTCCCCCTGACGAGGCTTGAACAGCCGAGATTTTTTTTTTTTTTTTTTGTGTGTGTGTGCGCGCGTGTGTGTATGTAAAAGAGCTAGCAAATAAGACGCTACACTGTGCGAGTTATTTTCTTTGTCTCAGTAAAAGAGGTAGAAAATAAACATTATACTGTGCGAGTTATTTTGCCTGTCTCTGTAAAAGTGCCATCAATGTCCGTTTCAATGAAGAAATCATTAATCTGAATAATACAAACAGTTCATTTTTGTTTGTGAGAGCCTTCCACGCATTTACGCATTTGCAATGTATGCTTTGATTTTATCAAAATAGCATTAAGAAGAGGTTCAGATACGATCTTTTCTTTCTTTTTTTCTTTCCGAACATGTACCATGTAAGGAAAGTATTGTAATCATGAAAAAATTCGACTTCGAGATTTTGGTGTATTTACACGTTTTGAGGTCTTCTGAATTCATTTATGCTATTTTTACGAAATGTATGTATGTGTGTGTGTGTGTGTGTGTGTGTGTGAGTGAACACGATAGCTCCTAAACGGGACATTCGATTGAGCTCAAATTGGGTATATATGTTATAAACCACCATCGTAAGACCGGTATTGATTTTGGTGTGTATAAGACTTATAGTTTTTCTACAGGGCTACGACAAAGATTTCTTTTACATTATGGTCTATGGGGGGAAAATTCTTAAAAGTGCGCCAGCGTTTAAACGGTCCATTCGATTGAGCTCCATTTGAAAAAAACTAAGAATTTTTGCTGAACTATTCATTGATTAAAATTTATTTAAATGCTTCGTAATGATCTTAATCGTAAGTGTTCGGAAAGTCGAATGGAGTCACTCCAGATTTTTTAAAAAATGATTAGCAAATTAGACAAAAGTCGAAAATACAAAATTTCATAAAAGACAGCCCGCGTAAATTAGAACTTCATCAAGCAGTACTTATCTCTCATCACACCTTTTAAGAGTAAAATCTTCTTGTTTGGGGTAGTTACACCTTCGCGAAATCGACAACGCTAATATATATATATATATATATATTGTGTGAACCGAAAATATATTAACTTCTTCAAAATTCACTTTACTGAAAGACCGTAATGTATTGAAATTTTTTTTGACGACTCCTGTCGAATAAGTATAAAAGTTACACTCTCTGTTTTCAATAGCGAACATACCATTGTAAATGTCAATACTATATTAAGATGCCGTGATAATCAAAGTATATTTACTACAGTTAAAACTCAAACATGGTGACGAAAAAACAACCTAAAATGGGTCATTTTCATGAAATGTTCACTGAAATGTTCAAATCATGTTTCATGAAATGTTCAAATCATGCTCCACTTGTATTCAGTGGTATTCAGTTTTCATTTGTTTTCTGTTACAACTTTAGCATAAAGCGTAAAAGCATAAATGGAGATATTATATTATTATGGTTTTTTTTAAAAATTAAATCTTCTTAATAACAGAGCCTGGAATATAACACATTAATATTTAGTACTTTCTGAAAATCCTTTGCTTTACTACAAAAATTTAAAAAACGAACAAAGTTATAAAAAAAATAAAACGATTTTCGATTAATGGGCCATCAAATAAAGATTACATTTTTGCGTCTTTAATACACTATAAATAACTAAACTTTATTCAGGACGCTTTTTCTTTCTGCTGCTTATTTTTATTTTGTACCCCCGAATTCTGTTTTATTTTTTTCAATTCTGTTACCAAATTTTTCATTACTAAAATTTTCCAATATAATAGCCCTGTCTTATTAAATACTTACCTTTATGTTGTTATTTTTCCCATGGCTGCCAAATGCATTGAATGATTCTTTATTAGAAGAAAGTAAATTGATTAAAATATTCAAATAAGTACATTTATTCAATATTCACCATGTTACCTTCTTCATGCTCAAATAGGTTTCTTTTTTTCGATTCCAGGTCATTGACT
>JAWZYV010020235.1:0-21296 GCA_038373885.1 Cheiracanthium punctorium | reverse complement strand
CTTTTGAGGAATTGAGTTATTCGTCTTTTTAAGGCTAATAGGACTGTCATAGTGATTTCGACCATGATGAGCACATTAAGGCTGAAACAAAAAATGCTGAAAATCTCGTTTTGATGCAAAACTCACATTATCCAACAATCGTTTGGCATCAAAACTCGCACTCTCCAAATTCAACCAATCAGGACGACTTGCAAAGAATCAAGTGATTGTTTTCTTTACATCTAATCGATGTTTTTTAAGAATAACCAAGAAACTTTTTTTCTTTAAATTACCGTGTAGATTTTTCTTGTTTTTTACCCTCAATATAACATAATGAGAACTGATTAGAAAAGTTAAGATTTTTATTGATTTGGTTCTTTTTCTTTTAAATTCATAACTATTTTGGTTTATAACTAACACTATCCATAAAAGGTTTTTCCCGCAAAACCCACATTTTGCATATTTAAATTTAAATTCTAGCTTTACCAGATTTATTAGAGGTTTAGGACTAGGTGTAGGTAGTTGTTATGGCAAAATATCACACACGCACACACGGAAAAAAAAAAAAAAAAAAGCGCCACTATATCATGTCTGTTAATAATAATCAGTTTTTTTTTTCCATTTTTCAAAGGACTTGAAGAGTGGACAGTGTATTCATACCCTTCACATTGTTAGTACTCATCTGAAGAAGTATGCAGACATAACTAGGCAGATATGAAATATTTGCAAAACGCTGGATTTGCAAAAGATGAAATATTTGCATAAAGCTGAAATATTTGCAAAAGATGCTTGGTAAGCCTTAAAATTTTTGTTTTCTTTGAACAACTATTTTCATAAAATTCTTTATAATTTGCAAACGTCTGCAATGATGAATTAAATTCCGACATTAATTTTGTGGGGGGGAAAAGTATAAATATTTTGAACATTTTATACAACCCTTTTAATATTTTGTAGAAATCAAATTTATTGATCGCGAAGGTGAGAGAAAAATTAACTAATGATTATATAACTGCATGTTTAAGACCGACGTTGAAAATGTTCAAACTAGGGACTTCCGTGTGAAACTACGAAACAATAAGCAGTTGAATGAACTTAATGAAATGTTGCCCCCACGGTTCTCGATATCAGCATAGCCGTTATGAAGATACTCCAGGATGTAAATTACCTTAACGTTACTCGTTATGACGTTACTTTCTCATTTTACTACTTTTTTTCAAAATTATTAGCTAGTCTTGAACATACTGATCGAAACATGCTATTTAAAATATTAAATTAACTAATGAATTTCCAACAAAAAACCTTGCATTTGCAGTTCTGCATGTCATAAAACAATGAGAAACTAAAGAGCAAATTACTAAATTGGTTGATCCAAGTATAGCAGCAGAATTATTTGGAATAAGTGCGTCTAATTTTACTCATTAAAAGGAAACCTGTTAGATTTTGGTAAACTAAATTTCGAGTATCACTTGACATTTTTAAATTCCATTCTATAGAGTTCCTTAGACTCTGTAGAATTCCTTATACTCTTTGATAAAAATTCAAACTATTATTACTGTGTTATCCCACAAATATTTTACTTATTTTGATCTCCGGTAATCATTTCCGCAAAATGATTTAAGGACATATTTACAATACAAATTTGCTTTTACTTCTCAGCATGGGTCTAACAAATATAAAACTGGTGTTCGGACTCAATGACTGGACATCTTTTTTTCAGTCTCTCGCAAATCTTTTATGAAATGGAATATGTGTGTGTGATTCTCACGAAACGAGTCCAAACTAGTTCCTTTTAGTTTTCTTTACTTTTTCTTCCCCCCCCCCCCCCAACATCAATTTTGGATTAAAAGAAGTAAAGAGAAAAAATTCTTTTCATTTAAAGAGTGTGACAGAGTGATGCAAAATCATCAACTTATTTTGCTTTGTTTCGTAGAATCACGTATATATTGTGATGGCAGTTCTCCCAACAACGATGATTTGATCACTGAATCAAATTTTCTTTAAGTAAAATTTTAACAAATTTGACATTTTTTCTCATAGATTTGCATAAATTACGATTTTCGCCGCAAAAATGTTCTTTTCGCAGAACCCTAAATATTTATGTTTTTATATTTCGAATCAGTCTCTTCTGGTGTTTCATTGAAATTATTCAGTGAGTCATTACTAGGGTTATATCTTTTCTCACTCCTTGGGCTAAAAAAACCCAACTCAAATACTTAAATTGCTTTAGTCACTTTTTATACCGTGTTTATTCGCGTAATGGTCGCACTTCTTTTGCCAATTTTTCATGGTGAAAGTCTAGATAAGACTATTATAAGGGGAAATTTTACAACATAATATTGTAACTCTAAAGCTATTTTTCTGCTTCAAAATGGGGGTGCGACTAAACACGGTAGACCTTTAATTCTTTCTTTTGCTATGTTCGTTCAGCCTTCAATACAACTACAGCCCAAGGATTATTTTCGATCATCCTCTAACCATGGTTCATTATTATTTTTAAAAAATCATGGTGTTATCTTCTCTGAAGTCTACTGTTCAGCAGCCTGAATGGAACAAAAAACTCTAAATAAATAGTGATGAATCAAGAATATTTATTAAGACATGCTTGCTGAATGATTTAGAAAATCAATTACAATCAATACTTAACGTAAAAACATTCTTCAAGTAAGACTTAATGGCTATCTGAATGTTTTTGAGATTTTTCTGTGCACAACCAAAGATATCGTTATTTCAATGGATTTTTATTTTGCTGAGGAGTCATAAAACAGCATCCAGCATCATCTGGATCGATCTTTGTGATAAAATTGCCACTTAGTATTTACTCATTCAAATGTGTTCTATACATTTTTTATACAAATGTTAAAATCTCCATAATTGCTTGGATTTACGAAAAATCATTTAACATAAATTCGGAGGAATTTTGTAACTTTACGTATTCTCCTTTGAATCATTAAAAGTATTAAATTAACTCATCATCTTCTCTCTCCACCACCCCTACCTGAAGTTTAAATGGAACTATAGATAAGTATCTACCATTTCAAAACTATAACATTTTACATACTTTAAAAAAAAATGAGATATGCATTGTTTTGATAAGTCCAAAGAGATGGGAGCGGGCAAACAACTCCCACAACACAGTTTCGCCCATGACACAGTTTTTTTACACTCCGACCGCAACATGAAATACGATCTCTTTAATGTTTTTAAAAGCCATTAAAAACGATAGAAGAGCTTTAAGCCTCGGAAAAATACTATCTCAACCTCCATGTTTCACCCCAAAACTTCACTGTGGCCGAGCTAGCTTAAGAAAAAGCGTGAACAATAAAGCTTAGACCATTTACAAGCACAAAAAAATTGCATTTTCAAAAGAGGGACAACATAATATCTCAAATTCCACCATTTTGCCCTCAGAAAAAGAAAAAAAAAAGTTACTCAGCTTTCATGCACCGAGAGCGATAGTCGTCCACCTTTCCCTTTATCAGATGCCAGATCCGGAGTGGAAAACAGCTTAAAAAACAGATTCAAAATGAAAACTTATTTCGAGTGGGTGGTGTTACAGAATGAAAAGCGACAGCTCACTCCAGATCTTCCGGAGCGATAGCAGATCTTTTTGTTTAATACAACAGCAAACGCGTGCTTTTACAAGAAATTTATTTAGTTGCTTACGGGCTTTCACTTACTTTGCATATGCGGGCTCTAGTGGCATAATTTTCTTTTCCGTATTTTTGATGCATATAACAATTCGCTCCCTTTTAGCTGCTTTTCGAAATATTCAAAGATCTAGGATTATTACTATAAACATAAAAGAAATCTGAATGCCCTTCTTTTTCTTTTTTATCATTGAGGAATCTTACGTAGGTATTGTAAGGGGCATTTATCTTAAAAAGAAGGGAGGCGTTGTGAAATGATTTTTTTGCTGAACTGAGCTAAATTTTAAAAAAGTAAAAATAAAGGGTACGTTTGTGGGGATGGAAATTTAATAAACTCAAATTTTCACTGTAGGTTTAAGTTTTAAAAAAAATATATGTATAAATTAGTTTTAGAAATACTTCAAATCAAATTCAAATAATTTTATGCGATACTCACACAAATGTTGGAATTTGAATTAAAATAATGATGCATAATCAACTCTATCTGTAAATAGGTAGGTTTGAACTAATGCACAATGGTCAAAGGCCTAACGTTCATTTGAACAGTTCATAACCTCAGAGTTTACTCAAAAACCAGGAAAGTTGTGGAATGGACACAAAAAAATGTTTCGGTAAAAATTTGTTTTTCATTCCTCGGATATTATGATTTTCGAGGGAAATAATAAGATTCAGGATTAATGAGAAGTGGTGAGACATTTTATCAGAATATCCACACAGATAACGTATGTCTACACCAGAGGTGACCAAATCGTGGCACATGCGCGAACTTGGAGCTTCGGATGATTTCAAGTACGCATCCTTTTGCTTATTACGTGTTTTTAGATAGATTAAAGAATTTTGAAATATTTTCGTCTCCGAAAATATTTAATTTCTTATAATTTATGATACAACACCAAAAGGAAGCATTTGCACATTCCAAAAATCGTATTTTCTCTGATTCCCCACCAAATATCAGAAAAATTAATTCTAGAATCCTTCCTCAGAACAACAATTTTAATTTTGAATATGTTCAAGAGTTATTAAATTTTCCTCTCTTACACTAAAGCCATGTTCATGTTTACCCGTGAACGAACGAAAGTAAAAAAAGGCGCTTCAGTTGTACGGTGCATCTGAACTTGCCCGCGAAAGAAACTGGCAAATGATATGCAAAAAGCTGGCCACCTCTTGTTTAGATGAAGATGTGAGAATACAATTAATAACAGAGAAGGCTGGTACCATTGCTTAGGGATGGACGCGAGACGAAAAATAAGCGTCTCGCGTCTCGCAAAATAGCCAAAAAGCTTGTCTCGTCTCGCAAAAATCCCTATATCGTAATGTTAAAAATGTGTGTCTCGTCTCGCAAAAAAGCTGTAAATCTCTGTCTCGTCTCGCAAAAAAGTCGTCTCGCGTCCATCCCTACCATTGCTCGATAGTTTTTTTAACAAGCTCATTTTAAACTTTGTTCAAGCAATACAAAAATTCTATGCTGTTATACTGTACTATAATATGCTGGTTAACTAAAATTGAAGTTCTTGCTAAAACATTTGGGCTGAATTACTGACAGAAATGGGGTAGAGTCTGAATCAGAGTTAAGAGACACAGCCGCAGAGTCTGAGTCGCGGCTAAAACCTAAGTGGAAACCAAAACTCTAATGTGGTCTAAAGTTAGACATTTAAAAGTTTATTTACTTTGTGATATTTTAAGTTCCCATGCAACTCTTATTAGAATAACCCTCGAATGAAATGAAGCTTAAAAAGGGAGAAATTTACCAAGTCGTGCAGGCCTCAATTCACGAGTATCTGCACACAAAGGGCTTAGGCCTTGAAACCAAGTCTAAAATTTAACACTCAAGCGATCCAATCGGAGAGAAAGGCCTGAAGGTAAGAGTTGACTGGGTATAAATTTTCTCACCATCATTTATCATCCAATCAGAAGGCACCGAACACCAAAACGCTAAAATGCCTGTAATTATTAGACTATCAAATAATTACCCACACACAAAATCAATAATAGAAAAACGTTACATTTTGTGAGCGACCTATAATTATAGCACGTGATTCGGCAATAATTATCAATGAATATATAATGTGTTATCTTGCATGAGAGACAAAAATAAAAAAAGGGAATTCCTAATGTGTGTTATTTTCGATCCGCAATAGGGGAGACTATAATTTAATATTCCACAAGGGTCTGATAACACTGAGATATTGTTTTTATCATCATTTTTCTTGAAATCAAGGAATGCAATTATTCGAGGTAACAGAATAACTAACGCAAAATTGCAAAGAGTTATATTAAAAAGAACCCTATACGAAAATGTTTATTAACATGTCTGTAGTACACACAGCTTCTAGTTTATGAAAAGATTATGGTTAGTTATTATAACATTGTAAAAAGGCAGTGATACTCACTACAGTAAAATCTATTTTTCGAAAGTTGAAAAAAAAAATAATCATTCCAAACGTATCCGTTTATAAAACGCTTTCCAACATAATTCAAACTTTCCGGGTGGTAAAATTTTCGAATTCGCTCTTCACGAGAGCAGGCTGCATTAATAAACTAAAAGAAAAAAAAATCAGATTCCCAGCTAATTTGAAATTCTTTTGTTCACACTTTCCAAACAACAAATGAGGAGAAAATGCAAATTCAACTTGGGCGCTGCAGCACTAACGTATCACAACAAAAGTTATTTAACCTCGCTTCAGAAATCAGAAGTGATAATTATTTTTTCCTCGTAGAAGCCATACCGGCAATTTCCTGCAAGAAATATTTCTGCAAAGCGTGTGTGTGTGTGTGTGTTCTGGTCGAAATCATTTCTGAAAAGGTTATTTACTTTCAGGTAGTCTGAAATTATATTTGAATCATAAAAAAGAGACTCTTAACCAACCTTCTCTCAACAGAAGACACTTTTTTGTTTGCTTGTTTGAGTTAAGATTAAAGTAAATTAAACAGACGCCCATGTTTGATTTCAAGGGTGAAAAATAAACGTGTGAAAGTTAAAGCCTTTCCCATTTCTTTCAGTCGGAATTCTCTCTCTCTCTTTTTTTTTTTTTCTTTTCTGTAATCTAGCTCGTTTGTGTCGAAAAATAACGCGAAAAAGAATAATAACGAAAGAGTGTTCTGTTGAACACTATATTGCTCCAAAAGAGTATAACTTCAAATATATCTTTTCAGAAAGATGTTAAATGTACCGATTTTTTTTTTACTAGGAGCCAAGGCCCGCAGACTCGCTACGCTCGCTTTTCGTATGAGGCATTCGGCTCTTAATAAGGCTTATTCGTAAAAAAGACATAATTTCAACAGACAAAACCCGAAGATTGGATCAGATAGAATGTTACTGAGCTACCCATTGCTTGGTTCTCGCATTTTCATTGGTACATAAAAATTTAAACTTCACACTACAGTAGACCCCCCCCTCCCCCTCATAACACGGAAGATATTTTGTTATGGGAATCCGTGTTGTACGGGTCCTGAGCTATACTCCAGCTGGAGTGAGGATTCCGCTTATAATCGCTGGAAAAATTATTTGCACACCTCAGAAACACAATGATATTTAATGTTGTCATTCAAAAGTTATATTAATTAGGAGCTAAATCATAATAAAATCAGAACATTTGTTTCAGCTGTATTTTTAATTATGTAAAACCTATTGGTCACCTTGCGAATTTGCCACCCATGGCGATTTTTCATTATTTGGCGACTTGCGTACATGTAAAGTTAATAAAAGCTACGGAACAGATAGGATAGCTTGCCACCAATGGCGACTTTTCATTATTTGGCGATTTACACATGCTCACAACCTATAATTACTGTTCATTTAAGGTTACCGGAAAACCGTTATCCATATTTCCATTTACATAATCGTTTGCAGATTGGCGTACTTAGCACCACGAATTATACCATCCCGTCGCGCTAGCAAATATCCAAAGTGCACTATAACTGCTATAATGGCATAGTTAACGCCGACAAATATTTCTTCTTGTAGCAAATAATCCAGCTGGACCGAACCGGCTTTAAAATAATCTGCATTTTAATTATTTTTCATTTTCAAGATATTAGTTATTCTGTTTTGGAAAAACGAATAATCGCTAATTCTAAACTCCTGTTGTCTAAGCGAACTTACTATTTGAAAATTGTAAACTTTGTGTAAAACATTTTGAGTTACTTATTTCATATAGTTTTTATTTTGGCGTAAAATGGGCGAAATTCTAACTCATGTTTGTAAATTTCACGCGATTCTAGATACTTGGAAACGCTTTGTTGCAAAGGAATGAATGATTTTATTCCAAATCTGGCAACCATTATGTTTATTTTTTCAGTTTTTTATTAATATCTTCTAAAATAATTCGATTTTCGAAATTTAAGTCAGCTTATCAGGTTCCTCGGAATTTTTCGAATCTGTGGGCACCTTAGTCGAAACTCAAATCCCCACGGTTTAGGAGGAGATAGGCCAACAAGCTTTGACAGCGCCAGCGGCCTTTCCTTTTTTTTTTAGAATAGAGAGAAACATCCAATTAAACCCATTTGTGGCGGCAACGAAAATGCTAAACTTTGAGCGTCCCGAAAGAGCAAATTATAAAATGAAATTTTAACAAGTTTTTAATTACATACAAGTTGCGCCTAAAAATGGATCGATATTTCTCCCACTGTAAAGCAAAAATTTCATAACTGTTATTTTGCTCTTTCCAATAAAGATTTGTGAGGGGGGGGGGGGGGGGGAGAAGAGGACTAAGTAGCCGCCCATCTTCCTAGGAGGCTAAATTTCAGAATGTCCTCAAATTGAATTTTAGGAATTTGTGTGTGTAGTTTTGGTCTATCCCGCCGCCTTTGGGTTACAAATTTTAGAAAATCCTAATTAACTACGTTACAACTTCACGCAGCGGGAAAATTTCGTATTACACGCTTAAATCTATTGATTAAAACTAACACTTCTTTATTGATTAAATTTCTTATCGACTGATTTAAATCCTTTTACGCTAAAAATTTCCGAAAAATGCTCATTAAAGACAATAATTTGTAATCCCCTCAATTTGCCTCAATGCTCCCGATGATTCTACTTAGCTCAATTTTCACAATAATCTTGTCTATTTGAGTATTTTGACTTTCCCACGAAAATAAAAGCCTGGTAGGTATCGTATCACTATCACGTGACCAACGCTTTTCAACGGACTCTTTGCCATAGTCACCTCGCGGGCATCCAAGGACAAGCATGTCGTTATCAAAATATGAAGTAAAAGAATTTCTGAAGAGGATACTGGATGCACTTAATGCCAAGTGCTTTTGTTGTGGGTGCTTAGTTGTGTGTATTCGCTTGTGATAATTTTATTTTATATCCGACTACCAAATGCATCTTTTTATATTCAGAGTTGTGAAATAAATTCAGCCTAGATATGGAGGAGATGTTTTAGGTAAAGATTTCGCTTTAATGACATAGTTTCTTACGATTGGATTATAAAAAGGTGTTGTAAAACAAATGGAGTTATGATATCTCCACTCAAAGTAAGTAAGTAGTATTTTAACTTTTCATGTAAATAAATTTGGTTGCTGCTTTAATTAAATCTCACAGCTGGTTTAACCATGATTGCATTTCTGTATTCTGACTGTACTGTGAATTCGTTTTATAACTAGAGACTATAGTGAAATTATATTCTATTTATTAAAAAAATACTTTTTTATAGTGTATTAAGATATATGTAATGTATTTGCCTTGATTTAAAATTGATTTTCTCGGGCTTATAATCATCGATGACAGTTCTGATAATAAAAAATGAAGAAAACGAATAATTCAATACATTAATCAAAATCAGCAAATTTTCATAAAACACCCTTTTTTCTAGATTAAAATAATAATCTTAATTGAATACAGATATATTAATTAAAAAAGGGCTGATTTCGTAAAAACGCTCATTCTATAGCTTAAATAATAATCATAATTGAGTACAGTTATATTAATCAAAAACGTTCAGAGACTCCCCTTTTTTAATTATTATTTAGTCTAAATGGAGCTGTTGCATAATGCTCAAAAATTGAAAATTTTTCGCTCCATTGATTTTTGTCGATTAATGGAGCAAATTTTACTCAATCGGGAGAATGGCTGTTTGAAGTCAAAAATTGAGTAAAAATATACTCCGTTTGATTGTTATTTTACTCAATAGATTTAAGCGTGTATTAGCGACTGTCGTTTCGGGAAGGCAAAATGCTAACATAAGCAAAAACAACACCTTCTGTATACTCTGTCAAAATTTTATTCTTTGGCTTTTTTATGTTGACACCCCTCCCTCCCCCCCCCCAAAAGGGGGGGGGGATTTTCCGAAAAAATTGCTTGTTGTCCATTTCAACATTAAAATAGCGGTATGAATATATATAATGAATTTATTTACTGTTGTCAGTACGTATTTTCACTTATTTATTAAAAATCCCAAAATTGTCTCATTGTCTGAGTACAGAATTAAGTTTCACTTGATAAAAATTTCTATTATTATGACAATTCTCAAAGGAATATCAAATGTTACACTTTTTTTTTTTTTTTAAAGTACGATAAATAGTATACTCAGGGCTGGGGAGTAGCGCGCTACTTGTAGCGAAACTACAGTAGCCGCTACTTTTTTTTGTAGTTTGTAGTGTAGCGCGCTACTTTTTTAAAAAAGTAGTGTAGCGTGTAGCGCGCTACAAAAAAACAGTAGTTTGTAGCGAATTTTGGAAGCTACTTTTGCCGTGTCATCATTTCCGGCGATTGATCCCGTGGTGCAATTTCTCTCTCTTCTGACTCCAAGCATAACTGAAACTGATGCTTGAAAGACACCCAATCTCTCCCCGCCCCCCCCCCCTCATGCAGGGGACACACGCACACGAGGGGGGGGGGGAGGGGGTTTGCTTTGCCTGAAGTGGAAGCCTGACATTGTGCATCTTTTTTCTTTTTATCGTTCTCAGTATTATTTGTAGAATCACCAATCTGCCATAAAGAGGACAAAAAAGGAAGGAAAGAGAGGTCCAAAGTTGAACAGAGGTTATTTTGATGGGGCCTCGAGAGTCTCATTATCACACGGGCGTGTGGGCCCGTGAGCCCCTGAAAAATAAAGGCCTCGCAAATCTCTCCATTTATTGTATATTAAATTTATATATGCTGCAATAATAATTTTTATTAAGCTAAATTTCCTTTATCTATATCATAATTGGGTAACAATAAAAAGGCTTCGAGACTTATTTTCTGTTCTTCTTTCTAACACAATGATAATGGTTTCTAAGACTAGATCAATAAAATAGAAATTAAAGGCGTTATTGAAAATTTATGGCCATATGTACTTATCACAAAATATCCATTAGTTAGCATTTTTTTAAATATTATGATGAAGAAAAGAAAATTTTCTGGCAGGTGGAACTCAGCGCACACATACGCTAATAATACAAATGGATTAAAATAATATTAAAATCAATTTTAAATGCATAGTCTTGTTCTAAATGAGTATAAATACATGGGTAATTTTTAATTTAATTTTAGAATTATTTTGAAATGTTTCATTTTTATGCTGGGAAAATAGAAAAGAATCACAAATAAGTTAAAATGTCTGTAATAGTATAGGGGCCCAAAACAACCTATTTTTTTTGCCCCGGGGCCCCTTCTATGTCTGATCAGGGTCTGCATATTTTTGACTGCTATTGCATGTTTGCAACATAAATCAACATAAAAATGAGTATTTTTTGCTTTCGAAAAGGAATTTTACATATCTGTAAATTGTATGCTTTTGTAACATCATTAATTTTCTTTGATCTTTTTTTTTATTGCACCCATAAATACAGTGTAGTGTCCACTTGCCAGGATGATTGCCAATCATTCAGTGTCCAGTATTCCGTGAACTTCCTTTTAGGAGATATCCTTTCAAATCTGACATGATATATAGTCAGTCCTCGCAATTAGCGACCTCCCCCCCCATCCTCTCACTCACCATCTACGGAAAACTAGGAAGCGTGAGAAAAACTTACGGTTTTCTCACAGGAATTTTCTTGAAAGCATCGAGACCGCTTCTGGAAGAATCACCGACATTTTTAATTTTCTCTTTGCCTCCTCCTTATGATCGATGCATTGAATAACAATTTTATTTATGCTTAGTTTTACTAAGTTTATTTATATTAAGGTTTGGTCATTTTTCGACGTTATAGTGCACTTTTTTGAGTTTGGGCACTCTTTATTATCCTTGTGTCCTGGTGGTGTGTTCAACTTCCACAAGAGTAATGACAGTTCTGCAGTATTGTAGCTTTTCAAACATTAATTAATCACGTGATTATGTTCTACAACTAGGAATGTTTTTTGTCTCAAAGAAGTGTAAAAACTGATTAGTACATTTTTCGTGGAACCTGAAACTGAAAAAAAAGAAAGTAAATATCTAGAAATTGTACACATTTTTTTTTTTTTTTTTTTTTTTTTTTTTTGACGAGTTGATAACCTTATCTTTTTTGAGTTTGTTGAAAAGGGACAAAAGGTATAAGCATATGCATCCAAGATATTATTTCAGGGGCTAAAAATATTGCTGACCTCGGTTACAGTGTTCTTCGTTTGTAGTGACAGTTTTCAGATCCGGTCCTAAGGTAGAGCGAACGGTGCGACCGCACCGGGCGCCATCTCTACCAAGGCTGTTCAGAATAATATAGCACTGTGGATGTCGGAAATGGTTTCATTTACCTGTTAATAATTGTTTAATAATAAATCTTTTAGTCAATGTACAGTAGTAATCAATCATGTTAATAGTGAATTTTAGTGAACTTTCTGTGAAAAAATAAATTATTAACAGGTACTCGAGGACGACTTATCAAACCCTACATTGTTACGTGATTCATAACCGTCTTATTTACCTTTACCACTCTTTAACTTTTTGCCAATGAGTTTTAGAGCACCATGCATATTTGACAGTCCGTATATTATTGAAGTTGAAAGCCTCATTTTAACCCCTGAAAGCTTTTATAGCTAAATGTGTGGCGTAGCTAGGTGCAAGAGATGATCTAGGGTACGTGGAGCCTCCCTGCAAACGTAAAGAAGCCCCGTGTTATGCTCCAGATTAAGTTTTCCTTAGTTTTTTAGTTCGAATATGGCGCTCCGATGCCTTGCTTACCGTGTCGGGCCGTCCCTGGCTACGGGGGAGCAAGGAAGGTCAACTGTACCCGGGCGCAGCATCGGCCAAGGGGCGCTAAATGGTATATGAAAGCTACCTAGTTGCATTTTTAAAAAATAGGAGGAGGCGCAAAATCTTCAGTTGTCAGGTGGAAACGAGATTTAGTCATTTGCTGTGGGACAGAGAAACTGTTCTCTCAGCTTGTTTCCATCCCAGATTCAAACTATTCTGGATTGAGGAGGAGAGGAAGACCGAAGCCAAAAAAATGGATGGAGGAATACCTCCAGAATATGTTTCCGACAACTTCAGATATCAGTATCGAGGATCATGACTGGATGATGAGGCCCATGGATGATGACTTTTCTGGTTTTTTAAATTTCTCTTTCGCATGCACTCGAAATAGTTACGAGGAAGAACTTACAAGGTTCTTGTCAGAGCCAATCAAACCCGTATCTTCGCTTTCGGCGTACACGTATATGAAAGAAGCCTTCAAAAAAACTAACACTGGCGTGCCGTCCAGTGCATCTGTACAAAGATTGTTTTCGATTGCATCGGACGTATTTTCTCCTCGACGATCATGTTTGGCGGATAACAATTTTGAGATCCAGCTCTTGTTAAAATTTAATAAACATGTTTTTGAATAAATTTATGTGGTTTTTATTTTATACTAGAGGCATGGCAGTCTTCCATGAATATGTTGAAATTCTGCTTTCTTTCGTTAAAATTTTAAAGTGTCTATTATATTTAAATTATTAGGTTTTTTGTGTAATAATTTTCAGAATTTAATACGAAAATATGAGAATTTCTCTTAATAATTAATAGTTTGTAAAATCCTTAGACTTATCTCTCTCTTAGCCTTAAAATAACAATATAATTCTATAAAATTCTTTTATACCTAACACAAAGAAAAAGTTGTGTTGATGATAATAACTTTTAAAATTTCTTTAACATATATAGAGGATTTTTTTAATGCAATGTTTTAAATAGATATATCATGAATTTAATTAGTAATTGTTTTCATTATTTTATAATATGCATATCATATGTGATGTTTTCAATTAAAACAATTATACAATATTACATGGTTCACACGGGTCATTCGTCATAAATCACTAATTTGGTAAGTCATGAAAAAAGGCCTTTATACTCATTAATTTTGATTTGTGCTCAAGAAACTAGAATGTTTGTACAACATGAAAGGGGTCTCAAAACGGGCCTTTTTTTCCCGTTCAGACATCCATTTTATTATATTTTTAAAAACTTTTTTAGTTCTCATGATTTTTCTCATGCTTTCAGAGCTCACTTTCCCAATTTATTTTTATCATAGAGATATTAAAACTTAATTAGTTTCAGCAATACTTCAATAATTAGCAGTAGTTGCCAGTAGCGTATATATAGGCTAGGCTTCCATTTCGGGGGGAGGGGGGCGATTCGGTATTTTAAACTTTATTGTTCTAAAGTTAAAAGAAATGTTTCAAAATAGCTCCTTTTTAATAATTGCTTTACATTTTCGGAGGGGGCCCGCCTCCCCCTGCTCAAATACTCGCCTGGTAGTTGTTTATTAGAGCAATAGTTTTTTTCTAATTAAAGGCGAAAAGGTGCCCGGGGTCTTCCGTGCGTCCACCAAATCTGCGGCGCTCAACGCTACAAGGAAACCACCTTTCGTTCTTTGGACGCGAGAGACACCCGCTGAGGTCATTAATCACGCTGGACGCGAGTAGAAAACCAAGGCTTTAGATATCGATAGTTTTCTCTAATTAGGATATAAATATCCTTAAATATGAATGTAATGCAAATTGAATCTGTTAGCAAAATTTGTCTCCTAAAAGTAGCGAAAAAGTAGCGAAGTAGCGACTACATTTCAAAAGTAGTGTAGCTAACTACATTTGTCAAAAAGTAGTTGTAGTTGTAGTTAACTACATTTTTCGAAAAGTAGCGGTAGTTGTAGCGCGCTACAAAAAAAAAGTAGTTTTTCCCACCACTGAGTATACTATTTTACAAACATGATAATTAAGGTTTAAAATCTCTGAATTGTTAAATCCCATATTTCAATCATCTAAATGTTTATGGTTACAAAAACAAAGAATAGTTTCAGTTTTATTGTCTAATCTATCAAGAATGGGCATTTCTGTTTTTACTGAATGGCATGGCTCACTCTAAACACAAATATGTAAAATCTGCATATTCACACCTTTGAAACGCGGCATCATGTGTGAATGTAATGAAATTTAGAACTTTTGAGAAAAAAATTCCGAAAATTTTCCCCATTACTGAACGCAAAAAGAGAAATTTTCTCTACCGCATTTTTGCAACTGTGGAAGAGAACATATTAAGTATAGGTTTGAGATTAAAAATGGGGAAAAAAAAAAAAAAGAAATATAATCTTCCCTTAGAAATATAGTCAATGCATATGCATTGACTTAAGTAGGTTTTTACATTATAAAAAAAACTACATTTTATAAGAACAATTGTAATTAAAGATGAGAATCTCTGAATACTTAGATGAAAAAACAAAAGGTATTAGGGTGTCTAAATAATTCAAAACTGTTGGTCTATCTCAAAAAACAGGAGCTGAGAAAATGGAATTTAATGGAGGATTAACACAGCATCTTCAAATCTTGAAGAAATCATCGCCAGAGACTTCACGGCACCTTTTTTACAATCGCACTTCTTACGATTGTAAAAAAAGGTATGCAGCAGAAACTCCCTTACCGACTGCTGAATTATAAACAAATTCAAGGTTCTCTCTGTATCTGTTTCCAACCTCACACACACCTTCCTTAGACGTTAATAACCGTTCATTAAGCAGTCGCCCCTGTAATTACGCAACCTCGGCATATGATTGAAAACAGGGGAATATAACTATTTCTTAAATAGCTATTTCTCATACTACTAAAGTTAACTGTGTGCTGACTACCTTTTCTTAGCATTTTTCGCCAAAAACAAACGCCAAAAGAGCAGCTAATTTGATGCCTAACTCACAACACTTCACGTCAACTGGCGGGGAGAAGGAAGAAATATCCCCAACACTTTTAATACTGCTAAACACGTCCTTTCAGAAGAATATAATTTCTTGTAAAAACAATTACTGATTTCAAAGCAAAAACGGCTGAAAAAATAAAATAAAATCGACTAGAACTTAATGTTGAGTCAAGTCGTAAAACAATGCAAGGTAGTAAAAATTATGCAACTAAACTGTAAAGAAACGAATTTTGTTTTATAAAAACAGCAGAGAGCGATAATTTGTTTTTAATGATATGTTTTAAAAGATAAACGGTGTTTAATTTCATTTTATCCCTGCCAACAGTGTCGGAAATCTATAAAGAATCTGACGAAAATGGAGTGGGATACTTTTTTAAAGTTAAAATTACAGAACCCTGGGGGTACAAGGTGTGTCTACAATTGGAATTTTACTTCACAATGGTAACCGGAAAAAGTAAATGATAAATAATGTTTTTTGAAATTGTTCTAAATTGCCTTCAAATTTCTTACAAATCACTATCTTTTTAAAGAGGTAATGAATCGGCACTTTTTAAGTTTTTGTATTTTTCAGTCGAAAGATATATTAAAAATTAGCCGTTTTTCTTTAAAGGTTTCAAATAAATAATTAGCAACAACTAAGACTATCAACGTCGAAATCACATCAATCATACTGCGACTGCAAATGAAAAGTTTCATAAACGATCAAAGGACGCTGTCTGCCATCTTAATGGAACTTTGCATTCATCATGAATAATTAATTACTGCTAAAATTTGCTTATTCATTTACCTAATCAGATTCCTCTGGAGATTAGACAGGCCGGAATCTAAGAGTTTTTCAGCCAACTAACATGCATGAAAAGCGGCCGGTGTGTTTAACGATTTCCAACACATTCTGGCTCAAAAATAATATTAGAGAAGTAATTCACGATAAGCTCAGTGTTAACGTGGGCCCTATTCATTATGCAAAAGAATGTGGCATAAGAACAAGATTTCGTATAAAATAAGCACCTAGCCAAAACTTACGTGACTGGATAAAATGTACATTAGAACATACCATTTTACCCTCAAGGATAATAAACTGTATTTCGTTTATTGAAAATAATCAGTTTATCTAATATATAAAATTCTCCTGTCCCAGTGTTAGTCACCTAACTCCTCCGAAACCACTCGACCAATTTTAATGAAATTTTCTATGTATATTCGTTAGGTCATAGAATAGGTTTTTAACTATGTCTCATACCCCTAAGTCATAAGGGCGGTCCACCCCAAAATGTTTAGCCCCCGAGTGCTATTCATTTCAATCAGGATTTCTGTGTAGACATTAGCGTGTCGAATCACTTTTCAAATGTGTTTGCCAGATAATGTGGAGAGGGGGGGGGGGGAAGTTATTAAAATGTTGAAAGTCGCACAAGGTTTGCAATTTTTGATAATGGATCGCTAAATGTGGTGCCAAAACGCGACAATTTATTATAAATATATTTCGCGTATAGTTAGAAAACGCCTGGCGTATATTGTAAAAGAGTTTTATTAGGCGATTTTAATATAGATTTCTATTCCGAAGAAGTTCTCTGTGAAACAAGAAAGGAAAACACTGTACACTCATGGATTATTATTCCCATTTCATGTCTTTGCGGCATAGTATGAATATGCCTGGCGAAGATTGTAAAACAGTTTCAGTAGGCGATTTTAAGATAGATTGCGATTCCAAAGATGCGTTTTATGGTACAAGAAAGAGTTGATTCCTATTTTAACATCCCCACTCTCACCAACCTAAAAATCCCCGTACTTTGGCGAGCTTTGCAGTCATGGGTCTCTGGGAGTTATGCACAAGTTTTAACGGTACTTACGTATTAACCCGGCGGTCCGGCAAGACAAGCAATTTTTAACCAAGATAAATGCCGGGCACATGAAATTGTTGATGGTTTGGAATACGATTGTACGATACGGTAAGTACCATTTCAACGCTCCCAAAAGAACCAGATGTAAACTAAAGTAAACAAACTAGCGATAAACGCACCAGTTAAGGAATCTGAAGACACTTAATTATTAAAACTACATTAATTGGCAATTCAAAATAAATAAAAATGTAACGGCATGCTTTACTTACATGTTGTTCCAAATCGCCATTTTATTTCTAAATTACGATTGCCACATTAATGCAAAAAATCGTCATGGTAACTCTATGTTTAATGATCGCCACCTTGGCGAGAGTCGGGGCGTTAAAGTAGGAATCAACCCAAGAAAGACAAACCGGTACATTCATGGATTATGATGCACATTCGAAACAATATATAAAACGAAGAAGTATAATTGTAATATACTTGGCGAAGATTGTAAAATAGTATTAGTAGGCGATTTTAAGATAGATTTCGATTCCAAAGATGGGTTTTACGAAACAAGCAAGAAAAATACAGCATAGTCATAAATAATGATACACTTTTGAAACTTAATGGAATAAGTAAGAAAAATAGGGACAACGTATAACTAATGATACGATTTTAATATATAGCACTAAATACACGCATTTTAATATACGCACTAAATACACGTATAGTGTGTATTTAAAACCTGAAAGTGTTTCAGATTTTCATCCTTTTTTCTTTCCGAACATGTACCCTGTAAGGAAACTATTGTAATTATGAAAAAAATTCGACTTCGAGATTTTGATGTATTAACACGTTTTGAGGTCTTCTGAATTGATTTATGCTATTTTTACGAGATGTATGTTTGTATGTGTGTGTGTGTGTGTGTGAACACGATAGCTCCTAAACGGGGCATTCGATTGAGCTCAAATTGGGTATATATGTTATAAACCACCATCGTAAGACCGACATTGATTTTGATGTGTATAGAACTTATAGTTTTTCTGCTGGGCTACTACAAAGATTTCTTTTACATTATGGCTTATGGGGGGGAAATTCTTGAAAGTGCTCTAGCGTTTAAACGGTACATTCGATTGAACTCATATTGGGTATATCTAATAAATAAAATTCTCATGTCGCAGTGTCAGTTACCATACTCCTCCAAAACGGCTCGACCGATTTTAAAGAAATTTTATATGTATATTCGTTAGGTCTGCGAATATGATTTTGTCTCATACCCCTAAGTCACAAGGGCGGTCTACCTCAAAATTTTTAGCACCAGAGTACTAATAAGTTCAATCAGGATTTTTGTCTAGACATTAGCGTATCGAGTCCCTTTTCAAATGTGTTTGCCAGATAACGTGGAGAGGGGGGGGGCGTTAATAAAATGTTGAAAGTCGCACAAGGATTTGCAATTTTTGATAATGGATCGCTAAATGGGGAGCCAAAACGTGACAATTTATTATAAATATATTTCGAGTATAGTTAGAAAACGCCTGGCGTATATTGTAACACAGTTTTATTAGGCGATTTTAATATTGATTTCTATTCTGAAGAAGTGATTTGTGGAACAAGAAAGTAAAACACTGTACACTCATGGATTATGATTCCCATTTCATGTCTTTGCTGCATAGTATGAATATGCCTATAGAACGAATATGCCTGGCGAAGATTGTAAAACAGTTTCAGTAGGCAATTTTAAGATAGATTTCGATTCCAAAGATGTGTTTTATGGTACAAGAAAGAGTTGATTCATATTTTAACGCCCCCTCACTCTCGCCAACCTAAAAAATCCCCGTACTTTGGCGAGCTTTGCAGTCATGGGTCTCTGGGAGTAATGCACAAGTTTCAACGGTTCTTACGTATTATCCCGGCGGTCCTCCAAGACAAGCAATTTTCACCAAGATAAATGCCGGGCACATGAAATTGTTGATGGTTTGGAATACGATTGGCAATAGTTTGCCAGCAAATTTGACGAAAAAGTAGTTTGGCGGAAGTGACCGCCGGCATAATACGTACGTACCGTTTCGGCGCTCCCAAAAGAACCAGATGAAAACTAAAGTAAACAAATTAGCGATAAACGCACCAGTTAAGGAATTTGAAGACACTTTATTATTACAACTACATTAATTGGCAATCCAAAATAAATAAAAATGTAACGGCATGCTGTGCTTACATGTTGTTCCAAATCGCCATTTTAATTCTAAATTATGACTGCCACATAAATGCAAAAAATTGTCATTGTAACTGCATATGTTTAATGATCGCCACCTTGGCGAGAGTAGAGGCGTTAAAGTAGGAATCAACCCAAGAAAGACATACATGGTATACGCATGTATTATGATGCGCATTCGAAACAATATATAGAACGATGAAGTGTAGTTGTAATATACTTGGCGAATATTGTAAAATAGTTTTAGTAGACGATTTTAAGATAGATTTCTGTTCCATAGATGGGTTTTACGAAACAAGAAAAAAAATACAGAACAGTCATGAATATTATACACTTTCCAACTTAATGGAATATGAGAGAAAAATAGGGACGACGTATAAATTATGATACGATTTTAATATATAGCGCTTTAGTGTGTATTTAAAATCTGAAAATGTTTCAGATTTTCATACTTTTATTATTATTTTTTTTTTGGACAAAATTTTTTATGGAATGACTATGAATAAGTCTCAAGGCCAAACTATGTTTGTTTGTGGCTTAGATTTGAGCACACCATGTTTTTCACACGGACAATTAAACGTGGCATGATCTCGAGTGGGCAAACCATGCAGTTTGTTTGTGTTAGCTAAAAATATTGTTCACTCTATTCCGTTAAGGGATTGATATTATTTTTTAGTAAAATTATTGTAATTAGCGATATATATAAATGTAAAGAATAAATTACAATGAATTAAAAATATAAATGTTTGGTATTGTGTTATTTTTATATTCCAGCATTGTTCACAGAGCTCCATGCCTCTTCCACTCATATACCACATCCTCACACACTTACAATAAGTTAGTCATTTCTTTCTACTAAAATAATTGTAGGAATAATTTATATGGCAAAACAACGTTTGCCGGGTCAGCTAGTATATATATATATATATATATATATAAATTATAAATCCCTCTCCATCCTTCACGAATTCTCAATCCTTCTCTGACTCAGACATAAAATAGTAACTTAAGCTTGGACTGAGCCCTCGTATGTGATTAATTTGTACGAGTTATGCTTTTGACTTTTTTTTAAAACAAAATTTTAACAGAAAAACAACAATTTTATTAAGACAATACATTTTTAATGCTGAAATAGGGCTATAAAAGAGAAATAAAACAATAACAATATTAATAACAATTAAAAAATAATTAATTAATTAACAATCAAGACAAGAGGGAAAAAAAAGGGTACTTAAAAATATAAAAAGAAAAACTACGTCTATCGAGCTCAGTGAAGGAAAAAAATAAAAATAAAAACGAAGAAAACTTTTTCTCCTAAAATATTTTCGACACGATCCCTAAATATATATTTTGTCAAGTGTTATTTCTAGCACCCGTTGCAATTGCCCCCACAACGGGTTTTGACTTCTAGTACAAAATAACAACATAGTTTGGAATCTTATTATTTTTTTTAATTGGAAAAACTTAAAAACTCGGTGATTTGCTCTAGAAAAGTGGCAACGAAATAAGCCTAACTTTTTTAAATTTATTTTTTAAATAAACATGTTCTTCAAATTTTACGAAGTAATTC
>JAWZYV010020234.1:0-21506 GCA_038373885.1 Cheiracanthium punctorium | reverse complement strand
ATTTCAAACGACTCAGAAGTGATATATGCTGAAAAGAGTTAGAAAATGAATTTCTCCATTAAAAAAGGTGTCTTTATCATTTACAGTTCTGCTACAGGAACACTCAAAAGATTTCCAATACATTACGGTCAATGGCAATTTTAGGGGCATTCATCCATTTCAAGCACAATACCGTCTTACCACATAAGTTAGGTAATGGTCCGACCACGGTCACGTGCCTCCCTCAAGAACTGTGCCAAAAGTCGCCAAGCTTGGCGACTTTTAGTGACGTGTGTGTATATTTAACTCTCAAACCTCAAAAACTATTATGAAATTTTATATATAAGATTGTTGTAACATCTAGTTGTGCATCTCGATTTTTGGTTCCAATCTACTGGAGAGTTTATTTACAGGACCACCGAAAAGAATTTCAGTACTTTAATGTCTATGGACATCTTCAATATAATACAATTGCAGACAGTGATTGTTTGGTACATGCCCAAAATCTCGCCGACTGTCCTGGACTTTGGCGAGTTTTGCCGAAATGTCGCCAAATTTGGCGATAGTCAGTCATTTCGTCCATGCCCAAAGTATCGCCATTTGTCATCGTTCTTGACGAGTTTTGGCGAAATATCGCCAAATTTGGCGTTAATCTGTCATTGTTGGTCCATGCTTAATATCTCGCCAAATGTCGTCGACATTAACGAGTTTCGCCGAAATATCGCCAAATTTGGCGCCAAAAATTATTTCGTATTTTGTATAACTCTAAAACTTTAACCCGTAGAATTTTGAACTTTTGTATTTAGAACTATATTATAATATCTAACTGTTTTCAATATCTTTTTTGACAGCAATCCACTAAGAATTTATTTATAGGGTGAGCCAAATGACTTTAAATACATTAAGGTGTATGGATGCATTCAATTCATTGAAAGTCTGTGGTCAATGACTACTGTGGCTGTCCCTAAAATCTCGCAAAGTATCTCAAGTTTGTCGGTTTTGGTGAAATATCGCCAAATAAAGTGTCAGAAGGAAATCTTTCAAATTGAACTCAGCTTGGCGATATCGAAATATTTGGCTAGAAATCGCTAAACCTTACTATTATTGATATTTTATCTCTTTCAAACAAATAAGTTTAGAGGAAGTGTGTAGAAAACATTTTTATTTAATAGACGTGCAAGGAAGTCATGTGTTGGACACATCAGATTTTTTTAATGGAGAAATTCATTTTCTAACTCTTTACAGCATATATCACTTCTGAGTCGTTTGAAATAGCCCAATACCTCTAAAAAACGCTTTGATGAATTTCGGCCCATAGAGCGTAATGTATTTCGAATCTTTTGGGCGGTCCTGTAGATAAATTATTCAGTCGAATGGAACCGAAAGGGGAGGTGCACAACTAGATGTTACAACTATCCAAAATATGAAGTTTCGACATTCTACGCCTAATAGCTTTTGAGTTAGGCGAGTTTAATGAATTTCGGCCCATAGAGCGTAATGTATTTCGAATCTTTTGGGCGGTCCTGTACATAAACTATCCATTCGATTGCCACCAAAAGGGGAGGTGCACAACTAGATCATAGAACAATCCTAAATATAAAATCTCAACATTCTACGACCAATAGTTTTTGAGATATGCGAGTTACATACATACGTACGTACGTACAGACGGTATGGAAAAACTGGCCACAGTAGACTCGCTACTGGTCAAAATGAGTTGCAGACGCGTTAATATGATCGTGCATGCTAGCCTACGATGAGATGCATCGAAAAAATTTTTTTAATTAAATTTAGAGGTAGTCAAAATCGGTTTTTATGTCGAAATTTGGCCCCCAAAATTTCTCGGGATCACATTACTTCCTTATACTACGTACAAGGAAGTAAAAATACTCAATTCAATTGTTTTCTTTCTAAATATTGCTATTTGAAATGGGAGCCTCATATGAGGTTCAGGGTGACGAGAGGGTTAAAGGTTGCATTCCACTCATAAGATGGATCCCGAGATTAAACTTGAACTCTATCCTCCCAGAGTCCTCGTGAATCATGCTTTCATTATTTCATTTATTTCAACTTATTCAATTCACACCAGAAGTAAATCCACATCCTCTTCTAATAGTTTACGACGATCTGAAAGTGGATAATCCGGTAACGGCATTTTCTGCTTGAATCTATGTTTGCCCCACCATGGCATCCCCCCCACGTAGTCCGATAGCCTTCCTGTAGCTTTGCCGCAACCAAACGATAAATTCCTCAAAATACGTTAATATCAGTATTTTTACGTCGAGTTTCAAAATTCATATTCTTAATGGCTTTCTGTTGGTGGACGAAGCTCTCGGGTTACAAGAAGAATATTCACATTCTCATTAATATTGTACGACTGTTAGAGAGGAGATGCTTTTAATAACTGTCCAGCGTGAATTTTAGGCCTATGCCTCCCCTACAAGTAACACTTTGAGGCTCTCTTGGTTCAGTCTCCACTCTGCATTGCACACGCCTGTAAAATTCCGCCTCCTTTTAATCGTCTTTTCAACGGGAAAGCTAGAATTGTTTGTATTGCACAACTGCAACGCGGCAAGTAGCCCTGTCAGAGTGGCCCCACCATTCATGGGTGGATGGTACACGACCAGAGTGGAGACTGTTGAAACCCCTCCACCACGATAAGGTGGAGCCTCGTCGGAGGGGACCCCCCTCCCCCCAAGGAAAAGAGCTGGCAAAAAGGAAGGAAGTAGCAAAAGCTAACTGAAAGTGGATTTCCATTTTTAAACATTCTTGTGCCTTCAAAATGTTCGATGAGTTCAACTGAATTAGATGAGTCATAAATTGAAGGAACTGAACAGCAGGTGAAAAATAAGCTGACTGAATTCGACTACGGTGTACATTTGTCAACTTTTAATGGGCGCCTACGACAAGTGAAGTTTTCTTTCGGTTAATATATTATTTTTTGAATAGGAATTGCTTTTTCATGGACCATTGAAAGGCGTCGTCTATTAGCTCTAAAGTTTTTGGCCAGCTCTTTCCCTTTCCCTGGTGAACGGACACACGTCAAGGGTTGATCAAAATAGTTCAAGAAGCTTGCCTTCTGTCTTCCTCGAGAGCTTAATACGATCGGATACTGGATCATTGTTTTCAAAAATAATTGAAAGCAATCATGCCAAAGTCTGTAGTAGTATTATGGGAGTGGGCTAACAGCCGTTCGATAAGGAACGACAATCGCGAACACATTGCGGTCATTTCTCCGTTTCTGTAGGATTGGAGCGTGAGGCGATGTGGTGTTTTTCAGGATGAGACTATCCTACTCGTGTGCTACTGCACAGCGGACTGCCTTCTAAAAAAGTCCCGCGAGCCAATCCCAATGCTTCAGGTAAAAAATAACAAGAAATGGCGAAATAAGGAATTCCGCGTTGATTTTGAATGCTACTTCAAAAAATCATAGTCTCCAAATTCATAATCTGCACTGCACGCTTAAATAAACAAAAAACCCAGTCATTTATGCATGAAAGGATGGCGGGCGTTCGACTGATTTTGGATCAACCCTTGAAGAGCAACTGAACATTTGCTCTTTTACAAATTGCCCTTTTTTGTACAACTATTTTGTTTTTGATATACTACCCCCTCTTTTTAATATTTCAAATGATACCCAGATGATACCACCTCCACACAACAAACTGCCGAGGCTGTTTTATTCGATGGCTTGACTTTGTAATCCGACTGTTTTCATTTTGAACATATTTTGTAGACTCCAAAAGAAGATAAACAAACGCGAATTTTTTTTTTCTACCGCAGATTAAATGTTTCGCACCAGAAAAAAAGAAAAATCCTTTTTATTCCTGATCAAAGCTTTCTCATAAAGAAAAGAAAAAAATATGACGACATTTCGAGAGATTTGTTTTCGATTAAAAAATGGATCACCAGGCTCCTCCTCCCCTACACCTGGACCTTTTCCTCTCCTTCCAAATCTCGGTCATGGATCTTTAAAGACTGTCACTTGATTCTTCAAACAGAATCCAAATATTTCTCTCATTTTTGGCATACAGAGTGAGACATAAATCTCCGTACAAATAGTGAAAACTGTGATTCTGCAATACTGGTTTAACTTCTAGAAAACGAAAAAGGCATTTTTTTCACTGCTATCTCCATTTGCATGGAGATTTAGGATTCACCCTGTGGATTGGACGCTCCATACCCCAAACAGACACCAACAGCCTTCTTGGTTAAGTATTTTTTAAGCTTTTTCCACCTACCCTCCCCAAAGAACCCCCAAAAGATTTTTTTTATACATTTCTTTCGAGTCGTAATTATTTTTTTAAAAATATGTTAGTGCGTTAATCAACTGTGAAGCAAGCGGTTTTCATATCTTTACTGTACACGTTACAACATAACATGTTACAATTAATTATTAACACAGTATTTTTATCACTTGCAGGCTGCTAAACACTTCCCACTCATAAAAAAACCTCCCCCTCCCCTTCCAAAATAACGGAAGAAATAAAATAAAAGGACAATTAAAAGTTTGCACAATAATCGAGGCTCAGAAAGTAAGCAAGTGACCAAAGGCATGTCACAGAACTTTATTTCTAAACAGGGTTATTACATTAGAAAGGACACAGAGCGTATTTTACAGCCGGACTCAGCTGCCAGAGTGACCAGCGACTTCCGACTGAGAGCGCATGTTTATA
The DNA here is from genome assembly GCA_038373885.1 of Cheiracanthium punctorium. Lineage (NCBI taxonomy): Eukaryota > Metazoa > Arthropoda > Arachnida > Araneae > Cheiracanthiidae > Cheiracanthium > Cheiracanthium punctorium. Next base: position 16,851 of record JAWZYV010020234.1, on the reverse strand, counting down.
GGACAAAGACACATCCGAGAGAAATGGGCAGTTTCGACCTCAGCTGACGGTCAGTCTCTAGGAGAACTCGAGCAGGACCCCCCCCCCTCACCCATAAATAACTCTGTTCCACAGTGAATGAGCACCCACAGTTGACACTGGACAGTTGGGCAAAAGAAGGGACTGTTGATACTAGGGATACTTTAAGGAAGAACTCTTACTGGATTTAAAATTTAGAGTTGGGCCTAAATAATGGACACTCTGCCACAGCTCTAGCATTTGCATTGAGGGAACACGCAGATGGAACTCCGTGACGAGACCACACTCGGGTGACATTCAGCCAGTTGCACTCATAAAAAATAAATGACGACACACGTCAACTCTGGTGAAAGAGACATGCAAGTCCCACCCGAAAGATGGGGACAGTGGAACATGGGAAGCATGACCAGGATTATATCGCCGTTGGAAGAAGCAGGAGCAGCAAGACTACAGACGAAGCAGCGTGTGCAGTTGCACTTTTCAGGCCACAGAAAAGGAAGAGCCAACCACCAGGACAGACACCCTCCATCCCCATCCCCCTCCCTTGCCTAATACTATTATGTACTGAACTTCTATGTGTGTACTGAATGTGTGTATTGAATGCGTATGTGTGTACTGAATGTATGTACTGAACATTTAAACTATTGCCTGAGTTAATTACTATTGACTACAGTATTAAAATGGATCGAAACTATTAAAACTATTGACTGATTTATTAAAACTATTGACAATTACAGATAACAAGACTTTTGTAAGACTATAAACTATTATATCGTGTGGAAAATTTAGATTCAAAGCCAAAAGTTTGGTTTGTATTTGGTAACTTAATGAAAATTTAGGTATTTACAGGAAGGCCGCAAAATAATCAGTGGGACTCGGACGAATTCCAGCTTGCAAATGCCTTTTGCTATAAATCAGTAGTGTTATTTTCAGGATACAGTTGTATATTTTTTAAAAGAAATATCGCAAATTAATAAAGTCCTATATTGTACTACTCAAAAAATGATGTATTTTTGAATATTTGACTATTCAACGCATATAAGCGAATGTCAAACCCTTCATGAAATAAACCGTGTTTCCAATAATTTCAATGATTCAGTACTTTTTTGATAAACTGTAATGAACGTTTTTTTTCGGAGAAATTAATTTTCTGATATATTAATCTTCTGTACGGTTCCGCAAATGGCCGGGGGGGGGGGAAACAAGCAATGGACCGCATATTTTAATACTTGCAATCTGCAAGATAGTTTCGTCCAAGTTCCACAGAGACTTAGTAACATACATACTTAATGTAATACTTAAAATATAATATACTTAATATAATACTTAATATAATATACTTAATATAATATACTTAATATAATACTTAATATAATATACTTAATATAATATACTTAATTTACATACTAATATAATATTAATAGAAAGATAAAAGAACTTTAAACATAATTTCGAAGCCTAACAGTTTATTTAAAAGTAAAAGCTTTAGAATTTAGTGAGCCTAATGCTACAAATAAGAAATAAATCAAATTTCGAAAATAATTTTGAGTTATTCCAAAATATTTAAATGGCCAAATATTTTAACAAAAATTTAAAATAAAACATTTAAAAAAAGTTACCAGCTTCGTCAAAATGAAGAAGAGGCTTCAGTCTGTTCGAGGTGCCAGCCACTCACCCATTTGCCAGCCACCCAAAAGCAAGCCCCATATCTCTCTGCAAACTACTTACACCTAGACCACCGTTCCCCCTTAATAAAAACCTAACACCTTAAACATTTTACCTAATACTCTTAATAGAAACCTAAACAAACTTCCTAAATTCCTAAATCTAATAATGTTAGCCATCTATCTCTGGTTAATACCGCCCACCCTGACCTGAATGAAATACCATCAGCCCAAACCTTACTAATGCCACTATTCCTGCTTAAAATAATACCACCTTCAGTGAAGTAATTCCTCTGACTCTACCCTTGTAACAATCTAAAACGAGCAGGCTTTGCCTAAAATAAATACAATCGACCCTAAGCCGCTAAAAAACACCGGGAATCTAATGAATCTAGCTTAATTTCGGCTTCCAATTATGCTAATACTAAGTTTCCAGCTCTGCGTATTAAAACTCAACTGTTGTATGATTGCCATTATTGTGTGACGCCCCATGAAACTAACCTTCATGCCCCTTCCTTATCCAATATTATTTATCAAAGAGAACGATGATTTACTTTTGTCGAACACCCACTATTACTTGACACATCGTGTTGAAATCACTACTCGCACCTATATCCTGCACTCTTTACAACCATTCCTATCGGTAGAGTACAATCTCTTCAACCTGAATTCATGCCCAAATTGTAATTATGCGAAGAGCCATAAAGCTAAAAGATTGAAACTAATGGTTCCCGGAACCCTCCCTTCCTCCTTCCATCCAGTTAAACCCCATCCCTAACTCAACCCCCCCCCCATACTATCTTTTCAAAAGATGAAGAACTCGTCCTGTGTAAAACACAACACAGAGACGCTGCGCGGAACAACCCTCCTGCGACGGAAGATCCGTCGAAACCAGCGGCAGATCCCGCAACCCTTACCCTCCCTCCTGCCGGCCCCTGAACCTAATCCCTCCTTAACGCTCTCTCCGACGACTCCCCAGCCCACGGTCTCACTAACCAACTTCGAACAATCACCATCCCATCCTGCCCGCGAATCCGATCCCTCAACAGCCCACGGGTCCGATCCCTGAACAACCCACGGGTCCGATCCCTCAACTGCCCAAGGGTCCAATCCCTCAACAGCCCACGGATCCGATCCCTCCACTGACCAAGGGTCCGATCCCTCAACCCACGGGTCCGATCCCTCCCCTCCAAAAGGGTCCGATCCCTCAACTGCCTCAACACGGAAAGCTCCAGAATCCAAACTCCCACTATCCGCATACCACTGTTCCCGCGGGCCCGGTGCCTCAACTTCATAATCTCCAGAATCCCAACTCCCACCGTCATCCTCCGACCCGTCCCAAGAGCCCGACTCCACTCCAAAATCCCTAAGATCCACACTCCCGCTATCGGCATCCCACGATCCCTCGACATCCCCGCTCCCTCCCGAAATTACCTCCTCCACAAGGGTGAGTGCTGGCGACCCAGGGAGACCGGCGTTCTTCTTCCTGCAAGAAATAAGAAGACAGAGATTAAGCATTGCAACAGCTTCGCAAGACGTGTCCGTCCTGCAATATAATTAGGAATGAAGTAGAGAAACCAACATGCAGCAACAACCGGTCTAAAGTAGAATACCCATCAAAGGCCGATGCTCATAACCGACGTCGCTACATGGGGTAAGAGGATATTCTTCTAGCGAATGTTACGATTTTTTAAGGACCATTCGGGGTCCACCGAAAACCCAACCACTCACGCAATGGAGGGAGAGCGTTTCGGCCCGTTTTTCCGTTCTCCATTGACATAGACAGCGAACGTCAGTCGTGAGCATCGACCTTCAGAGGAAGTACAGAAAACGCTGAATCATTGTAATTTATCCCTATGAGCGTGTTGTCCCCCAAGGATTCGAGTTCAGACCCCGCCTTCATTGCGTACGATTGTGAAAAAGCATTCACCTTCCACTCCTCGCCTTAAACAGACGTTTTAGCTGAATTATGTAATGTCCCCGAAGCTCCCCCCTCAGTCATTGAATGTGTCCGCTTTTCTTGCGGTATTGAGTGAGTTCGACACTGCCTCCCTCGCTGTGGCCGTTCAACCGAAGTTGGAAGCGTAGAGTACCGGAATCGTTCGAAGGTCTGTGTTCTGTCCCCTTGATGAGGTAGATTATAAACTATCGCTTCAAACTCGAGACTTGACTGCCAGTCCACGCATATTACATTCAGCAACGCGCGCTGTTTTTCTCACTGCCCAGGAAATGACCGCCATGAGGGGGGGGGGTATTTTTACTGCTTCTAAAGGCAGGGGGGTTCAGATTCCTCTTTACTTCTCTTCTCTCGAGCCTCCACACACGGCCATTCATTGGTTCTGCACTCGAAAATCCCTTCAAGGGACATCTCGGTGAGTGGGGACGGTCAAGACGAGGAGCCATGCGATATGGGTGTTTAGACTCTCGTTTTTCTCCCTTCTCCTGCTCACTGCTGCGGAAACGGGCAGAGTGTAAACGAGGCACATCGAATTCCTTCAAAGATAATCGGCAGCCGTTGTCATTCTAACTAAACATTTCATATGAATAACATCCGATTTAATATGTAAAATACAAGTTCATACAGTACTTATCCTTTTCCGCTGACACTTGTCCTCGAAAGAGTCTTCCTGTTTTTCTTATCGGCAGACGTGGGAAGGTTTAGGAAACACTGTTCTCAAAATAGGGCACCTTGCTGGTAGCTTAAGTCCTTTTGGGTGACGTAAGCTGCCCCTTTCGTTCAAAGAAAGCTGAATGGGTCTTTATTATATTCAGAGTTGGCGAAAAATAAAGATCACCGGTTCTTGCGTATTATTTCGTCGACCGTAAAGATGCCTTAATTTATTTTACCGAAAGAATGACGGTTATCGCTGTTTGTGATGAGCGGGAAAACGCCTGCGTAATCCGTTTCTAGTGAATAAAATAAGCCAACACCATTCCAGCAGACAGCCCTTTACTTCTTGAACACATCGCTCGTTAACCTCGCCAACCGATGAGTCACCCCGAAATGTCCCAAGTTTCTTTTAATGAGGTTATAAATAGATGAATATCAGAAGGACGCTTAAATTCATCAATACAAGACTCTTGCGTTATCAGTATATATTCGAAATACCGAATGTGACCTGACGGTGATGGTGAAATCTCATGGAATTGTTTCTACTCCTAAAGCAGAGTTGCGATCGGATTAGGGCGGGATCATCCTTTTGTCGCCAAGCAAGCTCAGTGGCCGCTCTAATCCCCCCAGTATAGTAACAAAAGCATTCCACTAAAAGATCTTGTCACATATCTGAAAGTAGAACTCATACCAGAAATAGCAGCTGACACTATTTTTACAATTATTCATACCTTAATAAAAGCTGGTTACGTACAGTTTATAGAAAATTTATGATTTTACTGGACGACTTCAGGATTACAACAAGATCGTAACTTTGCTTTAGAACCGCACATCATTTTCTCTTTCATTCAATAGAAAATCGTCCACTTTTTTATTGCATTATCATTTTCAATTTCGCCATCTGTGAAATTTCTGACCGCCAAAAGTCATTAAGTTCACTTGGCGAGATCGGCGTACACTAGGTTATATTAATATACGTTACCTCAAACACTGGCAATTATAAAAACAGGACGACTAATCAACGTTTATTTATTTATTTATTTCTTCGTTTACTATTAAATTTAGCTCATTTTGGATATTTGCCACCCATGAGTCAGGGGAAATACTTGGGGAATAATCATTTCCCATAAAAGATGCTATTAAGTTTTCCATACTTCCTTATATGTATAATTCCAGTCCTTCGCGAATTGGAGTATTTATATATACCGAACTATTTTATTTCGCTGTGGTGGCCAATATCCAAGCCCTGCTTATTACTTACCTCTACTCTTACTGTTAAACAATTTTTATTAATAAGTGAATCCAAATAAATATCGCTCAACTGGCAAGGGTTGATTCCTACTTTAGGACCCCCACTCTCGCCAACGCGACGATAAATATTGATATACAGTTGCCATTACGATTTTTTGTATTTATATTGCAGCCATACGGCAAAGGGTTTATTCGTAAATTTCAGCCGGTATTCCAGTTGATTTTGCACATGATCAGTCATGAGTTTTGATCTTTGATAAGGCCGTTGCCTACAAAATGCTCATAATATGTAGTATTACGTAGGCAACAATAAGGTTTAGTATCCTTTTACGCATTTTCGATGTTTGTTTAGAAAATTTCTATTGGCATGTATTAATATGAGAAGACGATTTCAACTCATTTATGTTAGCATAGTCAAGCACAAATAAATCTGATACGGGAAATTTGGTTGCTAGGGTAACTTTAAATATTAAAGTACACATATGTATTTTTATTTATGCATTAATGATATAATTTAATATCACGGACGCAAGTTTCTGGCTTCTGACAATTGGTTGCTAGGACAATTTTAAATGTTAATATTTTAACTTATAAGAATTCTTTTCGAATTTACTAGTGGATAACTATTTCTAAACAGCGGATTCGGTGAATTTATCTATTCTGTTTCTTAATTTGGTGAGGTGTTTTAAATTTGTCTTGCAAATTTTTAAAAATCATTGCAGAATTAGTTCTTTTGTTAATTATTTTAACATTCTGATTTCATTTCCTAAAATTGTTGCGATTCAACATACTTCATTGGTTAAAATAAAGTAAAAATTCACGAATCCGCTTTTAATAAAGGAAATACATGTAAATTTAAAGAATCTGCTCATAAATTCTTGTCAAATGAAGTCATTTGGAATATGTAAGTACATCATTACATTTATTTTACCTGCCAACTGCGTTACCTGCTTGGTGCGTTTAATGCTGAATTGTTCATATTAATTTCATCCAGTTTCTCTGGGAAGCGTTAAAACTTGTGCGCATGCGCGATCACGGACTATTGGCATGAAGGTTCGCCAAAACGCGGCGATTTTTTACGTTGGCGAGAGTGGGGGTCCTAAAGTAGGAATCAACCCTGGCAAGACTTGCGATCATGGACTCCTATACGCCGTTTTAAATATTTACAAACTGTCTAGTTAGCTCAACCCATATCACTATTTTAAGCACTTACTAACAAAAACACTATCTGGCATCACAAACTTGGCACGAAACTTTAATGAAACTGATTTAAAAACGGTCAAAATGTTACAGTTCAGCAGTTTAACCGCTAATAAGACTAATTCTATTACTGCCTATTGATCGCTGTCATAATTCATAAAAAATGACAATGAATTTGAATTAACACTTACATTTCGACGAAAGGGGACCACAACGAAGACATTTTTGCAAAATAATCAAAATAATATCGTGAATTCTCTTTCTAAAGCAGCTGAAGCTTCGTAACTCAAATGGTTTCAATGCAATCAAGATGGCGACCGAGAAATATAGCAACAATAGCGATGCCATCGCAGAAAAAGAAACTCACTCCAAGAATGGCGGTGAAATCTTGTTGTTATTCCACCGGCGCAGCTCTCGCCAATGTGTTTTCTTTCGTATTTGTGTGCCTAATTCATTTGTTTTCTGCCATGCAGGAACGTTTTTTTAACGATTTTGTTTTTACTTCCTTGGGCGAAGCAGAGTATTGTAATAGTGATATAGTTTGGCATTCAGATTTGTGAGAAAAGTCGAGTTGCACCATGGACGCCCATAGGATTGTTTGCAGGAGGAAAGGGTACAAATCAAGGGCCAGCCCATTTTAGTATTGAACCGCTCCTACGTTGTACCGGTACGTAAACCATGACGACATTATTTATTTTTCCTGGAAGCTAGGAAAGAACTATGGAACCTCCCTGCCCATAGGTATGGGCGCCCATGATTTTGAACCACTCCTCCATTGACTTCGCTAAGTTTCTGCGTGTGATGTCTCACCGTGCGGATGTATGCATCTATGAACGTCCTCATTCATCCGAGAAACCTTTCTGAAAGTCCACCTCTCACAAAGACCCTTTATTTTGGGTCCATCTTTTCTAACTAAAGGCTCAGTGTTGATTTTCCCTTCATTAAAAGACCACTCCTTCCCAATTGGTGCTCGAAAAGTTAGAGTTCGACAAAACTGAGCCCATTCTAAGTGATATAGCATATGTTAGGCGAGAAATCGCCACGCCTTAATATTAATGAAGTATGACGTCCCCATTTCGAAATCAATACTTTGAATCAAGTTCATTGATGATGACAGATGTACCAAGGACGTCATGTTCTTTCCATTAGGATACCAATCCTTGTCATTGGATCGATGACATGAAAGTTAAATTCCCAGAGCATAATTTCCAAAGCGTCAAGTGGAATCGGCGTCAATTTTGTCCGTCGTCTTTCTACTTTTGAGGGACCTCTGCGAAAGAGGTTAAGCCCGTTGGCCGAAATGCGCAGGAAACGATTTTTTCAAAAGTTAAAATTCGTGAAATATGACAAAAAAATTGAGAAACGAATGCCTTTTCAAATTTTCACAAAGCCGAACCTTTTTGCTCTCTACCTTTTTTTATATTGCTAATTCGAAGCTTACTACCTTATCGAATTTGAAAATAGCATGTAACATACTAAGAATCAAAGAAAAGGTGGATTTTCAGCTTTTGTTTCCTCTATGCTTTTATGTATGTAAGCGCAGATTTTTCAAGCTGATTCGGTCTCACAGTGTCCGGTAGACGGTTTCTTTCAACATCGAACATGAAGTAAAATCGCTGAAATGTTGTGGGAAACGGATGAATTTTCAGGGGTTTTTTGTTGGAATTATTGACTGCGCCTTTTTACACGCGAGTGCAAAATCTCAAACTGATTATGGATGTCAATTTGTGCGAAACGCAGACAAAATAGCGAAAATATGACTAAAATTTTAAGAAAGGCAGGATTCCGAATTCTGTGTGCTGGGAATGTGCTTTTTGTATAATTTCTCTAAGCGTAGTGGCTACACAGTGCGAAGTTATTTAGCAGATAAACATACATAATCCATTTATAGATTGAACTCTGGGTCGCTATCCTGCGAAACCATCTCATTTTAATTCTCACACTGTCTGTAACTGAAGGCAGTAAAGCGTCAGTGCATTTTCTCACTTCGTGTTCACGATTCTAATGGACACAGGCATGTTCTTACACGTAAACACCTCATACACAGATTTGCATGGAGTGGCATCCCCTTATCCCTCGAAGCATTGAAATACGCATGGAGATGCATTGATAAACGATTCATTTTACTTCCTTGTACGGTGTATAAGAAAATAATGTGATCCCGAAAATTTTCAACTGCCAGATTTCGACGAAGAAATCGATTTTGACTACCTCTTCATTTACTTTTAAGAACATTTCCGATGAATCTCATCCTACGAATGAATGCACGTTCATATATCATTACATGTACAACCCATTTTGACCGACCGCGAGTCTGATGGAGAGTTCTTCCCTGACGTCTGTTCTTACGTAACTCGCATTTCTCAAAAACTATGGGTCGTAGATTATTGAAACTTTATATTTAGGATTGTGGTAACAACCAGTTGTGTACCTCCCCTTGTACTCCCAATCGATTGGATAGTTTATTCACATGGCCACTTAAAAGATTTTAAATACATTACGCTCAACGCTCAGGAATTCATTAAAGCGTATTTTAGAGATATTAAGCTATTTCAAACGGCTGAGAAGTGATATATGTTGTTAAGAATTACAAGATGAATCTCTCCTTCGAAAACAGTGTCTGTATCATTTATAGTTCTGCTACAGGAACACTCGAAAGATTTCCAATACATTACGGTCAATGGCAGTTGTAGGGACATTCATCCATTTCAAGCACAATACCGTCCTACCCTATAGTTAAGTAATGGTCCGACCACGTGCACTCTTTCAAGCATTACGCAAAAAGTCGACAAGCTTGGCGACTTTTGGTGTACGTATGTATGTATTTAACTCTAATATCTCAAAATCTATTAGTCGTAGAATGCTAAAATTTCATATATAAGATTGTTGTAATATCAATTTGTGCGTCTCGATTTTTGGTACCAATCTACTGAAGAGTTTATTGACAGGACCACCAAAAATAATTTCAATACATTAATATCTATTGACATCTTCAGTACTATTACGTCTGTAGTCAGTCATTGTAGGGTCCATGCCCAAAATCTCGAGATTTGTCTTCGACCTTGGGGAGTTTTGCCAAAATATCGCCGAATTGGGCGCCAAAAATAATTTCGTATTTCGCATGACTCTAAAATTTTTAACCGTAGAATGTTGAAATATTGTATTTAGAACTATGGTAACATCTAATTATGCATCTAATTTTTGATTGCAATCGACTGGGTCATTTATTGACAGGGTCAGCCTAATGACTTCAATATATTAAGATGTACCCATACAATCAATTCATTGAAAGTCTGTGGTCAATGACTATTTTGGCTATCCCCAAAATCTCCCAAACTGTCTCAAGCTTGACAGCTTTTGGTGAAATATGGCCCAATGATATGTCAGAAAACAAATCTTTCAAACTGAACTCCGCTTGGCGATATCTCGAATATTGGATTCGAAATCGCTAAGTCTTAGTATAATTGCAATATTTTATATCTTTGAAACAAAATAGGTGTAGATGGAGTGCGCCGAAAATATTTTTGATTTAATAGAAAGGAAGTCATGTGGTGTCCACATCAGATTTTTTTTTTAAATAAAGAGTAAAATAAATCTGATGTGGACACCATATGATTTCGTACGCCTGTTTAACCATAAACATTTTCCGTGAACTTCATCTAAACTTATTTTATTTGAGAGATACAACGAAGATACTGAGGTTTAGCATTTTCTAGCCCAATATTTGAGCTATCGCCAAGCTAGGTTGAGTTCGAAAAGTTTTTCTGTTACCTAACTGGGTGAAATTTCGCCAAAACCCGACAAGTTTGAGATTGTTTCGGACATAGCTGAAATATAGTGATTGACCACAGATTTTTCATGAATGGAAACAGAAGCGTAGCGAGAAATTTTTCATGGGGGGGGGGTCACGACTACTGCAACTCATATATGCATACGTGTGTGAATTTTGTATGACAAAAGAATTCTTCATGGAAACGGAGGCGGTTAACCCCCTATCTTTCCCAAGTCTTTTGAGTGATCCTGTCAATAAATGACCCAGTTGACTGAGAATGAAAAAAGAGATTATGATCAGTTATGCTCAGATGATTGCTGATGTTATGAGATATTATGAGATTCGGATGATGTTATGAGATTATGCTCAGTACAATAATGCTTAATACGAAATCCCAATATTCCTCGATTAAAAGTTTTCTACAGTGACGCGAAATACGTAATTAAATTATTTGTGCGTCCCATTGGGCGATATTTCGGCAAAACTATTAAATAAGCGAGGAGGTAAAAGAGGTATCACTTACCTCCTTCAAAGGCGTAAGTCCGTTTAACTCCTCCGTCATCCCGCTAAATTAGCTGGAACGAAAACTGGAATACACGACATTATTAATTGTATATATTTTAGTTTCGTGCTCTTGAATGAGTACAATATATTTATTTTCCGTCTAGGTTATACAATATATATTTTAAGAGGAATATCATGTTTACAAAGATTGAATTTTGGCTGGTCGGGATGTCGACCGCTTAGTAGCAGCGCATGGAAGAGAGTGACTTGAAAGTACAGCATGCATGCGTTCTTGCCCCCACGGTTGCCAGGGGCCCCATAGCACGTGTTAAGTAAGGGGCCCTCGTTTGGGTAATTATCACATGCAGATCCATACATCTACATGTGCGGACATCGACGCGTGCAGGAGAAACTGGGTCAGGGAAAGAGTTCGAAAGTTTCATAGTTTTATATTTCCCAACACTCCTGCCTAAAACTTGAAACGTTCAATAATCGTTCAAAATGACAGTTCTATGTCCTATAAAGCTCCTTCGTGGAAGAGCTTTTGTCAGGATGTCTGCAGTCATTGAGTCAGTGGGGACGTATTGAAAAGTTATCACCTTGTCTTCTACCAAATGCTTGAGAAGATGGTATCTCAGGTCTATATGTTTTGTTTTGTGATGATGTCTGTCTGATTTGGCCAATTTAATGCACGATTGGTTGTCTTCAAACACGGTCACTGGATAGTCTTGCGGCATGTCCAGTTCCTTTAGTAGATTTATTAGCCACGCAATTTCTTGTGCAGCACTGGCAGCCGAGACGTATTCCGCCTCAGCTGATGACAATGTCACGCACAGCTGTTTCTTGGAAACCCAGTAAATAGGATTATTTCCTAGCATAAATAGATTTCCAGAGATGGATTTTCGATCTGCTGGATCGTTGGCCCAATCTGCATCTGCGTAAACTTTTAGGACAGGTTCCTCAAAATTTGTAAAAGTCAGTTTAAGGTCAATTGTTGTCTTGAGGTATCTGATGGTTCTTTTGACGGCTTCCCAATCTTTCGCTCTGGGATTTTGATTTCTTCGGCTTAAGATGTTCACAGCGGCACTTATATCTGGTCTAGATATGGTGGAAATATATAGTAGTGCACCTACAGCCTGTCTGTATTTAGTGTTGTTCGGCAAGAGATTTTCGTCATCTAGTGTTTTAATGTAGCCTGGCTCCATGGGTGTTTCTGTTGGTTTTGAGTTTTCTAAACTGAATTTAGTTATTAGTTCTTGAATTTTGTTAGTTTGATCAAGTGTCATTGTGTTTTTATTTGGTCGATTTATGTTTATGCCTAAGTAGTATTTGGCTTCGCCTAAATCAGTTACAGGGTATTCGCTCTTTAATTTATTTATGAGTTTGTCAATGTTTTGATCTTCTCCTGCGATTAGTAGATCATCTACATAAACAATAACATATGTCGTTTTGTTATTTACTGTTTGTTTATACATGCATTTGTCAACCGAGCTCTGTTGAAAGCCGAATTTGGTTAGAGATTGGTGGATTTTTAAGTTCCAAGCTCTAGCAGCTTGTTTCAGCCCATATATTGCCTTTTTAAGTTTACAAACTTTGTGTTCCTCTCCGGGGATTACATGCCCTTCGGGCTGATGCATATACACTTCTTCCTCTAATTCTCCGTGTAAAAATGCAGTTTTTATATCGATATGTCTAAGACTTAAATTTTTATATACAGCCATTGCCAAAAAACTCCTTATCGTTGTATGAGACGCAACAGGTGCAAAGGTCTCGTCATAGTCTACTCCGTATTTTTGGGAGAAACCTTTGGCAACAAGCCTTGCTTTGTATTTTTCTACTGAGCCTTGACTATTATATTTTAATTTAAAAGCCCATTTGCATCCAATAACTTTTGTTCCAGGGGGGGCTACAACTAAATCCCATGTGTTATTATCATGAAGTGAATTTATTTCGTCTAGTGTTGCGTTTACCCATTTTTCCTTCTCCACGGGGTTTTCCATTTTTTGAATTTCATCCCAACTTTTAGGTTCTACTATCCTGGTATTATTTATTACATATGCAAATCTATCAGGAGGAACGCCTTTATTACTCCTCTCTGATCTGCGAGGATAATTTTGTGTACCATTTGAGTTAGCAGGAATATTATTTAGATTTTGTACATTGTCGCCGGCGCTATCTAATTCAACACCGATCAATTGCTGTATAGGTTGAGGATTACCGCTGTTTGATTTTCCTTCCCCGTTATGTGATTCATCATTTTTAATTATTTCCTGATTTCTGTCTTCTAGGAATTTGACTGTTCTACTTATAATTACATTTCTACCGTCGGTACAAATTCTATATCCCTTACTCCTATTATCATAACCTACGAATATCCCTTCTGTAGCGGTGTTGTCAAGTTTTCCTCTATGTAATTTTTGAATATATGCAAATGCGCGACAACCGAACGTTTTAATATTTGATAGATCTGGTTTACGACCAGTCCATTTCTCATAGGGAGTGGAATCACAGGATTGTGTAGGGAGCCTATTTTGCAAATACGTCGCAGTGTTAATGGCTTCCCCCCAAAAGGAGTTAGGTAAATCACCCTCACCCTCCTTAAGGAGACACCGACACATCTCCATCAAGGTGCGATTTTTGCGTTCCGCAACCCCGTTCTGAGGTGCAGAGTACGGAACTGTCAGTTGGTGATCTATTCTCTCTCTCTTCATATATTCATCAAATTCTTTCCCTATGTACTCCCCTCCGTTATCGGAACGGATTGCCTGCACTTTTCTTCCAAACTTATTTGCGGTCATTGCCACATACTCCTTAAATTTAGAGAAAACTTCATGTTTATTTTTTAATAGATACATTACAGTAAACCGGCTAAAGTCATCTATGAAGGTCAAAAAATAGTATTTCCCACCAATTGTTGGGGTTTGCATTGGTCCACAGAGGTCAGTGTGTACCAATTCTATCGCCTTTGTGGCTCTGAAACTCGCAATTTTTGGATATGGACTATCAAAAAGTTTCGACATAATACAGGTTTCACATACATTATCATGTTTACATTCATCTATTTCAATCCCTATAGCCAAATCTTTATTCACTAATTCTTTTATATGATTGACATTTCTATGACCCAATCTTTTATGCCATTTATATATACAATTTTTATTTTCACATACGTTAACTAAGTTTGCGGTGTGGTATGCGGCATTGTTTATATTACACTCATACAAATTATTATTTACATAACCTTCAATATAAGTTTTATCCCCATGTATAATTTCACACTTGTTTTTGTCAAATACCACCGTACAACCGTTCTCAGTTGCCCTTTTTACAGACAGTAAATTTGCTTCGATTTCGGGTACAAATAGAACATTACGCAGTGTAATTTTATTAATCTCTCCTCCCGATGTTTTTGCCTTGAATTCTATGTCTCCTGACCCGTAGGAGGTCAACGATTTTCCGTTAGCAATTACAACATCGCTTATATTGGTGTCATTTATTCTAGTGAATAAATTTTTATTATTTGAAATGTGTGATGAACTGCCAGAGTCTATTATCCACTTTTTACCTGGACTTCCAGCTAATAGTGCTAAATTTTTAAATTTAGATGCGGTGTCACTAGCTCTATCTGTATAATTTCGGTTCGACTCTTCCTCAAATCTGTGTCTATCGTTTGATTCAAAGCATAGTGATGAATTAGCTTGTTTGGATGTGAAATTTTGATTTTTGTATCTTGTGTTATTGTTCTGTAATTTCTTAAGGTTCCAGCATTCTAATTTTGTGTGATTTTTCATTTTACAGTGTGAACAATATTTAGTTTCTCGTCTATAATTGTTGTTGTGTTTTTTGTTTGTTTGAAATGCTTTAGTAAAATTTTCAGACGGTCGGCTATTCTCAATACGTCTGTTGTATTCATCTATTAGCTTGCTTCTAATAAACTCCGGATTTAATTCCTCTTCAGGTCTCGCTTCTAGTGCCGTTATCAGCGTGTCATAGCTCTCCGGCAGGGAACATAAAAACAACGCCGATATGTGAGAGTCACTGATCTTTTCCCCTATGGCCTTTAACCTCTCAACCAGTTTGAGTATTTTAGTCGTATGCTCTAGCATATTTCCTCTCTCGTCAAGTTTTGTGCTATATAATTTTCTCAATAGATACAGCTTGCTAGAGAGGTTACACCTTTCGTGTATGGTCCTCAGAGCTTCCCATGTAGCCTTTGCGGTTGTGAGATTTTTCACATGTACTATTTGGGAATCTTCAATGAATAAATTGATTAAGGCTCTAGCCTTGTTATCTTTCTTTCGCCATGTATCGGTTATTGGCGTTGGCGGATCATCTGTTAAGAGATCATTAAGATCTTCTTTTATCAACAGCATCTCCAATTTGAATTTCCAGTTTGAATAATTATGTTGGTTTAATTTCTCAACCACTTGGCTTTCTTTAAATGAAGCCATATTAATTTTTTTTTGTTTCACAATGTCCTCAGAAATTTTAATATTCTTTCAAGGCACTGAGACTATTCAGTCTCATAATCTATTAAATAAGCGAGGAGGTAAAAGAGGTATCACTTACCTCCTTCAAAGGCGTAAGTCCGTTTAACTCCTCCGTCATCCCGCTAAATTAGCTGGAACGAAAACTGGAATACACGACATTATTAATTGTATATATTTTAGTTTCGTGCTCTTGAATGAGTACAATATATTTATTTTCCGTCTAGGTTATACAATATATATTTTAAGAGGAATATCATGTTTACAAAGATTGAATTTTGGCTGGTCGGGATGTCGACCGCTTAGTAGCAGCGCATGGAAGAGAGTGACTTGAAAGTACAGCATGCATGCGTTCTTGCTCCCACGGTTGCCAGGGGCCCCATAGCACGTGTTAAGTAAGGGGCCCTCGTTTGGGTAATTATCACATGCAGATCCATACATCTACATGTGCGGACATCGACGCGTGCAGGAGAAACTGGGTCAGGGAAAGAGTTCGAAAGTTTCATAGTTTTATATTTCCCAACAAAAACTCGCCAAGGATGATAGTGGGTGAGATTTTGTGCATGACTCAAAAGAGGTCTGACTACAGACATAATACATCGAAGATGTTCTTAGACCTTAATGTACTGGAATTCTTCAGAGTGATCCTGTCAAATAAACTATCCAGTAGACTGGAACCCAAAAGTGAGGTGTACAACTCGATGTTTCAACAATCCTAAATATAAAATGTCAACACACTACGACTCATAGTTTTTGAGATACGCAAGTAACGTGCGTACAGACGTCAGGAAGAAACGCGTCAAATTTGGACTTGCGTTCGGTCGAAATGGATTGCATATGCATATATATATATATACCTATACGAACGTGCATACAATACATGTGTACGTCGAGGCGCGTAGCAAAATCTCTTCAAAGTGAATTTGGAGAGAGAGTCCATATCGGCGTTTTCGTCCGAGCCTGCATACTGAAATGGTTCGCGATCACTATAGTTCCTTTTACTTTGTATAAAAAAGTGATAAAATACGTATGTGTTTAAAACTCATTGTTTTTGGACGACGCCGATCATCCATAGAGTTTTATTATTTTTTACGGGTGAACAGAAGTGAAAAGGTTGGGAAACACTGACCTTCAAGTACTACCAGGAAAAATGAGACAAAGTCTTTTAATGAAGGACTTTGGTAGACGGGAGTTTGCTTGTACACTCGTAAGATCCCATGTTGTGGGAGACTGAGGGTGTGTGTCGCTGGTTCGCGGGACAAGAAGAAGAGTACTCCATCAGGGTGAGGGTCACTTGCACTCGAGCCAACAGCTATCCGTCCAATAGAGATACGAGATGCACCG
>JAWZYV010020233.1:0-125000 GCA_038373885.1 Cheiracanthium punctorium | reverse complement strand
TTCTGAATAGCATTGTAGTTCATATCCTGTTTCAAAATTTTGCCAAAATGAACAAAATATTTATAGAAAAAATCCTTCGGGTAAATGTGTACTATTAAAATGTCAAAGAAATAAATTAGCTACTGAAAATAACAAAATTATTTTGCTTCTAAATTTAACATTTGACCTCTATTTTCAAAGTTCGTTTTAGATTGAGATAATCCCATCTAATAAGACGAAAATTTTTAATACTTTAATATCTATATATTTTATGTATTATTATTGATTAATTTTATTTATGGTATTTCAAAAATTGTTTTCCCGTGCTTCCGTTTCCCTGTTTTTTGTTTTTTGTTTTTTTTTCTTTCTTAATCTCATTCCTGATTTTAGAAATATAATTAGACTATTCATCATTCCAAAATGGTACATGAAGTGACGTCATCTGTATTTGGCTGTTGAAAGATAAATTGCACTAAAAAACTTTAAAAGTGCTTAAAGGTACATGATAAGGACTTCGATAGTGGAACATTTATCCCATTATACGTCCCATTAAAAAGATTTTATCATTATTAAGAAGTTATGCATCGACGATTTCAAATTTTCCAGTTAGTTTAAAACTTAATTATGAGATAAGTAGACACTTACATTATTTTTTTTCTGTTACAATCATCGTTCGAGTAATATGATAGTATAAATGACTCATTCGTCAGTAGCTATTTTCAGAAAAGAATACAAATAAAAATTAAATTGCACTATACAGGACGTAAATTAAACACTGGATATACAGAAATAATTTTGAAACAGTTAAAATTAAAAACGTTTCGGATCAAATTTCTGTTTATAATGAACCAACCGACTATGCGTTATTACCGGGAATAGATTGCAGCGATCCTAACAGGGAAATACAAAAATTAATTATCACCCTCTCAATAGCTATGACAGAAAAAAAAAAAAAAGAATGCAAACGCGTAGAATATTCTAGATTTCTTATAAAACAATTTTACACGTCAAAATGACTTTATTGAAAGATATGAATTACAAATAGCTCTACATTTAATCCAAGACAAATATCTTGTACATTGTTTTTTTTATTTGATTTATTTAATAATCTGAACTTGGATCAATTTATCTTATCCGGATTTGGTAGAAGCAGATATATTTGCTTTTGTTTCTATATTTCAGACAAAAGATTTGTATGAGATATTTAAATAATAGAATGTAACAGCTGTGAGACAGCTACTCTTGTCATTTATAGAAGCAAAATAAGAAAATCCTTTTCTTATTTCGCTATAACTTACAAATTATTTACAACAGGCTAGCGTATTATAAAATACGAAATATGCAAGTTTCATCTTTTATTTACATTTTTCATTACAACATTATATTCCTCTAAACTTCCAGAATAAGTCCCAAAAATTTACAAAATTGCTTTGCTCGTCTTTTCTTGTTTTCTAAGCATCTTCGTACACTACCTTTCCTGAAAAATTTATATTTCAGACAGGCCGAAAGCATAGAATTTGAATCCCTTCCCAACGCAATGTTATTTGTGCATACACAACACAACTATATAACAAGTGAATAAAAATTTAAAAATCAACTTTATGTATGAAAAGCATAACTTCTTTTTAAAAGTTACTTTTCTTAATTTTTTTATTTATTTGTATTATTTAAAAATTTTATTAATTTTATCCTTTAAACATTGTATATTTTTAGTGTTCTTATTAAATGATTAACTTGTTCACTTCCTTCATCGTGAACACAAGACGCCTGGGTAACGCAGAGCATTTAAAGACCCAACCGAGGAAGTAAGAATGCGTACAAAAATGGCAATGTCTGTCGTCATGTCTTTGCAACGAAGGCAGCCAAAGCAATTAAAGCAAAATAAGACACTTTAAGTGATTCAAATAAGTAATATTTCAATCACTATCCTTACAAGTTATTTTTTCTCTCCTGTAAAAATTGCTAATGTTATAACAAATTTCGCTTACTAATTTTTACTATGTTAAAAATAGATGAGCGTTTCTTAAATGCTTTTTAAATACTAAGCACTATTCATATACCCTAATGTCTACGGAATTATTTTGTGTGCTTTTGTAAAAGGACTCTTAATACTATATGCAATGTACTATATGGGTGATTCAACAAGTACGGAAGTATTTGTGTTCCGCGATTTTTCTTTAATATACAAAAAAAAAAAAAAAAAAAAAAAAAAAAAAAAATGTAAACTGTTTTTTTTCACTTTTTAGAATTATAATTTTTGCTGTCCACTAAACCAAAAATTAATTTTTGGTTTAGTGGAAAAATGTATTTTGATCCTATTAAAAATTAATTATTGAAATGAAATATCATCCATATGCCCTGTCCCATGCATATAATTTTAAAATTAATTCTAATGAGTCTGAATTACGAACAATAAAGGATTTTCTCTGCAGCCCCCCCCTTCCCCCGCAGCATTGAATATTTATCTGTGAAATAAAATTTAAGTGAAATAAAATTAACTACAAAAAATGAATGTGAACTTAGTACCAAGGATTATGTCATCCACATGACTAAAAAGGGTAGGGGTTTTTTTCTGCCTCAGAGATTTTAGTTTTTTTTAATGGCAACACATCAAGAAAAGTAGCATTTTAAGTTGTTCTTTCTGTCAGAAATTGCAGTTTTCTGTTGTTTGAAGATTTTGTGATTTAAAACAAGTTAACCCTTATTTTCAAGATACGTGTTTTAAATCCTTGTCACATATCTTTTAGAAATCTGGTGAAATATCAATATTATGAAGTACACATATCAATTTATTAAAAAAACACTAGGGGTTTCAAGAAAACGCATATTTGTGTCTGTACATTCAAGTTATAATTAAAAATTAATTTCATATTATTCAAATACTCTAATTTAACAGCAATTGGCGTTCACAGAAGCCTCGTTGTTTGTTAGACTAGATGGGCTTGCCCCGTCTAGACGGGTGGGTCGTGCCACAGTAAATTGAGAAAAACTGTAGCAATGTGTCCCATTGAACAGATAAAGATGTCACTGACACCATCGGAAATAACGAAATAAATGAAGATGAATATGCCTGAGTTCATATGTTTGAGTTATATTTCGATGGGACTTAATGACTCAAGTTTATTTATAAGGTCTTAGATATTATTTATATTCAGCATTATTTATTCGGTGTAACTGAATATCTTGAAGTTATTAGCAGAAAAATTGTATGTGACTCTTTGGGAGCAAAAATGTAACCCCCTTATCATAGGAAGACCCTTTTTGAATTAGAACAGGCTGTCTTTCTGTACTAGAGGACAATTACAGATTGAACTGCCGAAACTCATGTCAATTTTGCCTCGAGTTAAGGGTTCAGAGGCAAATGTTGCACATCTATATCCAAATACTCTCTACATTTCAACCCATCCGGAAGCATTCTCACTCCATTCTTCTACTTAAATTGGGAAGTACAACAACTTATTGCATTTTTCCTCTCTCAGCTTACGAACAACACAACACCGTCTTGCAGTACTTTCCTCGGCTTATCAGCTTATAGGACCGAAGATCGGTAATGCTTGCGAGTTAGCATACTCTACAAGTAATGCACAGCTCACGATCGTGGAAGTGGAGGAGGAGGTACCAAACAACTCCACTCATCTCTTCCGAAAACAATGACCACACATTCGAACGGTATTACCTTCGACCTAGATTTTCTGCAGGAACCGGATCGAAGGAGGCCATACTGGGGTGAAGTCTTAAGAACACAGTTTGGGTCTTTTGATTATTTTGTTTGTTCATTTTTATTTATTTATTTTTTAATTCTTTGACTGGCCCTTCCGTAGTGGTGGATGGGGGGGGACATGTTTGTATTGGTGAGGCACGTAGAGATGGCGCGGATTTAATGAGGTTCCTGTAATTGCAACGCAACTCTCTAGGTCCATCATCGTTGGGGAGAAAGTGGGATTGGCCAGGATAAACTCATACAAGTAATTCGCATAATTTTTTCGAAGAAAATTACATGAATTCTCAGTCTTGCACAAATTTCAGTCCTAAAACATTGCTTACTATCTACTTCGTAATAGGAAAAGTTTGTTTTGGTGACTTTGTTCGGAAATGCATTTAGTTATTCATGTGATTTAACCTGTTAAAAAATCCCATTGCTAAATTAGAATTTTAAAAATAAGACAACAGGTTTCATGTTAAATGATATCAGGTTATTGACACAGTGATTCCTTATTCAATAAAAAACTTTGGAATCTTTCAATTTCATAGACAGCAATTGAAAATCGTTTTCAATTATAAATAAGAAAACTAATAAAGAAGCTTCCCATCAAAGACCTATTAAATTACAGAATATAACTCAAAGATATAAAAACTAGGAAATTTTCTACAATATTTTCTAAAAAATGGTCGAAGCTTTATGTATACATATATGTATACTAAATAGTGCCATATATTTTTTATTAAGTAGATATAAAATTGGGAAATTTTATTACATATTAAATTAAGATAAGTATTTTTTGCAAAGTACTTTTGTATCACTAATAATATCATTATGAGTACCCTTG
The DNA here is from genome assembly GCA_038373885.1 of Cheiracanthium punctorium. Lineage (NCBI taxonomy): Eukaryota > Metazoa > Arthropoda > Arachnida > Araneae > Cheiracanthiidae > Cheiracanthium > Cheiracanthium punctorium. The sequence continues at coordinate 120,474 of JAWZYV010020233.1, read as the reverse complement.
TTAAATTATTGGTGAACATTTGTCTTAATTTCTTGTAATTGCAACACAACTCTCTAGGTCCATCATCGTTGGGGAGAAAGTGGGATTGGCCAGGATAAACTCATACAAGTAATTCGCATAATTTTTTCGAAGAAAATTACATGAATTCTCAGTCTTGCACAAATTTCAGTCCTAAAATATTGCTTACTATCTACTTCGTAATAGGAAAAGTTTGTTTTGGTGACTTTGTTCGGAAATGCATTTAGTTATTCATGTGATTTAACCTGTTAAAAAATCCCATTGCTAAATTAGAATTTTAAAAATAAGACAACAGGTTTCATGTTAAATGATATCAGGTTATTGACACAGTGATTCCTTATTCAATAAAAAACTTTGGAATCTTTCAATTTCATAGACAGCAATTGAAAATCGTTTTCAATTATAAATAAGAAAACTAATAAAGAAGCTTCCCATCAAAGACCTATTAAATTACAGAATATAACTCAAAGATATAAAAACTAGGAAATTTTCTACAATATTTTCTAAAAAATGGTCAATATTTTCTAAAATAAGTAATGTTCCAAGGTGATTGATGCAAAACGGAAAAAACCTGTATGAATATTCAATCTAAAGTCATAGTTTTTAAAATTATTTTTGGGTCTTATTAACAAATTTTATTATTTGAATTCACTCCATAAATGCATTTAGATCTAAATGCTGGATGAGATTTCCTTGATAATAATCTTCATTTTACATCATATCGCAACATGCATAGTCCTTCAAAATTTTCTAAGTAAACCCCGGAAAATTTTAGATTTACCGTGTACGCTAATGGGAGCTGGTGCATGTAAAATCCTTCGTGGCTCCAATGTCCTCCATGTTCAAAGTTACCTCTGCGGATACCAATTTCAGGTAGTAGGTCCCTTATCAGGAATTCGTTCAAAATTAGGGGACCCCGAGCGAAGTCGGACTTCCTCCTACTGGGGCTCATTAAATATGGAAGACGTCCCCTTCTGCTCATCGCCATACTAAATGGGGATCTGACATCAGAAACAACAACAAACAGATTATTGTTTGTTGTTGTTGTTTTTGGTACATGGCGAATCTTGACATCAGAAACAACAACAACAACAAACAGATTATTGTTTGGTGTTGTTGTTGGTACATGGGATCGGACATCAGAAACAACAACAAACAGATTATTGTTTGGTGTTGTTGTTGGTACATGGGATCGGACATCAGAAACAACAACAAACAGATTATTGTTTGGTGTTGTTGCTGGTACATGGGGATCAGACATCAGAAACAACAACAAACAGATTATTGTTTGTTGTTGTTGGTACATGGGGAATCTTGACATCAGAAACAACAACAAACAGATTATTGTTTGTTTTTGTTGTAACAACAAACAATAAATCTGTTTGTTCTTACAACAACAGATTTATTGTTTGTCCTACAACAATAAATGGTCCGATTTATAGTCTGATTTCTTAATTTAAATTTAATTATTATATCTTAATTTCAATTTAATTATTCTTAATTTAAATGGTCTTTTTTCTTAAAAGAATGAAAGTCATATTTTTAATCAAAAACATACTTAGCTAAAAAAGCATTAAGTCACAGAGTGTCATTGGCTGTCTCAATATTAGGCATTAAAAAAATTAGCATGAAGCGGTTTATGGTGGGAATTAGAAATACTCATTCGTTTAAAAAACTAACTATTGATTTCGCCTCCATATAATTAGCACAGTTTAGGTTTAACTTGAGACACATGAGTACTCCCTAAAAGTCAACGAACGTTCGATAACTTTATAGAGCGAGATGAATTAAGCAAGATATTTCAGATAACTTTTAAGATATCAAAAATCATAATTTTTTATTTCACGCAATGTGTCGGCGCCAAGCTGCGACACACTCACACACACAAAAATTCTCCTGAATGTATAATGTGTGAAATTTGAATAGAAGGTGGGAATAATGAAAATATTGTTCTTCTTCATAGAGCGTGTAATGTATTCTAGATGAAACCAAGCATTCTAGGCGATTCTTTCGCGAAAATTAAATTAGAATAAAGCCTTAATTATTCAGGTCTTTACACTCGTAAGCTCAAACTTATAGCTGGGTATTCTATTTTTGACATAGGCATTGACTTTTTTTAATGCAATTCTCCATATGGGTGGCAGATAACGCCTTTTTCTTTCTTCGGATTCTCAGAATTAATTTACATTGTCCGATAAGTCTATGAAAATTCATTATTCTGTCAGTCCGTAAAAATCTCGATAACACTCAAGAATCAAGGCTTTCTTTTCCCCTTTATATTAGAAACTCTTCATATTGATGCATTATATTCACGAAGAAAAAAATATGGATTTACTTTTAACCCTTTGAGGCGCAACCCTTTACCAATGCTGAAAAAAGGGCAGCCGTTGCCATCGCTCGACTTAACTACCACCAAGATGGCGGACGATCGAAACGTTCATCGCGTGCCACAGATCCTGAGACCCTTTTTTTGACGACAGCTGGCTGTGCCTTTTTCAGCACCGGGCAATCTATCCAGCCGTTCTCGCATTCTTCGATTTTTCAGCAGATGTCAGTGCTCTTTAAAAACAATCGTGACAGTTTTTCTTTACGGGAAATGACGTGCTAAAAAGTAAAGGATACTCGTGGAAGCTATGTCACCCGCAACTATTTTTATAGAAATCCAATCTATTCTTCGTGACTGGCAACAGTCAAAACGTCAGAGTTTGGTGTTCCCAGAGCGGGAACACGGCGCCTTAAAGGGTTAAGTTGATGATAATCAGGCTCGCGAATAAATTACGATTAAGATGTAGCATGCATATCTGTTTTTAAAAGTAAAAATTTTATTGCCTAAAAATTTAGCTAATGACATAATATAAATATATTATGTATGCAGCAAAATATTTTTAATAACGATCCTGAGATGCAGTGATCTCTTCATTCAGAACAGCTTCTGAAAGTCCCAATAGCTTATAATTTATTTTACAGTGAAAATACCTTATTTCAACGCTTTCACTGCTACTCTCAAAAACATGTGGTTAAATGGTCCCAACGCTGAAAAAGTACAGCTGTTACCATCGATCTGTTTACCTACCAACAACATGGTGGTCGATCGAACAGCCCATCTGTCGCCACAGAGCTGTCGACACAGCCGCCTGTGTCAGAAGATTTCTTAGCATTTCAACGCTCAGTGTCCGCGCTGAGAGGATACAATTAAAGAATGTAACAAAAATGCATCGATATAAAAGAACAGCTTAGTAGACTATCCAAATGGCCCCAACGTTGAAAAAGTGCAGCCGCTCCCAAAGCTCGATTGTATGCTTGTATGCCAGGAGATGCTCACGTCACCAAATCTGTTATTTACAGCTACATGCTACCTGGAATTTCTAGTCACAACTTAGATCCTCATCAGGAAGAGGGGAGACTTCTGAATATTGGCACCTCCTGAAAACTGCTAGCGACCACCGAGGAGACTTTCGGAACCACGGATTTAACGTGCACCTACTCGGTGGTCTTCAGTAGTAGCTTGGAATCGAGCTCGCAGCGTTCCGGCTGCCAGTCCAGAGACTTTACCACTGGGCTACCACGTGCCCGCCAATGTTCGATTTTAACTACCAGCAAAATCGAATTTTAGCAACGGCTGCACTTTTTCAGATTGGAGCAATATATCCAGTTATTCTTTTACATGTATGTGAAAAATGGTTGCATTTCTGAAGGTTGAGAACAACTTTTCTTTCTGTATAACGACAGTCGCTGTATAGAAAGTCTACAATTTTGCAGGAGTGACCATCACAATGAATTTCTACCATTTAGAAATACCGGTGATTGAGGATATCATCGAATTGATTGGGATAGAATGCGTTTGTAAATAAAAGAATCCAGCACGAAAATTTTAACTTAATTTTATGTGGCGGAATGTAATTAAAAGAATACACAAAAATGGAAACTTTATTATCATCTACTTTAATCGATTAACTTCGTGATGAGAAAACTTAGAATCTTTAATGCATTAACAGTTTTTTTTTTTTAACAATAAAACCTCGGATTTCGGGAAAATTGCGGAAGTTAAGTCGTACACCCAATAAATAAATAAACATATATATAGAAAAAGAGGGACACGTACACAAAGGAAGTAAACACAATATTTCCTCCAAAAACAAACAACTATTTCCATCTTCTAAAATAAAGCAACTCAAAATTTATAATTGTTCCTGTTATTTTTAAGCGCAAATGAAGAAATAAATAGAAGGAGTGTTACACATTTTTATTCATTGCACTCACTTATTCTAAATATAAATCAGTGCATATGTATATGTATATATATATATATATATACACATAATGCGTCCGTGTAACAGCGAGAGAACCTCGGGGATTAAATATAAAAAGGTTCAGTGTCAAGCACATTAAGTTCGTTTTTACCTTAGGTTCAGCCGCCAGCCTCTGAGTGTCAAATGAAACTTTTAATTGCAAATGTGCTCAAACATTTGCGCAACTTTGTCTTTCTTGTTTTCTTCTGCCCATAAGCCATTTGTCATCGTTGGCCTATATTGCACCAACGGTGAGTTTGTCACAAGAAACAAAAAAAGATTCCTTTTTCTCTCTTTCTGCTTTCACGTGATTTAAAAGAAGTAGTTAATTGAAATTCTACTGCTTCTTGTTCAATCTGTCACACTGAAGTCCGTAGGGTGAGCGCTACTGAAATGTTGGGATTGGAGAACGAGCATGCTGTGTTTATGCTGCTCACAGGATGAAACTCAAATCCAAACCATGTACAAAATACACTGACTGCATCGCTGTTCCTGTGCATTGTACCCATCTCCAGGCCCTGATTACCGAATAGGCCCATGAGGCCTGGGCCTATAGTAAAACAAATCTAGGGGCCTCAGAGCTTCTTATTTATACCTGTAGAATGGAATAGCAGTAGGTGGGAGGGGGGCCTCGCATGCCCTCGAAATGATAGCAGGCCTATAGTATCAGAGAGTGTTAATCAGACCCTGCCCATCTCCATGGCTTGTTTCGCAAATTTTAGATTTGTTTCACGGCTGATTTTAAAAAAAAAAAGTCCTAATAATATGGAAGAGTGTTTCATCAAAAACGCTCATTTTTTTCTTTATTTTTCAGTATTTAAATTTAAATCAACTCAATGTTCTTAAGTTTTTTTCTCAACTTTTTCTTACGAAATTTGGCTCAAATTCGAATATTTTCCATACTTTAAAAATGGTAAGAGCGACCAGGTAAAACAAAAAGAAAAGCAATAACAAAAAAGTGTATTTCTTTTTCTTTTTTCTATTCTCATGTCTATAATACTGAATCCTGGCTTACCTGTTCGCTTTCACCATTGTAAAAATTCATGGTTGAAGATTCCCTTTCTGCAACCAGTGTTTCTCCTCCTCAATATGGGTCTTCGAATGCTTCGCTGGGGCTTGGAGTTCCTCTTGTGAGTACGGCCCTTCCATAAATTATAATTTTACTTAACAATACATTGTATTTTTTGATTTTAAAAAATATAGTGTATTAAAAACTTTACAACGCAATTATGCTTACTGCTTAACCCTTTAAGTCGCCGTGTTCCCGCTCTGGGAACACCAAACTCTGACGTTTTGACTGTTGCCAGTCACGAAGAATAGATTTGTTTCTATAAAAATAGTTGCGGTGACATAGCTCCACGAGAATCCTTTACTTTTTAGCACGTCATTTCCCGTAAAAAAATGGTCACGATTATTTTTAACAGCACTGAAATCTGCTGAAAAATGGAATAATGCGAGAACAGCTGGATAGATTGCGCACAGCCAGCTGTCGTCAAAAAAGGGTCTCTAGATCTGTGGCCCGCGATGAACGTTTCAATCGTCCGCCATCTTGCTGGTAGTTAAGTCGAGCGATGGCAGCGGCTGCCCTTTTTTCAGCATTGGGAAAGGGTTGCGCCTCAAAGGGTTAAAGAATGGTCAACCTGTTTTCTCCAGTCGGCACGATGGCAGATCTGTCCATCCATGTCCGCATAGGGTGGCCTGCTGCAGAAGCATTCAAAAGCCTGGGAAGGAAGCAACGATGGGCACAGAAGAATGGCTGCCGCCAACGTCTTGAAAGAGTGTAGATGAAATGAGCGGATGAAAGCGAAAATATTATTTCACCTGCTACCTTTAGAGCTTAAATCTATGAGCTCTTTGTTTGCAATTTTTTAATTAAAAACAAGGTCTGCGCATAGACAAAGGATTCAAATTTTTCATTTTAAATCAAAAATTTTACAGATAATTTTATTTTTTCGAGAAAGATGTGGAGGGGATAAAAGAGGGAGGTAACCGTTTACCCTCTTCGAAGAACAAATTTCAAAATGCCCTGAAATTAACTTTTAGGTATTCGTTGGTGTTGCATTTTACTGAAAGAATGTCATGGATTCTGTCTTTTTATTTGAGATAGAAAAAGATATATGGAAAGACTGTTGTGGTTCCGTACCCCCGACCCTCCCCATAGGTTACGAATTTTAGAAAATACTGCCTAATACAGCACCTACATTAAAAAACTCACATGCGTGCCAAATTTCGCACTGTTAGTGGTTTTGGTTAAACGAAATATTGACATACGAAGAAAGGACATTATTATCCAACACTTAATATTTTACTCAATGTAGGTGATTTAATTTCTTCCCTTTATTAACTCTGCTCGTTTAAAAGAGTATTGTGAATTTTAAAACTTCCTTCATGCCATTTTTTTAATTCCTTCTAAAATATTGACAATAACAGGGACATAGCCAGGGGTGTCCTCAGGGGGCTCGGGCACCCCTTGGTATTTTGGACTTTTTTTTTTTTAGTAACGCCTTATTTTAATGACGGTCAATTTAACAAAAGAAATAAATATAAAGCTAATTTTTTTTAATATCAATGTCTAAAACAATTGGAGCATTCTAAAATGAGTCACTGCATAATTATCTTTAACTGGATTCCAGTACACGATTAAATGGCTGTCTAATATATATCGCAATGGATTGGTTACTTAAATGTAAGCTTTGCTTCCTATAACCCCTTCATTTTTAGCATCTACTGAATTCTACTCATTTTTGCCTCGAAAATGCCGATAAACATACAGTCTTCAAAGTGGAAGAGGCCTGCCTACCTCTTCCTTCTCGCCAAGAAAAAAACCAACACTCCGGTCTCCAAATTTCAACAACAACAGAAAAGTCTATTACCAGGATCAGACGTGGAATTAACATTCACAATCCACAGCCATTATCCCTGAGCGAACCCGCGTGTACCAGACCACTTTACTAATTCTGCCTTAAAGAGAGAATTGAGGTTATAGCCTTTACGCCTATCTGATATCTCACCCGACTCACTCTCTCGATCTGCTCATGTCCTACATATTACCTAACTTCGAGGAATGGGTAACCTTTTTCCTTTCCTTTCCTCTCTCTGGCCAGTAGATAGAAATTCTCCGATGACGAAACGCAAACATCGGACTGACTTTCGCCTCCTTATCTGCATAAAAAGAAGACTGAAACCAGAAAAACACGATGAAATAACATAACGGTGGTGGCTGGTTGGCAACAACGTGCAAGAATGCGGCGAGAGTCCCAATACGAAGGGGTCAGGACCTCTTGCCGACCTCTTCCCGATGGAAGTCGTAATGAAAAAAAAAAAATCTTCATGATGTTCCGTATTGCTCGATGAGGTGTCTCTCTGCTTAAGCCAAGTATTTTCTCTTTTTTTTTCCGCATTCTTATTCGAAATATGACGGGGTTTTTACAGGTAATAGGGGTAAGGGGACGGGGGTGAAAGAAAATAACGAAAGGAAGTGGTGGAATGTGAAGCCCTTGATGAAAGTTACCGGAATGAGCTGATATGAAACGCATTTGAGTTTTGAAGCGCACTTTTCAATGCATATGTTGCTTTAGGAATACTGTTTTCTAATTTTATTGGACTATGCATTGGTAGCAAGAGGTTCCTTGCAACGTTTCCTCAAATGTACTTCAAATCAAATATCTGTACATGACTGAATAATGCATATTCCACTATATTTTTGGTAAACGAAATTCAACCTATTTTATTGATTAAAATAGGGAGTTGGATAACAAGCATAACGTGGAACAGTAGTAAAATGTAACTTTGTAATACAGTGAAATGTCCTTTAACTGCCTCCTCCAAATAACGGACACCGACCACATAGCTATAGCCCCGAATGCGTTTCATAGAATTAACATTAAAGCTAAACTCTGAATAACGAAATCCGAACAAGAGCATCATGAAAAATCTTAACAGCCTTTCAAATACTATTTTCAAGATTTATTTGCCACAGCCAGGACATATATATATATTACTAAAATCGAAATATATTTTGATGTTCTTACAAACTTTCGGGCGCTAAAAAATTTTGCTTTAATCAAAAATGATGATGGTACGGAAAAACAAGAACTATTTTGATTATCTTTGGGAAAAGGATTCTTTCTCTTTTTGCAAAGAGAGAGAGATTAAAAGAAAGCAATCGTGAATAGCCAATGTTTTTAATATAAAATTAAAATAAATGATATTTGGGGAATCGAAAATAACGTATTTGCGACTGTGTTGTTAACTTAATTTTGATTTTTCTAGTAATATCAAACCTCTAAACGACAACTACCTATAAAGGACGGCCACTTTTGGGCAGTCTCACGGATGATCCGTATTCGGAAATTTTACTGTATCCAGTGTTGGCTTAACCCTTTAACGCACAGTGTTCCCGCTCTGGGAACACCAAACTCTGACGTTTTTACTGTTGCCAGTGACGAAGAATAGATAGGATTTCTATAAAAATAGTTGCGGGTGACATAGCTCCACGAGAATCCTTTACTTTTTAGCATGTCATTTCCCATAAAAAAATTGTCACGATTATTTTGAACAGCACTGACATATGCTGAAAAATGGAAGAATGCGAGAACAGTTAGACAGATTGCCCAATGCTGAAAAAAGGGCAGCCGTTGCCATCGCTCGACTTAACTACCAGCAAGATGGTGGACGATCGAAACGTTCATTGCGTGCCACAGATCTAGAGACCCTCTTTTGACGACAGCTGGCGTCGCACTGAACGTTTCGATCGTCCGCCATCTTGCTGGTAGTTAAGTCGAGCGATGGCAACGGCTGCCCTATTTTCAGCATTGGGAAAGGGTTGCGCCTCAAAGGGTTAACTGTAAAGGTTTATAGAACTGAGAGAGAGAAAAAAAAAAAAAAAAGGTCCTTCGAAAGGCTGTATATCCAATCCTCCATAGAATCTAATGCAGGAAATTTTCCTTCCATTTCTCCAATAGTAAATCAAAAAGTATTCTGCCGTGCTCTAATCAAGCTCCACATTTTTTAGCATTATTTAATTTAGGGAGTGCAAAAAATCTCTCTCCTTGGAAAATACGGAACTTACGCTTAAATGTTCAGTAAAAGAAATCAGCACAACTAAAGAAAGGTTTCTCGTTTAACAACAAAACCCACAGTTTATATCGTTCTGCAGATTTGTATATAACCGCCATTCTTGCAAATGGCATTTTTATGTTGAATGATTTTTAATGCAACATAAAAATTGGAAAGTGTTTAAGTGCCAGTATTCTATTCTTGGGAAATCAAATTGACATCGTTTTTCTTTTGTTTTTTTAATACTCGTTCCGACAAGTTGCTTTTATCGATGAAACAGCCGATCAATAAATGTCCATTTCACAATGAAGTATTCTTATGCAATATGTGTTCTTTGACTTGTTCCGTGATGTTTTTCTCAAGTTTTCACCTTTTCCGGGTAACGATATTTTTTTAAGAAGATTTTATGGTCTACTTTCTGTTGTTAGTTCCGTGCCGTCGAAAGAAATCTCGTTTCACGCTTCATTTGAGTCATGGGCAATAAAATTGAGCCATTCAAGTTGATATTGTGATCCATTTTTAAACTTCAAGTTTCTCATTACCCAGCTGTATTAAAAAAAAAGAGCCATTTGCAGAAGTTTTTTTTTTTTTTTCTACAGCAACTTCCTTCTTTAATGAATTCAAAGACATGCAAACCGCAGTCTCTAGAACTATTCGTTCTTTAGGTATAACAGGAAATCAACCATATAAAGCCCATTTTTGACAGGCACAGACCCTACAGCCAGAAAAATATTTTGTTGAAACAATAAAATGTTTTAATTCTGTTCTGTCATCATACGTTAATTTACCTTCAAGTCTAATTGAATCACTTTCAGAAATGGAATCAGTAAAAACTACACAAATCACACAAATACGTAGATTTGCAAACTGATTTTGTTAGTGATTATTAGGCTTCAAAGAAGTGCGCTGTTTGCCATGATACTATAGTTTCCTTTTTTTTTTTTTTTTAAATAAAGAAAAACTTAACTAGCCCTGTTGTATTAAAATATTTCATGTTTTAAAAATGAAACAAATAGCAAACTTTTTGAATATAGAAGTGCTGTCATCTTGAAAAGATAAGAAACTTTTGGTCTCAATTCATATTGTAATAATAGTAACTAGCCGCCCCATACCTTACTGTGCTATATACTCAGTGCAGTTTTAGCCAAATTAGAGTCATTTCAACGAAAATCATGTTTCTTTGTTTTAACAGTATTTTTCACTAAATTTATTTAGGTTAGGGTTGCTAAAAAGTTTGGGTATCATGTAAAAGCTGTTGGTGGCCATGGGGGCAAAGCCAAGCACGAACATTGCAAGATGTATGAAAAGATATAATTGGTAACATTTCCATTCATAAAATTATTATAAAAATAGTGTAGTGGGTGATAACGTGTTGTACGAATTCCTGCAGAAATGCTACTTAATTGCAGCAGCTGTGGGGTTAATGGGCCAAAGTTAGCAACCTGGTGTTTTATAGTACGGTTGCATTATTTAATACGTATCCTTGGTTACAAAAATATAAAAGAAACAGGAAATAGCTAAAATGTGCTTCAGCTCTCTGCAAGGGGATTTTTTTTTTTAATGTGCGATAAACGCGTTGTGAAAAGATCCGAAAGATTTTGCTTTTTTCTCGTATGCATAGTTATTTTGCAGTCTAGCTATTGCGTAAACCAGTAACGAATATACTTCCTTCACTTGACGTCATTGAACTGCTAATTTGGATTTTTGCGCGGATTTTATTGTTATTACGCTAATAGTTACATCTAATTATTGCCGTTTCCAGCATAGAAATATCATCGAGTTTGGTACCGCATACGTTAGCGTATTATTTAAGTAGATACTCGAGTACGATATATAATAAATGACTGGGAAAATAGATTCTTTGTATCATGTTTAGGATTTTTGATCATTACTTAGATGAAAATCTATTAAATACTATAAGATTTTTAAAACTATTCAGTGAAGAAAAAGCAGCATATGTTTCACCCCTGTCCGTATTAAGATATTAAATAATCCAGTAATTTTAAGAAACAATCCAGAATGTCCCTCCGCTAACTTTAAAAATACACTTTTAGCAACAACAATACTTTTACAGTAATCTTACGTGACCTAAGGTTCTCTAACAAAAAAAAAAAAAAAAAAAAAAAAAAAAAAGAAAGAAAAAAGAAAAAGAAAGAAAGAAAGAAAGAAAGAAAAAGGAAACTTAACCAGAGAATTGTATAGCAAAATTGACAAGAGAGTGAAAATGTTGCGAAATATTCCAAATTTACGACTTTTCTGTCAACGTCACAGTTGCCATAAATTCCCTGCAAACATTATAATACATTTTGTGAAGCCCCATTGTGAATTTTTGAGCCAAATTTACTGAATCCTGCTAACTAGGATGACATTTTACAGTTCCTTAACAGAATTTTAAATGGCAGGACACTGCGAACATCAAAAAATTAAGTATTATAGTACACAAGTTGTAGAAAAGTCTTTTTCACTTGAGGTCTTTTTTTTTTTTCGGTAGGGATAATTCTGTAAAAGTATACATTACCTTGATCAATTAATAATTGATTCTATCGGAAATTTCATAGCAATGAAAATTCAGTACTCACCTAAAAGAAAAATAAAATAATATTATTATCTTCGTTAAACAATGAAACTATAGGCTTAATTCATAAAGCACTTAAATTGCTAATTGGGTAAATATATCTTCACAAATAATTTCGAGTTTATGTTTAAAAATTCATGCTATCCTTTCATAAATAATCGATTGTATTTAAGAACAGTCAGCCATTCAATATAAAATACAGTACTTCTAATCTTTTCTGGTTGACTCTTACTGGTTGTGTGTGTGTGTGTGTGTGTGTGGGGTGGGGGAATTCTGTAATGATTCAGGAATATTATTTTAAAACACAAAGAAAACTATAATCAGGAACATTTTTTTATTAGATATTCTCAAACGCCAAGAAAATCCAGCTTACACTCTTATTTATTTATTTTGAGTGGATGGAGTCAAAATTTTCATCACTCGTGTTTTAAACTGTATAAAAGCAGAGACTGACTGACTAGAAAATACATCAAAGTCAATCGAACGTTTTCTGATTACATAAAAATGAAATTCTACGCTCCCTCCCCCCTCCGAAGTACACCAGTTTATCTACCAATATATGGTTTATCAAAGTATTTTTTTTATACACGACGACGACAGTGAATTCAGGAATATATATGAAAAATCAGCACTGATACGGTGTTATGTTTATAAGCGAAATTTACGTATGTTTAGTATGACAGAATTTTACTATTAATAATACTAATTTTAAAAAAAGAATAAATGAAGTATTATCTATATACTACAGGCATAGGTAGAATGAAATTACAGGTAGTTCCTCAGCGCTTACATGGGATAAGTGAAGTGCTGCCATCTATTGTCATTTGATGATACTCATATAACAGGAAAGAATTTTGAAAGTCACTTTTTAGAAATTTTCTAAAAAGTTTCAGAGAATTCTATAAGTTTAGAAAAAAATTTAATTTTAATATTTGTTCTAAATACCTTAAAATATTTTCCCAAAAGTATGTATTATTATTACATAGTCGAACAGCTGATTCATGAAAATTAAAAAAAATTATTTGTATGTTTGTTTTTTTAAAACTAAAATGGTAAAACGCACACCTGCGATGTAGAATAGCTTCCATAAAATTTGTTGAAATTTTACCAAAAAATTACTTTCAAACTTTTTATGTGTACGCATGTATTAAGTAACTTTTCTTTTTTAAACTCAAAGTTGAGATAAATATTTCCTTTTTTGCGTCTTATAATCCCAAATAATAATTCATTTTTCAACGTATAAACTTTTTTTTAATATTGATGTCTACTATTTGCTAGAAAATCTTTATCACATCTCTTCTTTACTAGAAAAACATTCATTAATTAATGCATGTATTTTATACTTTAAAGTATCACCTGCAGATGGCAGCACTTAAACACTTAAAGAATCACCACGATATTTCATTCAATTATTTCTTAAATCTTGTAAGGGATGTTATGTAATTCACATTTCTGAAATTTTTTACAGTACCCTGCGTATTAATTCGATCAAGGCTAAATTGTTGGATTTTATAACTTTAGGTAAACACTCCCCAAAAAAGTAGTTAGTTTTTTAAACGGGAAGGGAGAGGGGGCGAGGCATAAGCTTAACTTACTATGGGCAAAAGGGGGCAATTGCCCTCTTACCTATTTGGAAATGATATTTTCTACAATAGGAAACATTTTGGCCCCTCAACATTACATGTTGCCCCACCCTTCTCAACATTATATGCCAGTTTACGCCAATGGGGCGGGGGATAGAGCCAGTCGTCCCCTAGCGTGCTGAAAAGCGACCTGTACGAGAACATAATGATAGAAATTAGAAAAAAACAAAATTTAAGTTAATAAGAGATTTCCATCCATACATGAAATATTTAAGCAAGATTTTTCACCTTACTATAATTGAAAAATAATAATAAAGAGATGTTTTGTCAAAAACAAAGTGGTTGTTTTAAATTCGCCAGGAAACTCTTTGGACCTGAATCCCGTAAAGAATCTATGCTATCTGATATCTATAAACTAAGACCCTTAAAAAATTATTACAGCACGAAAAATGGCTACATTTGTTCATTGATCCAAGTACGGTATAAGACTGAACAAATTGTCACTGCAGTGGTGTAATCCTAACAAAAAAAGAGATGGGGGGGGAAGCTCATTTTTGAAGAAGTTTAACCTAAACTTATCTGATTCATTGAATGTAATTGTTTCTTAAACAACAAATGAAACTAATTTAACTATTATTTGTTTAATAATTAATTAAAATTAACTAATTGTTAAATTATTAATTATTTGTTAATATCAAAAGCAAAGTTGTTTTGATCAACAGTGTAAGCTATACTTAATTTTCCAATTTGTCAACAATTCTATGTCAAAGTGGCAGATTTTCTTTTGGATTTTTACATGACTATTCCTTATCCCGATTTTTGTCACTTTTTCGACCATTCTGGAAGGCACTTTTTTTACTAAGAGTGCGTTCAATCTATTCCATTTTTAAGAATATGTTTTCACTACTAAAGTGTTTACAAACAAGACTTAAGTGATTCGTAAAGTCTATTTAATCAGTCCAAAAGCTCTTTTTCGATTTTTATGCCAAGGTACTTTCTCTCGCGAGCAAAACGAAAATTTTAATTTCTTCGAAGAGTTTTTAAGAAACCTAGAAAATGAGAGTCCTCCATGAGACGAAGTGCGGAGACGTATGGGCTGAAATCTGTACTACTTTAATCAAAGTTTGTGAAAAACGTGATGTAATCTATGTCACACCGATTAACCCTTTGAGGCGCAACCCTTTCCCAATGCTGAAAAAAGGGGCAGCCGTTGCCATCGCTCGACTTAACTACCAGCAAGATGGCGGACGATCGAAACGTTCATCGCGTGCCTCAGATCTAGAGACCCTTTCTTGACGCAGCTGGCTGTGCCGCACAGCCAGCTGCGTCAAGAAAGGGTCTCTAGATCTGAGGCACGCGATGAACGTTTCGATCGTCCGCCATCTTGCTGGTAGTTAAGTCGAGCGATGGCAACGGCTGCCCCTTTTTCAGCATTGGGCAATCTATCCAGCTCTTCTCGAATTCTTCCATTTTTCAGCAGATGTCAGTGCTGTTCAAAATAATCGTGACAATTTTTTTACGGGAAATGACGTGCTAAAAAAGTAAAGGATTCTCGTGGAGCTATGTCACCCGCAACTATATTTATAGAAATCAAATCTATTCTTCGTGACTGGCAACACTCAAAACGTCAGAGTTGGGTGTTCCCAGAGCGGGAACACTGCTCGTTAAAGGGTTAAAGTGGTCCTGTAAGTGAAGAGAAGGACATATTCAATACTGATTATGATTTAAATGCATTAATCTTATATTAGTAAAATTCCCGGCCTAGGCAAGGTTAAGTCGGCCTTTCATCCCTTGAGTGGGTTGATAAAATGAGGACCAAGCTTGCTTGGGAGTTAAACACTGGGGGCTTCGCGTCAGGCTGACCATCTGACCGAGGCATGTGCGCCCGCACCCCAGAGCCCATGGTCGCGAAGGCGTGGTAGGGCAGCACAGGTCTTGGTCCCGTGTAGGGGCTGTTGCGCCAATGTTTTACTTTTAACTATCCTAACTAATATTATAAATGCGAAAGTGAGTTTGTTTGTTTGTTTATGACGCTATCACGCCTAAACCGCTGAATCGATTAGGATGCATTTCGGTTTAGATATAGATGGGACCCTAGAGTTGGTTATAGGCTACTTAGAATTTTAGATTTTTAATTACTTTTTTAATTATTAATTAAAAAACCTTTTTTCGTTGCCATGCTTGGCGAGTTTCGCCCGTATCAATCAAATGATTCATGTTTTGAGCTAACAAGAATGCTATTGCTTCAATAAAGAAGCGCGTGCGTGCATCTGAAAAACATTAAATTCCACGGAAATTATGCCAGTTTTATGCCAAATCTATCTATCAATAATAATAAAAATGAATGTTCTCCAGACAAATCTACAGAAAGCTGAGCTTTGAAAATTTGAGCATAGAAGCCCATGACTGCGTGCACCTGAGGCTCAGAATGTTGAAATTTTAAATACTTTTCTAATTATTAATTAAAAACCGTTTTATCGCCCGCACAAAATGATTTATGCTTTTGAAATACAGCTGAAATTCTATTTTCAGATAAACAGGCATTTGAAAAACATGAAATGGTATGGAAATTATGTTGATTTTACGCCAAATTAAAAAGCATTAGAAAGAAAAGTCCAAATGTGCTTCTTAAACTTCATTAATTTCCAAATCCTACCAATAATATAAAAACTCGGCTGTTCGAGCCTCGTCAGGGGGAGATCCCCCTGAACCCCTCGAATTTTTTAGTTTTATTATTGCCATATTAAAACTATATTAATTAACTTGGCATTTTATCGCTCATATTTCGCGTATTTCGCCTGGTAACCCTATGTTGAAATTTTTATGAGTATAACCTATTTATAGAAAAATACATGTGGTGCATATTCTACACCTTACGAAATATTGTAACAATAGATTAAAGCTGTTGTGAACTAATGATATTTGAATATATGTAAAAAATACATGTGGTGCATATTCTACAGCTTACGAAATAGTGTAACAATATCGAGACTAAAGATTGCTTTAATCTCGATATTAAAGCTGTTGTGAACTAATAGTATTTAAATACATGTAAAATTATGTCGCTTTTTGTCGTAAATTCATACATGTAGTGCAAATAGTTCCTTTACAGGAACACTCAAAATAATTCTAATACATTACGCTTTCTGGGTATCTCTGTAACTATAGAACCGATTCTAAATCTTTTTCGCTAAGAAAAAGCTGCACTATTCCTGATTAACGTAGGCTAAAATTCATGCTAAAGCATAAATATTTCTTTCACAAGAACAACAAAAACAGTTAGCAAATACTGTCGTAAATGTATTCGCCAAATGCCTGAAAAAAATCTAAATTTAGTAACTCTGCTTACTCTCTTATTTTAAATGAAGTATACTACCACGCATTATACTTCATATAAAATAAGTAAAAAGCAAATAATATTTAAATGCAGTTTCTTTTATCGTAAACATATGTGTTATTCACACATACTTCATTTCTTTTGGGACCTAACTCTAAAGCCGACGCGGACGAAGTCGCGGGTAGCAGCTAGTAGATACATAAATAAAATTAGACTTTTGTCTGTACATTACATGGAATTCAAAAATTTTGCGATTTCTATTCGTTTCAAGCACTTGAGAATCCAGTGCGACCGCCGAAAAAAAATTTGCCTGTCTGTCGTTCTGTCAGGGACGCTTTTTTTTGTTCGTGCATCACGTAAAAATGACTAGAGCGAATGAAATGAATTTTCGTTACCCGTTAGGTAGCCACTCAACTAAAACTATAGGCGTCGAATTTTTAAAAAATCTTAATTAGATTTTGAGATTTTGCGAAAATCTCTTCATACTGCGTACATTTGTATTCGCGCATCACATAAAAAAGCGAATCAGCATCGCGAAAGCATCTGAAGCGAATGAAATGAAATTGGGTGACATGATAGGTGGTCACTCAACTGAAACTACAGGAGCCGAATTTTAAAATATTTTTATTAGATATTTAGATTTTGCGAAAATTCTTTCAATGTGAATACATATTTGTTCGAGCATCACGTATTGAAAACGAAAGGGAATGATATAAAATTTTGCGTCATGATAGGTGGTTGCTCAACTTAAACTGTAGGAGTCGAATTTTTTAAATATTTTGATTAGAATTTGAGATTTTGCGAAAATTCTTTCAAAATATGTGCATATTTGTTCGAGCATCACGTAATACGAACCAAAGAGAATGATATGAAATTTGGTGACATAATAGGTGGTAGGTCAACTTAAATTTCAGGCTTCGAATTAAAAAAAATTAACGATTTTGAGATTTAAAAATTTATTCAAAATATGAAAATATTTGTTGATTACGTATAAATCACTGAAGAGAATGAAATAAAATTTAGTATCATCACTGGTGGTCACTTAAATTATAGATTTTGAGATTTTGTAAGAACTAAGTACAAGTTTGTTGCATTCCTGAAAAATGGCAGTGGAATTGAAAGAAATTTGGAATTATGTTAGATACAAGTTAATTTAAACTCTAGATGCGAAAGCTGTTTTAAGTATTTAATAGATTTGGGGATGTTGGGAAAAGCGTACAAATGTTTGTTTTTGCATCCCTTAAAAATGGATTAAGAGAATAAAATGAAGTTTAGCTACATGATCAGCAAGGACTCAAACAACAAATGTCGGAATTTTCATAAAAATTTGAAAAAATTTTAAACTCTTTTATATAAAAATGTTTATTTGGTTTTTCAGATTTCATGAAAATAGTTTAATTTTTTTTTAGGCTTAGTGTTAAATATGTACACTGAATCAAGCAAAATTTAGTTACAGGTTAGGAATGACCTCTTGACTTCAAAAGCTCATTCAACCGGAATAAAGCTTTAAATTTTAAAAAAAAATTCAATTTTACTCATCACTTTGGTTTTTTTCTTACCTGTAATCTTTTAACAATACACAGAAGTTATAATTTTGTTTTTTATCTATTGCCAATATACTAATTCCATTCTTTGTGCACCTACAATTCTGACGAAAATTCAAGCTTTTGGTAATTTGCATTACGTACTAACCCGTCAACGACGGGTACTTCAGCTAGTGTAATAATAAAAGTGAATGTTTGTAAATCTGTATGTGTGCGATCGCCAGGCAAATCTATTTTTTATTTTTCCAAATATTCGTTTTATTCAATTAATACTCACGGTATTGTGGCTTTCATCCGTCGAAAGAGTCGTAACTGGTACAAAAAAGGGGGGGGGAGAAAAAGAAGAATTAAGTACATTGCTTTCCCCCACCCACCTACCCCCCCCTTTTTTTTTGGTTAAATTAATTTTAGTAACTTAAAAAATGTAAACAACTACCCTAGTTATTCCCAATATTCAAGTTAGTCTTGTTTCCTTCAATTTATTCCTTTCCTTAAGAAAATTTTAATTACATATGACATTTTAAGATTTATTTTTATAGAAAATGTTAGATGTTACGCAAAAGGCAATACTGTGGAATATATTTTTTACGTTGCTAATGTGGATTCCCTATAAAAAATATGCAAAATATAGGGCATGATTTTAAACAGATTTTTCAAAGCTAACTCTTTCTAATCCGTGGCAAGAATGCTTACTAACTACACTCTATTAATTACATAAATTAGTTATCATTAGTTAATTTTCTGATTTTTGTTCAGTAATAATGGATGAGCATTTTTTCCCACATATATAGATTATAAATAATATTTGGTTTACAAACATTCCTGTAATTTGTTTTTATAAAGAAAGCTTGTATAATTATTCGAAAAAAGATCACAAGAATAAACGTCTTTAATTATACATTTTTGCATTTAATTGAGTGAGCAAGCAGCAGTTAGTTTTCCGACTTTGATTTTGTGAATAATTAATTTCTGCTCCTTCAAAATTCATCTGATTAAAATAGAGAAAAATAAATGAATTAATCCAAAAATAAATCTGAAATTTCCCAAGTATTTGTACTTTCGGCTTTCTGCATTTAACTCCCCAATAAAAGGATTAAGCTTGTAATTATTTGAGATTAATTAATTTATAAAAGTTCTTCAATTTTTATTTCAGAAATGGGGACCCTGAATTAATTTGTCCCTAATTCTAAGATATGTTAAAAAATTATGTAACTTATAGCACTAATTTTATTAATTTCTTTTAGTGTATAGGTACTGAATAAAATATATCTATCCATAAAACTTTAAATTTCCTGTTCAATTGAAACTTTTTTAAGCGCAAAATGAAGCATGGCTACAAAATTATCATTTGAATGTGGACGATAAATTCATAATATTACCGAAAATTCAAAGCATGTTTACAGACGCAGTCATTTTTATGTTCTTTTTTTAACTAAATTACAAAATATTTTTTAGCTCTTCCAAATTGGCTTTTTAACCTAATTTTTTTTCTTCTTCTTCATTTTTTTCCATCATGTTTTCAATATATTTGTTAGGTTTTACAGTAAAAGAAGTTGTAACTGGTCAGTAATTAAAAGAACAAATAACCTTTCTAAAAAATGCTGTAATCGATAGTGCTTGTGACAAATTTACCAAGGGTGTTTTACTGAAATACCAAAGAGAGAAATTTATTTAAAATGTGCTCATTTAAAATGACGCCGTTCATTTTTATCTAAGGATTTTTGTCTTAAGTAGGAAATCTTAAGATTTCTTCTCTGAAAACTTCTTTTAAAAAAAATTCATGTTATTTTATTACATAATGTATATATGTATGCTCATGAGATGCTCTCAAGGAATTCCGAAAAAAAAAAAAAAAAGTTAGTTCAAAAAATGCCTAATAGGCATTTTGCATGGAAAAAAAAACCCAGCAAATTCAACGATGGAAAGTGGAATTCAAAATGTACAAATAATTGAAACATTTATTCATCAGTTCTTGAGTATTTATTAACTAATTTGGGTCATTTTTTGAGCCGGTATCACCATGCTAATCGAGCATGGTGAACGAAATGGTGAATATGGTGATTATTTGAACGAAACTTCACAAAAAACTCTCTGCAGCCCATCTTGTGTACAGTCTATACGCTAAACTTGGGGACAAACTGCTCATCCGTTTCAGCTACAGAGTTCCGTTTATAGCATAGAGAAGAAATAGGGGGAGAGAGCGTCTATTATATTTTCCGGAAAAAGTTAAAGCTAAGATAGCAGCATTGCATGGAAAAGAAATAATAATAATAATAGATATGGCTGTTTATCACCATCTGTTTTACAAAATATCAGGCATTTAATTATTGTAGAAAGCAAAACGAGAGACGAAGGAAATAATGAAATAGTTTTTTTCTGCATTATTTCCATCAGTCTAAATGACTTGCATGCTTGTTTCAGTTTAGTGGTACAATTGCTCTCACCGGCTATTCCTCCTCTATGGTTTATAGGGGAAGTTTAATTATAACAACACTGTACATAGGATGAATGTAATGCAAGTACGTAATGTAGCAGTCCGTTATGGATGGATGGAAGTTATGAAAGTATTACAATAAATTTTTCCTACATAGACATCATTATTTTATTATTAAGACATTTAAAAATTCCTATCAACGAAACTGTTAAGCTTGTTAATGGTTGGCTAAGTATTCGATACGTGAACCCGCAATGCAAAACCGATGCTTTAACAGGTGCTTCGATTTCATGATTCCAAATCAGAAAGCTGTATTATATAAATACACAGGAGAGAACGGCAAAAGCCCGTTAAGATCATGTAAAAAACTACCCGAATTTCTGCATTCATTCCAAGTCAAAATTCATTTTATGATTTTATAACAAGCACTGGCCAATAGCGGATACAGAAAAGTTCAAGAGGGGAAATAAATGTGACGAGGCGTATTAACAGAGATTGGTTACTTCTTTTTTTAACCTTTTCATTTTTGGTACTGTACTTACATTCAACCTTGTATGTGCTATCATTTATTGCGCAAGTACAACACTGAACCCCAAGGTATCGTTCGAAGAACCATTCTATTAAGCAAGATCGGACCATTGCGCCTTTTAAATGATGAGAGTAAACAGGTTAAACATGGGTTCAATAACGGGTTTACATAGATTAAGGTGACCAGATACTTTAACAAAGAATCGAGGATAAATCAGCATATTTTCCCCAATCCTGAAGCAGAAATTCAAGGCATTTTATAAATTCAGTGATCTTCACTAAAGAGCTTATGTTTATTTAAGTACACCATTACTAACATCCATAATATAAGATAAACATGATTCATTATTTTAAGAGAAGAAATAATAATTATTAATTAAAATTTTGTCCCCAATTGCTGTTTTACATCTTGGGGACACATCGACTGCTCAACTCCATTTGGGTTCGCTACCCTCAATTTACGAAGCCCTTGTTTAAGCAGTCAAGATATAAAAAGCGTAT
Source organism: Cheiracanthium punctorium (assembly GCA_038373885.1). NCBI lineage: Eukaryota > Metazoa > Arthropoda > Arachnida > Araneae > Cheiracanthiidae > Cheiracanthium > Cheiracanthium punctorium. Next base: position 98,607 of record JAWZYV010020233.1, on the reverse strand, counting down.
ACGCTTTTATATCTTGACTGTATAAAGCGTATACGCTTTATACAGTGAAGTATGAAATGGTGTTAATATTTCAAATGAATATTTATGTGTTGTTAAAGGATGGCTTGTGAATAAAATAAAGAATAAAAATAAAAAAATAAAAATTTAAGACTGTTAACGAAAGTAGGATGATACTTGCTAATTGGGTCAATTAAATTCAAAGTTTGAATAATTTATGGTTGCGTGTATGCTTAAGAGATGGCAGCACTACTCATTGAGTTGCTGTGAAAAGTCTTCAATCAAGTCATGAATTAAGAAATTTACGCAGTTGAGAAAATAGAAAAATGTGTTTCACTCAATTTATGTGAAATTAAAATTACTTTCAGCTGATAAATTTTGTCAATGCATTTTTTATATTTTCAATCATATGGCTCTTTTTTATAAGATGCATAAAAAAACAAGACATAAATTGAATTTTGCAATATTGATGGGAGGTTGGGAAAAGTGCGCCCATTGTGTTTCAGCCAAACCTGCACGAGGGGTTCTTGGAGGTTCGTACCTTGGGAGATTAACTTTCCAAAATTCTAGCGCGCATTCATGCTACATATGGAGAAAGCCATCGAAAAATTCAGACCGCCAGATCGACGGCCACGTGATAAGCCAGAACCCTGGACCTTTACACTCAGCCATCTGCCATTTTCAGTATCACTTGGCCATGATTGGGATAATTCCTGGGGGGTTGGAAAAAATCCCGGTAAAAGCTTTTTCTTTTTTTTTACAAAACTCTAGATTGACATCGCGAATAGAAATTTACATTCTAAAATTAATTTTAAAAAACCATTTACTCATTCGCTGAAATCTCGTTTAAGAAAATAACTGTTTCTGTATTGCATGCTAAATTTTAAATATCTATAAACTTAAATTAAATTTGAAATCTAACTTTTAATGTGAAAACATCAAATATCATACTTGTTTTTGCTATGTCTATACAAGCATTTAATAAAGATTCATTTGGGGTAGGGAATAAAAGCTGAAATCATTTTGAATAATAATATTCTTACACATTTTAAAATGAATTTTACATAGTTATAACTTTCAGTGACCTTTTTTAAATTAGTATTATTATTATTATTTATTTATTTAAACATTAAATTGTATTTTGTTAAGGCAAAACCACAGGAGGGCTGTGGCTGTCTGTGAGAGGGAGGATGCCTTGGATCGATGGCTTTTTAAAAGATTCTAACGCTTATTCACGTTAAATCTGGAGAGGACCGCCCAAAACTGCAGACGTTAGATCGACAGCCGCGTGGTAGGCGAGAATCTTGGACCTTCGCACTTCAGCCATTTCCCAATTTTACAGTAAAATCACTTTTGTAATGTTTTTGGCATTACAAAACTGATTAGTGGCAAGTATGCTTCGGAGCCGCTGATATAGTGTGGCATTGCAAAATAACGACTTTGCTCATTACAGATGTTCCCAAATATATATGCATGATATGCGAGTATATTACAAACCTAGTTTAAGAAAAGGAAACTTATTTACCATGTCTTTGCAATAATGGAAGTAAACGGCTGAAAATAATATAGTTCAGGGATTGGGGAAACTAAACTAAGCAACATTCCCTCTCCTCCTTTCATATGCTACGGCCCTGGTATTGCGAAGTGAAAGCAACTTTACATTTTTACCCCTTTTCCAGGACGCCGAGAAAGCTAAGTTGTAACAATCGCCAAAATGTTAAAAATAGTGGCAATATAATTAAGAATTGTGAGCTTTCAGTTAAAAAAAGAAGAAAAGAAAAGAAACGAAGATATTATGAACTTTTAATGAGTGAATATTTCTACGACTGAAATATTTCGACGGAAATTTGAAAATCTGTTTTGAGAAATGTTCTTGAAATAAAAATACAAAAAAAAAGTTTCCCTCGTACAAAAGGACTATAAGTGGTATCACAGTTACGCAAGAGTTTTTCTACGGTATGTTAAGGTGAGGTAAAATGGGTATAAAATCGGGCTTTTTTTGTTGTTATTTATTTGGCTGTTTTCTGTTAATAATAAAGTTAAACAAGCAACAATTTTGTGTTGCCATATGCAGTGCATTCATCCCTTTCCCACCGAAAAAGATTTCATGTAAATAAATTAGTTTAAAATTTTAAAACATTAAACTTAATTTAGAGGTGTGTGTGTGTTTTTCCCACAAGGTGAGATAAAATTGGTAATAAATTAAAAAAAGCCAAAAAGTTAACACACACTTTATAGATTTTACATTATTTATTATCATGGTTTACAAATTATTCAAATTTTAAAATATTATGGACAGGGCTCTTAGACTTAGTTTCCAGATAAACATTGTATTCCGACATTTCATTGTTGTAGGATAACATTGGAAACATGGTTTGCACATTGGAAACAGAATATTAATTAAGCCTAAAAGTATGCCTATTTTACTCCAACACACTAAAACATGAGAAGAAAGGAAAAAAAAATTAAGTTTTTACTTTCTTCTGATAAGCTGTTTAGGCGTTTTCTAAATTAAAAGCAACAATGGAACTTCTGAAATTTTCAGAAATTTAGTTTCTTGAAAGTTTTTGGGAACCCAAGGAAAGAACATGGATTGAATGAGCAGGTAGAAGATAAAATATTTCTTTTGTCTTGTTTGTGTATTAAGGCTGATTGGCTGCATTAGGGTCCTAGGTCTATAGGGGGAATGCCCTCCGTGGGGGACTTTCTAAGGTATCCTATCCTGTATTTATGCGAGGTTCCGGAGAAAACCACAGAAAACTCCGAACGGCAGCATTAATTTGTTTCATGTATGCGGCATTTATAGCTCCTTTACAGGGCCAAAAAATAATTATCATAGATTGGGCTCTAAGGGCAGTGATTTAAAAAAATGCTTTAATATCTTACTTGTTTTAACTTAATCACGCTTATCGTTGCAAAGAAGAGGTGGGAGTGATTTCCTTTCTGTATCCATCGTTGTGTGTATTTCCCGATAGGGAGTCTTGCTGTAACTTAAAATTTTGCGAGCGTTTTTCTTTCTTTGTTTGTTTAAAGAACAAGTTACAGAATTTCAAATTACTATACGTTGTGGGTTAATTGGCAAGAACGCACATGAAGGGGCAATCTGAAATTCTCTGTTTTCCTGAAGTGGTTCGTTTATCATCAAAACTATTCAAAGTTGTACTTTCCTGTACGAAGTAAAGGAAGTACTGTAGTTGCGAAAAATTTCGGTGTTCAAACTTTGGCGGAAAAATTGATTTTAACTATTTCTGAATTTACTTTAACAACTCGGTACGAATTTTGTATGTATGTATTTACGTATGTACGTACGATAAATTCTGGCCAACCGAAAATACAGTTCAGCTAGTTTTGTAGTGACATCTGTGTAAACGTACGTATATGTCTCGCATAGCTCAAAAACAATTATCCGTGGAATGCTGAAATTTTATATTTAGAACTGCTGTAACATTTAGTTGTGTACCTCCCTTTTTCGAAGGAGACTTGGAACCGACTGGGAGTTTATCTGCAGAGACACCCAAAATACTTTCAATATAATAAAGTCTATGAACAGACATCTCTTTGAACAATGACCGAAATCTCGTAAATCATGTGCAAGCTTGGTGAAAAGCAGTAGCCCCTCGGTACATCTTTCATCGATATATCGCGCTTCTTTTTTTTTTTTTTTTTTTTTTTTTTTTTTGTCTTCCCATTTTTGTTTTCTGTTTTTACTCCTTTGTATTGGAAAGTCTTCCGCTAAAAATTCAACGTTCCAGATAATGAATTATACGAATTATGGAAAAGTTTTCCCAAGATTTATGTGGTACAACTGGATGAAAATGAGTGAGAAAAGAAAGCCGTGGATAATCGCTCGCATATCATTGGCTAATCCATTAGCCAATTAAACTTTTATGTAAACTTCAATGTAAATAATTAAACATCTACATTTATTGATTGAGTGTGTGATATTATATTACAGTAATTACACTATTAATTTTAGCATATTTTAAGTGCATATGTTCATCAGAGTAAAATTTTATCACATAACCACCCCTCCTCCGCCGGGTATATTGCTCATTTTTTCTTGGCTCCTGACAATCACAATGTAACGAGGGGCTACAACTCCACTTGGCTATATCCAGAGCCCGATCAAGGCAGCTTAGGGCCTAATGCAATAATATCCCCCTTCTAAAAAAACAATTACGATTGGTTTATCCTAAAAAGTTTTAAATATCACCCCCTCCCCCAATCCAAACGCGAAATTTTAAGAAATCTGAAAAAAATGAAAAGATATGATCATAGGTGAAATTTACTGAAGGCAAGGGTGGTAACTGCACACACCCCCCCCCCCAATTAAAATTCAAGAAAATTCCGATTCATCTACTTAAAAATTATTTTTTTACAATAGGAAACGTTTCCCCCCCCCTCCCAAATATAACACGCCAATGTATATGATGTCAATGAAACAGATAACATCAGTGAAACCTTACTTCTAAATCCTATATCATAGTTATCAACACGTACGGAATATAATTAACCCCTATTTGTAAATAGCAAAAAAAAATTTCAATGATTTTTTTTAAATAACAAAAAACCTACATGTTTAATTAAAAATTTTTGCTATTTTCAAACCTTAAAAATACTGTTTACAATAAGTAGTTAATTATATTCTGCACATTGTGGCAGCTATGCTATATCGATTATAGAGCATTTTGAGATTTTGACGAATTGAAAAAAAGTTTTAATTAATTTATACAAATGTAAATTTGAATTATTTTCATTGTTCATATTTTATAATTGGAAAATAAAATAACTTTTGAGACTTTTTTCCCTTTGTTATTTTATTGTAAAATTAAAAATTTGTAAAATGTAAGATTTTTATAACCTTAAAATCTATGAGCCCTGGTCAGTTGTCCCAATTGCCCTGCCTATAATATGGCACTGGCTGTATCTCCTGCTTTCAGCAGCCTCACCATTTCCGATTGGATACGCCGCTCAGAGTGGTAGACGGCTGAAGTATGAAGGTCTCGGGTTCGGACCTCATCGCGCAGCTGTCGGTGTAACTGTCTGGAGTTTTGGTCGGTTTCCAACAGATGTAACCTGAATACGCTTTAGAACTCCCTAGAAAGTCCTCTAACCAATGCACCCCCAACCTAGGCCGGTCGCCCATATATAGCGTTGCCATAACAACACAAACAAACGAGCCTGCTTTTAGCAAAAAAAACGCCAGACCTCAATGTTATTAAAATATCTTATCTTACTTTCAAATAAAATGAATGAAGTCCATCAAAAATAGAAGAAAGAGAAAATTATGCGGTGTCCACATCAGAGATTTTTTTTTTTTTTTAAGAACACTCCTAATATACTCAAGCTGTTGAACTTTTGTTTAAGCTACTTGGTACAAAAAGCGCAAAAGACAAGTTTGACAGAAAGAGAAGCGCCTCCACTAACCCAATTCCCGGTTGCTTGTTACATATTTACTTTTACGACAAAAGGAATTAGGAGGGCTATATTTTCATTGTCACTTCTCGTTGAAAGCGGCTAGTTGGTCCACTCAGCTTTCTGTGCCAGTGTTCCAGACTTTAAAAAAAGGCCGTGAGTCTGTATAATCAGACTTGAACTCCCGACCCTCAACCCTCTCCACGGAAACTCGCGCCGGCTGAAGCCAACAATTATCGTTTTCTAGTTGTCTCGAAAACGGTTACTTTGACCCTTAAATGGCGTAAAGAGAATCAGTTACGGCCTCTCGAAAAGTGTGTTGGGTCTGGGTGGAGGGTACCAGAAAGTAAGGAGGGGGGAGGTAAATTCGGAGAAATTTTGATTATTAGATTTTCAGTAGTCTGAATTTTGATGATGGTTATTTTGTATTTTTTTTTAAACTTTCGGTTAATTTTTCCATTTCGTGGAATTTTGCGGTTTTAACTGTTGCCGATTTCTTTTAACGAAATCGTGTAGTTTTTGAACAGTTGCGGAATTTTTCAAAAATCTTATATGGAAACTTACAGAGAATTTAGAATTTTTGGTAACTGGTACTGCATACACAGCTGCGGAAAAAAAAGTTCCACTTGCTCTTTATTTTGCCGTCATTCGTCGTACAGTAACGTTATATATACCATTCGTTCGCAAATAACGCGTACTTTAATTTACTACTAGCTGGATACCCGTTCTCCGCACGGTGGGAAACGAATATTTTCCTTACACATATAATTCGAATTAAACCCAGTAATGCGGAATCTCAAAACGTGAAAAAAATACTTGAATCGTGACTAAAAGTTGACGTCATAAGTGCAAATCTCAGATGATTGCAACCTGATGACACAAAAACTTCGTCAGTGTCACTGGCGATCAAAAAAGAAGATCTTAACGGCATGCAGATGAAACTTCTCTCTTTCGAAAAATGCCTGATTTCTACATCATATAATTGTGTTTTTTAAGCTTAATTATAGCATTTAATATATACGAGATGAATAAGTTACATGATGTTGACAACTATTTTATTTTATCTTGCATTTCCTAAAGCGTGGACAATGCATTAGCGCAGTTATTTCGCAGATGACTTTATTGAATTTCACCTAAATTAACAAAACCTACATGAAAGAATAGATGCACCACGTACGTTAGAAGCCAAAATTGCACACAGTTTTCGTGAAAACATTCACATTTCAAATGAAAACATTTGTGATGTAACTTCTGCGATAAAGTTTATCATCCTTACTAAACTCTTAATGTAGTATCACACTTGTTACATAAAACAGACGTTGATCTCACTGTCAACTCGCAATTAATAAATAACTAATTTCATGTTTTATTTTTAACAATTTACAGTAGACCCCTTCATAACACGGGTCTACAACACGAATTCGTAGAACACGGAGAAAAAATTGTGATCGTTTTCGTGTAACACGTTAAAAGAGACTCGTACAGCACGGTAAAATGAGACATATGTTCTGATATTATGACGCTTTAGCTCCTGTAATTAACATACCTTTTGAATTGCAATACCAAGCATCATTGTATTTCTACGGAGTGCAAATAAGTTTTGCCGATTTGCCGCGATTATTCCGCGCAATCCGCACTCCAGGTGGAGTATAGCGCAGGACCAGTACAACACGGATTCCTATAACACGGAACGTATCTACCGTGTTATAGGGAATCTACTGTAGTTGCATAGTGTCAAATTCAAAAGAAAATTCTAGGTTGCCGTATTTAGAAATATTTCATCTCACCTTGGTGGCAAATATCCGAACTGTATCAAAAGTAAACTTTACAAAATTTTTAATTCTGTATAATCCTCGAAAAAACTTCTTTGTTTACCACCTACGACGGTTTTTCATGACGTGACAACTTAAGCTTGCGTGCAGTGGCGTAGCCAAGGAGGGGATAGGGGGTCACAACCCCCCCATGAGGAGTTTTTTGCCATCCAAAATGTATATTCTTCACTCCCTTATCACACACGCGTATACATACATATATGTGAGCTGCAGTAGTCGTAACACCTCCATGAAAAATTTCTGGCTACGTCACTGCTAGCGCATAATTGATCATTTTTCTTTTCATGTATCAGTGATCAATATACTTCAGGATGAGAATCTCCATTGAAAAAAAAAAATGTTCTAAAAAATCTGACCCCAGAAAACTCTGATTAACACAGTGGGGTTACCATGGGCCGTACCCAGAAAAAAAATTCGGGGGGGGGGTGTACAGAAATTAAATTTATAAATTCATAAAAGATGAAAAAGGCCCAATTTTTCACAAAAACGCTTCATTATTATTGTTTTGTTAACAAAATTTTAGATTTCGGGGGGGGGGACCCCTGGTCCCCCCGGGTACGGACTGGGGGTTACACAAATACGCGCCGGACATACGCTCTTGTTTATGTTCGGAGGAGCATGTACATTAGTGCTTGTGTACTGCTCCGGATAATCTGCCAGAAAGGCAGCAAAAATTGACATAAAAATGGCATCCACACGCGAAGGAAATAAAATTAAAGGTATATAGAATTACATGAAAACTTCGATTATTTTTAAAGTGCAAGTCTCTTACAGTTCTTTTTGTTTCACATTTGATGCGCTTTCACTTTTACGAGTCTTAAAAGCTATAGAAATGAGTGGTTTCACTTATTTGTTAAATTTAATAACTTAAGTGGCAACAATGGATTCCGTTGCTACGGAAACTATAAAAATGGAACATGAAATGAGTTATTTATGTTTACTTTGCTAAAACTGCCATATTGGTGTTATTAACGCCACCAGTCGATGCCAAATAGCTCAAATCACAAACTAAACTTGTCACTAACGGCAATTCGCCATACCCTGTTTGGCGGAATTTAAAAAAAAAAATTCTATGCATGCGCTAGTGACATCTGCTCATCTCAATTGTGGAATGGAATTAATAATACGAACAGAGTTTAACTACATTTGAATATTTTTCGCCTACTTTGCTAAGAAATGTACTAAAGTAGGAATCAACATAGATTTCAATTCGTAAAGCAAAAAATACATTAGACAGTATTAATTACGCCTTTCTAACAGTTTGCAATAAAAGAAATGCAGCGCTGCTTTAACATATAAGAATCAATTATTTATAGCATGTAACTACTTCAATCGCCAAAATGCCAACATACACCATTTTGCGAGATTTTTTGTTTTCAGGGAATCATTCGAAGGTTTGATTTAACAGCAATCAAAATGGGAAATAGTTATCTATCATTTATATAGTTCGCTCGCCAAAATTTAATCCAGACATCTAATTGATTAGTATCAGTTATTCAAATTATTAACTATAACATGTTTTAATCCCCGTAACTACAATGTACAAGATGCGAGAATTTTAATTTTCTGAAATTTGGCGGAATTCCTCTAACTTAATTCAGTTTACTTAATTTGGTGAAAATTCTGTAGATAATTTAAAATCGCCTTAATAATTGTATTATTTCTGTATGAAAAATCGAAGTGTAGCGCCGTATTCTAATAAAACTGTACATGTTATTAAAAACACTATTTCGTTACGCTCTCAGTAATTTGCGCCAAGCCCCAAACTGTGCAAATCGGTAGAATCTACTACTTTATCAAAATCGCCAAATCAGCCATTTTTTTTCGACAAACTAAGAAATATACATATAGTCTCGGAAATCTCCCAATCCCTTATTCTTTTAAACATAAAAAAGATTGAATTCCTGCTCTGATTTCACACGCACGCAATACTTAATTAAAAAATATCTTTGTAAATAATCTAAACAGAAAAAAATCATTATTCTTTTATTTTTACTGCAGGAGTCTAAATAATTTAATAAAATAGCCAAACATGGCAACCTCGATGCTTATTTCTCAATTTTTGACTAGAGGAGGTTACAATTAAGGAATTAAGGAGATCAAAAATTAGCGTTTTTGACGGGTTTTTTATTAATATCTCCTAAACTAATTCGAATTTCGAAATTTAAATCAGCGGAGGTTCTTTCTCGGAATTTTCCGAATCCGTGGATACCTCGATCGAAACTCGGGTTCCAGCCGTTTCGGAGGAGATGATGTTACAGACAGACAGACGCGCACAGATTTTAATAGTATAGACTAGCTGCTTACCCGTTCTCCGCACGGTGGGAAACGAATATTTTCCTTACACATATAATTCGAATTAAACCCAGTAATGCGGAATCTCAAAACTTGAAAAAATACTTGAATCGTGATTAAAAGTTGACGTCATGAGTGCAAATCTGAGATGATTGCAACCTGGTGACACAAAAACTACGTCAGTGTCACTGGCGATCAAAAAAGATCTTTATGGTATCCAGATGAAAATTTTCTCTTTCAAAAAATGCCTGATTTCTACATCATATAATTTTGTTTTTTAGACTTAATTTATAGCACTAATATATACCACATGAATAAATTACATGATGTTGACAACTATTTTATTTTATCTTGCATTTCGCAAAGCGTAGGCAGTGCATTAGCGCAGTTATGTTGCAGATGGCTTAATTGTATTTCACCTAAATTAACAAAACCTACATGAAATAATAGATGCACCACGACGTTAGTAGCCAAAATTGCTCGCAGTTTTCGTGAAAATCAAGTCACATTTCAAATGAAAACATTTGTGACGTAACTTCTGCGATAAAGTTTATCACCCTTACTAAACTCTTAATGCAGTATCACACTTGTTACATAAAACTGACGTTGGTCTCACTGTCAACTCGCTATAATAAATAACTAATTTCGTGTTTTATTCTTAACAATTTACAGTAGACCCCTTCATAACACGGGTCTATAACCCTTAACCCGTTCTGCGCACGGTAGGAGACGAATATTTTCCTTACACATATAATTCGAATTAAACCCAGTGATAGGAATCTCTAATAGTGAAAAATTGCTGGAATTCTGACGAAAAGCTGACATTATGAGTGGAAATTTTAGACGATTGCAACATGATGACACAAAAACTACGTCATTGTCACTGGCGATCAGAAAAGTAAGAACTTTACGGTATGCAGACGAAACTTTTCTCTTTCGAAAAATGCCTTATTTCTACATCATATAATTCTCTTTTTTAGATTTAATTTATAGCATTCATACATACCATATGAATAACATTACATGATGTTGAATACTATTTTATCTTATCTTGCATTTCGTAAAGCGTGGACAATGCATTAGCACAGTTATGTTGCAGATGGCTTTATTAAATTTTACCCAAATTTAAAAAACCTACACGAAACAATCGATGCACATTGCACGTTCAGAAACCAAAAATGCATCCTGTTTCCGTGAAGATCTTGTCGCTTTCGTAAATGAAAAAAAATTGTGACGTAACTTAAGCGGAAAAGCTTATTACCCTTACTGAACTCTTAATACAGTAGCACACTTGTTACATAAAACTAACATTGATCTCACTGCCAATTCACACTAAATAAATAACTAATTTCATATTTTATTTTTAACATAGATTAATTGCATAGTGTCAAATTCAATATTAAACAAAATCTGAAATCGTTTCTAGAGCTCTAGGTCTTGTAACTGGAGTAACTGGAATATATATGAAAAAATAAATAGAACTTTAACATATAAGTTATTTATATGAAATATTCTAAGCACATTGGATTCCGTTATTCGGAAAGATTCCACAAACGCCATGGGAAGAAAGAGCAATTAATTTCATATTATATTTTGTATTTATTACAAGCGCCTTTGTTATGTACATGACTGCAATATCATTCTCGTACACGATACTTATCCTATAGTCTCTGGTGATTTATTTTGGATTTTCATTTCTTATTCCTGACTTTTCATACTTTTGAAATTTTGTTGCTTTGCGCATGTGAATAATCGATTATCATTTCGCATTACGGCTACCAATTAAATAGTTTTCCATATCGCTACTTCCACGTTAACGACGTTAATCTGCCTTTTTCTAGTTTAAAAAAAAAAAAAACGCCTACAAAGTTTCATTGCTTCTATTTAGACACACAGAGGGGTTAGGCAAATACGCACCCGACAAATTGCTTCCTTATGTCCGCCGAAGCAGCACATAGGTTAGCGTGTAATGTGCTTCTCTGGATAATCTGACAGCTAAACAGAAGACAATGACGTGAAAATGACGTCACACGCGAAGGAAATAAAATGAAAAATATTCAGAATTGCCTGAAAAAACTTCGATTATTTTTAATACGCACATATGTTAAAATTCTATTTGTTTCATATTTAATGCGTTTTCACTTTTTTGTGTCTTAAGAGATGTAGAAATGAGTGGTTTCACTTAATTATTAAATTGAACAACTAAAGTGGCAACAATGGATTCCGTTGCTACGGAAACTGTAGCAGTGTTAAAAATAGAATATGAAATGATTTATTTATGTTTACTTTGCTAGAACTCCCATTTTGGCGTAATTAACGTCGGCAGTCGATGGCAAATAGCCAAAATGAATCACACATTAAACTTGACAATAAATGCAATAATTTAAAGGCATTACCAGCTGGTCTAACTGGGTTTAAAAAATATTCTCATTCATCTCAAACAGCATTCGTATTTATAGAGACTTCCTATTTTATTACACCTTGTTTGGCGGGATTAAAGAATATTATCTATTCATACGCTCGTAACACCAACTCATATCAATCGGGGCATAGAATTAGTAATACAAATGAAAAAGTTTAATTTTCTGAAATTTGGCGGGGTTTCCCTAACAATTTATTTAACTTGATGAAAATCATTTAAAATCACCTTCATAACTGCATTATTTCTGAACAGAGGCTAAATTCTAGTAAAACCTACACTTGTTTTTAAAAATACTATTTCTTTACACTCTCAGTAAATTGCGCCAAGCCTAAAATTGTGCAAACCACTAGAATCCACTTTCTCAAAATCGCCATATAAGCCATTTTTTTTTCCGCCAAATTATAAGGTTATTCACTTTAGTCTCTGAAATTTACAAATCCTTTTTCTTTTGCGTATAAAAAATATTGAATTCCTGCTCTGATTTCCCACGTAGACGATATTTTAATTAAAAAATAACCTAGCAAATATTCGAAACAGAAAAAAAGTATTATTCCTTTATTTTTAATGCAAGAGTGTAAATCATTTAATAAATTCGCCAAACATGGCAACCTCTTGCTTATTTCTGACATTTTCACTACAGGGGTTACAATCGCGGAGTTGCGGAGAGCAAATATTAGTGTTTTTGTCGGGGTTTTTTATCAATATCTCCTAAACTAATTCGAATTTCGAAATTTAAATTAGCGGAAGACCTTCCTCGGAATTTTTCGAATAAGTGGACACCTCGATTGAAACTCAACTCCCAGCGGTTTCGGAGGAGATGATGCTACACACAGACAGACGCGCACAGATTTTAATAGTATAGAAGAAAGAAGATTAATTTAATTTGCATCAGGGGCCGTCTTCATATTTAATTCTCCAAAAACTTCGTTTTTCTCAATGGCAATCCCATATTTTGACTTTATTAAACGAAAGAAAACCTTCAAATTACCCTAAATATAAATTTTCACCAATTTTCTACGATAATTTCCGGAGATATTGCGAATTAATTTTTGCGCGTTTTTGGAGGACTTTCTGCAAATTGAAAAACGCTATTTGTAGATTCTGAACTTTTCGCATTTCATTAATTTCGCTCGCGAGAGTTAAAAGAAATTAATATTATTTTCAAGGAAAATATTGTTTCCATCTCTCTTAAGTTTTTTGTACTGAGAATATCAAGGGAAGAATAGAATATTTAGTCTGTGGTCCAAATGACCCGTGAGTTCATAACTTCCTTGGTTCGTACACATGATTTAAGGGAAAAATGCAAAATGACTGCTTACGATTTTGAAAATATTTGTAATTTTGAAATTGTTATTGGGTATTTCCGTTGATGGTTCTGTTAGACAGGTGAAATGTTGGCAGGAGTTAGAGGCTGCTCTCTGCTCTTCTGACTACAAGCTTGAATATTACTCAGCTATGGTCGAACTTGAAGAATGATTTCCTGATAGAAAATTTATTTGTTTGAATTTCATGTAAAAAACGCAATTACTTTTTTGCCGACCAAATATTATCACCGTGTTTGTAATTTCACTTTCTTAATTTAATACTATCGTCTACAATGTGCAATGTTCTTAAGACTTTTGGCGGTATTTTAATTTATAGTTAGATGAAAATTTAGACAGAAAAACGTGATTTTGAATGTTTGATAAAGTATGGGGAAGTCCAAAGACCTAATGTTTCCGATATTAAAAAAGGTCACATCCTCGTCTGGAAATTTGAGGATATTACTTTTTTCAGAAATAGGACGTTGCATTAGAAGACATACATCTACTGCATCTAATTCTATAGCTGGAAAATATTTTATTGGGGGGAATATGATAGCGGACACAACAATACACGCTTTATAGAATCCCTATCAAACTGTAAAAACCTCTAATTTATTTGCTTCAAAATTTGATATTTTTAATACTGGTATCTTTTACTGTGTTTTTTCACAAAATAAATCTAATTTACGTTTATTTTATGCAATTTTCAAAATATGTTCACTTAGTAAATTTATATATGGTCCCTTAACTCATGAAAATAACACATTTTATTTAATATAAATTAAACTACTGAACGTAAAAATTTGAAATTTTGCACAGCCATGTAATATTAATTTCTGCATTTTTTTCCGTCGAAATTTGGGTAGTTCGCTTTTCATAATTTTTTTTAATATTAATTTAATAATTCATAATTCATATTCATAATTTATTAAAAATCACAATAACGTTAAATTATGTTTGGGTCGTTTAGTTCTGATAGTAAGAATAAAAATCAGTAAGAATAAAAATCTTACTACCAATATTATATGAGATATGAATTAAAGTATGAAAAAATATTTTAACATAGGGGGAGGGGGATTTTGGGTGCTCATAACTCACTCATTTTCTGTCCAAATTTATTGAAAATTGGTGTCCGGGGTTAAAATGAGCTAAATTTTTGAAATATGAAGTGAAATGTAGGGGTTGCTTTTATAAGAAAAAAGAGGTTGGTGCGAATTTTAATATGTAGATGTCCCCTTATGAAATTTTTATGCATAGCAAATTAAAGTGTACGTCAATCGTAAACGATTGGTATCTGTAACTTTGCTGTACGACGAACGACGGCCGAAAAAAGTACAAGTAGGACTTTTTTTTCCGCAGCTGTACACGGTACACATTTACAGAGGATGAACCAATGAGACTATGCTTGATTTTTTTTTTTTTTTTTTTTTTTTTTTTAATCTTTAGAATACACCTCGTTTGCCAAGTACCATCTTCGGACAATACTTTTTATTTACTTATTTATTTATTTTTATTGTCTGTATTTATTTAATTATTTTTAAGTTCTGGTTGGAGATGGATGCAAGACGAGACAATATTGAGATCTGCAGTGATTGTGCAAGACGAGACAGGAATACTTTGCATTACTGATTAGGGATTTTGCCAGAGGAGACAATGCGCTTTTCTGCCAGTATACAAAACTAGACAGCCTTTTTCTGCCTTCTCGCTCCCATGCCCAACTTTTAAGACAATCTTTGATTTTTGTAACGTTTTATGAAAACACTTTTCAAGAAAGTTTGTGTTAATGATTTCTGTTTGTCTGTCTATCCTTGTTCTTGCTGTTATAAACATGCATCAACTGTAGCAAAATTGATAAACATTGCTTATGTATACAGTACCACGTTTTTAATTGAAAACGATGTATGAAGCAGTCAGGGCCTGACTATAACATGTTTGTGGCCAGGGCGCTTTTCAAGTTTTGTGCCCTACATATATATATGGGGCTCCACTTTTGTGCCCATATTCTAAATTCAATGTTTTGGCCTGTTTCTTGCATGTGTGCCCAGGGCACGTGTGTAAACAATAATCACGGCCTGGAAGTAATAATGGTTCTTTTACAGCAGCACACAAATGAATTCCAATACATAGCGGCCTATTACTATTAGGTAGTTACTGTTTATGCTTAAAGTCCCTGGGCATCAATTCTTTTCAAATAAAATAAAATTATCAAATGTAGTTTCATGATAAAATTACTTCATATTTAAAGTGGAACTTTTATAATTTTTTATATAAACTTTTGAGCATTTTTCTCCCCGTTTAACGGTAATATGCATTAGAACCCCTTAAAAGTTCCTCCGACTAAGTCTTTCTCCTCTTTGGCAGACTGCCCTAGCGTGCCTTCCTTGCCTTAACAGCAACAACATAGCTCTTTTATAGGGCTTTACAATATAACTATCACAGATTACCTATCAGAACGCTTGCTGCATCCCCACATTGGCTTTTCTATAACCTAGTCAGTTGGGGCCATTGGAGGATTGAAATCGGTTCAAATCTTTGAATGTGTCATAGAACTTGCACCTAGAGCCAATGTTGGATAGAGGGATAGGGGAAGAGCTAGGGATATCTAGAGTCAATCCTGAAGATTTACTCTGAAATTTAGATCCTGATGAAAAGGGGAAACGAACTTCTGAACTATTTAGTACTTTCAGAATTTGCTAACGACCGCCATTACGACTTTTGTAATTACGGATTTAGTTTGGTAAACGGACTTCATATGCAAGTGGTGGTCTTCAATGGTCTGTCAAGTTGCGTTCAAACGATGGTTTTTCCAGGCAATCCAGGGTCTAAAATTCCAGGCTTTTATCATTATTATTATTAGTTGTCAGAGCCCGGATCGGCTGCAAGAACCATCCTTACGACTTATCACCATGTACTAATCCGACACTTTACCCACTTAGCTGGACGACCTTTACCGCATAATTAAAAAATTCAATAAATGTTGGCTCGTACAACGGATCTCTAAACTAACAGGAGTTAGTAAGAGTTCAATGATAACTGTCATTGATAGGATAAGCGATTTTTTAAAAACCTAAGAACAGACTTCGAAAACCACTCGAGTTCCGTACCAGAATTTTTAAGAATGCTTGTTAAAACATTTGACATCAGAAATAGCATGTATTATTAATAAAATAGTATTCTAAAACCTTTGTCTTGCCCCTCGTTAGATAGTCCGATATTTCCTGCAATGAGATGGCGTTTCCGGATGAAACTGAATTGTTCGGGACGCATTCCACACATGAACAACATCCATCGAATCTCCGAATCGAAATCAATGCGTAATGCAGGAAATACCGTAATTCCCTTGCATACGTTACGCTTTGGAATTCTTCTCTCACGCTTATCGAATCCGCATCTGAACAGCTAGAAACTGTATTATTCACTTTTCGTCACGATCAGATCGCTATTACAAATCTGTCCAGTCAAGGAATAAAAATCGCATCTTAACTCAAAAAAAAAAGCACTCATTTATCGCATATTAGGTTAAAGACAATGGCGGGGTGGCGCTTCTAATAATAGGCTTAGGACCTTCGCTAAACAATAGAACACCGCGTTCGATTGGATCTACACATCCGCTGTGTCTTTTGTCGCTAAGGTCGTCTAAACAGAATGGGCTCTGTTTTTTGAGCTAACTCGTGTCAATATTCAGTGGACATTTAAACACCGGTAGTGGACGTTTTCTGGGTCAGTCTTTGGTTGCAGACGAGAGCTCGTATCAGCAGTTTAATTGCGGTCGTATCTGTTATCTTTGATTATTGGTGGAAGCATTCAATGATATCCTAATTATCTTGAAAATGGTCGTGCTTTTTGCGCACTTTTAATTCTAATGACAAGACAATCAAAACAAAACGCCCAGCATTCTTCTTTCTTAAATATAGCTCTTATAACTTGCTAATATACATTCTTCTTTTTTAAATAGAAGTCTTTTCACTAGTTAATCTTATTAACTTAGAATTTATTGTACTTAGAATCTTTTATGACTATAAAATATCAACATTGCGTATCTGGAAAACAGATATACTATTTGTGCTGTATCAGTAGGGGGTAATTATGATCCCTGTACATTTTTCAACTGTGCAATATTAAATGCTGTGTTATTTCTTTCATATATTAAGAAAATAATTGTTTAAACGGAGTAACTTTGAACTTTAAAGAACACTAAATTAAAATAAAATTTCTATAAGTTTCATTGATCATAATTTAAGAAGGTGGAAATAATTAACAACAACCGAGACACATAATCACAAAATTTGGGGTAATTGTGAGCATTAGAGGGAGAATTGTTCACCTTGATTTCCATTAATAGTTACGTATTGCAACTTTGATTGAAGCAAAAAGAAATTGTTCATCACAAAAAATTAACATCTACACTTTGAATTAAAAATGTACATAGTGCTTTTGCAATAAACACTGGGAACAAAAGTATTGTTAAAAAAAAGTATAACAGAAAAGTTGAGTGAAATTCAATCTGTCAGGACAATGAATTTTTTCCTCAATGGCAAAAATTTGTTAATTTTGTTAAAGTTGCCAGCACATTTGACAAAAAAATAGTTTGGCGGTAATGACCGCCGGAATAATACGTAAGTTCCAATTGTTGTGCACCGTTTTTCAGACTAACTATAGCAACATGATTATACTTTCAATGATATAATAAAATATAACAGAAAGTACAAAGGCCACAAAATTTTCTGTTGCTGGTTGGTCACAAAATAATCATAAATACGGATTGAATTGGCTAAGTTTTATTTATCTTCAAGGGGCGATAATTTTTTCTAGAAGTCAGATTAAGCATTATCGTCCTTTGCGTAAGAATTGACAAGATTTCCATTGAAAAGCTAGTTCAGATGCACATAATACTTTTCTTCTTGTTGAGTAACATAACCGGATATTTTTGATAATGCACAGAGTAAGTACAGAGATTTATTTTACTCTTACAGTGAAGTACATCAAGCCTGGAGGTTAATTTTCGGCAACATATAATGACTTAAAGTTCCCACAACCTTGACCTCGTTGGGGACACTCTGTTTACCCATTCATCTTGCCCGACCATTTATTCCTTCCTTCCGATATCTGACCTAGATGGTTGCTCTTGAAGATGGAACACGGGCGGGGCCCTCGTGGAGGTCCATCATCAGTCTTTGGAAGTGAGAGCATAGTAGGTTAGATGAAGAAAATGAATGCAGGGAATTGGATTTTTGCCTTCTGGGAGACCAGGATCGAGCTTTCATTTAGGAAAATGATCGAGAGCGGTGAAATTGAGGATAGTAGATTAGTGGAATAGAGGATTGAAAGGCTGTTATTTAAAAGTTACCCGCTATCTTTTGGCAGCTTCAGTAGTAAAGTATTTTGATTGCACAGTTCAATTTCTTCTAACTCTGGGATGAATTAGACTGTTTGAATGGAATCCCTGAAATTATTCTGGATGATATTTTTGACAGATAAATGGATGAATTAGCACTAAATTGAGTTTTACTATTATTGTGAGGAACAATGACGTACCGCAAAAGTCCGAGGTCCCCCCCCCCCCGCAAACATTTTTCTGGGGCCCTCTTTAGAAATCTGTTGAAATTTTCAAGCCGATTGATCGTGCAGTGTGAATTTGTATTCGCATACTAAATAGAGAGACAAACTTTCACATTTAAACAAATTTATGTAATAATTTATGTAATTGCCAACTTTTTATGTATTCCCTTGCATTTATGATGCAAAGTGAATCAATATTAATAATTATGAAGATTCAAAACAAAAAATTGAAATAAATGCTATAGACTTGTAAGTTTAAATTTATCTAACATGTGCAGATTACTTAAACATAAATATCAAAAAGACTTTTTACAAAATGAAGTGTTTTGTTAATGGTTGATTCCACTTCTATTAGGAACTAGCAAATATCCCGTTCTTTTTGCACGGTAAGAATTGCTTTTTTTACTTTCTTTAGTAGGAAGAAGGAATATGTGCTTCTGTAAATGTCACCTCTTCGTAGGAAATTGTGCAGTCCTAGGTGGAAATGTTGTGAAGTTTCGGAAAGATCTGATATTCTTTTAAGTTCTAATTTAGGCTAAAAAGAAGGCTCCACGCTTAAATACTCCAAATTGCCATTTTGTTGCAAGTGAATTACTTCATCAGTCATTTTTTGATAAATATCTGGTAACATATCACCAAAAATTGCACACATTGGCAATTATTAGGCAGGGTTTTAAAAAAAAATTCTCTACGAAGGTTTTCAAATTCTGACACAAGACATTTGCAATCTCAGTTCAAATTTAAAAGTGAATTATATAACTTCTACTGAAAACAAAGAATTTCAATCTAATAATTCAAGGCACACGGAGATTGGAAAGAAAATTAGGGGGACTATTCCTATGCTAATCCAGGGGTCGATGGAGATGAAAATGGGATCCGTTTTGCGGACCCTTCACAAAATTACAATCGATTAAAACGGCCCTTTCACAAAAAACAAAAAAAAAATCGATTAGAGCGACCCTTCATTGGCATTTTACCCTATATTTTAATCTGTTTTATCAATTATTCTAATAAAAAAGTGACTTTTATTAAAACTGGAATGAAAATTCGCAAAAATAAGAGTTAGAATTCACAAAATTAAGCAATTTTTGCAAAAATGGGATCCTGTAAAAATTTTCTGGATCGACCCCTGCAATCAGAATTTGAAAAATTATGGAATTATTTCAAGTCTAACGTACTTTTTTTCATTACAGTCTGTTAACATAAATGGGTTTCTAAGTCATTTTCAAACTTGGCAATCTCACTTGCTATAGCTAGCTTTACATAAAAAGATATTTCATATTGGTCAACTTTTACTCACTGGGGTATCGGAGAAGTACTTTGAACGTGAAAGTTGGGAAAAATCACTAAAAAGAGGAGAATTACTGGATTTTTGAAATTATAAAATCGCCTGAGGCGTTTTCCATATCGTTTTAGAAATCTCTTGAAATTTTCAAGCCGATTGATCGTGCAGTGTGAATTTGTATTCGCACACTAGATAGAGAGACAAACTTTCACATTTATACATCTAATAGTGCTAGTTTATCAGGAGCACATAAGTATTTAAAGTATCACATGAGTTTTTGAGTAAAGAATGCGATGTTACAGTTGTTTAAAGTAAGGGGACTGTCGGGATTTCAATGAGAAAAGGAATAAGCTTTAGGAGAAATCACACTGTAAATTTTTGGATGCCTTCTACCTATAAGTATATTTTTGCCAGCTCTCTGTAAGGTGTTCCAAAACAAAATTTTTATCTCTTATGCTCTGCTGTTACCTTTAAAAAACGAAAAGTTTTTCTTTCCAACGGGTACTTGCCGATTAGGTATTGTCCACTACAACTGCCCGAAGGTATTTTGGCCATTTTATTATGGGGCACGCAGCGCTACCCCCTATAAAGGGACCGACAAGTTAACATCCGCGCCCAAGCCGGGATTCGAACTCGGACCCAAGGCGTGATAGAACGGTTCTTAAGCCACTACCACACCTGGGCGGTAATGACGAAAAGTGAAAATTCATATCTGTAAGTACTTATTTTATTTTTTAAATAATTCATTGTGTAGGAGCCCCTCTTCAGCCGTATCCCTCCCCCCCCCCGCAATACGGGGATTTACGGTACGCCACTGGTGAGGAACATAAATCCCCGGGTAGTGTGAATGGAAGAGAATCTTCTGCACTTGGTAGCTATCTAGTGTAGAACAGAATATCTGTGTGACTCTAAAAGAAAATCTTTTACTTCACTTAGCTCAAATTCCGCGTAAGCATTGAATATGCTATCATAAAAGCATTCACTCGAAAAAGAATGCATAGAGAAATATTAATCTTGAAAATATAAACTGATATTTAGCTGTTAGAATCTAAAATGAAAACAATAAACTGACATAAAAGATAGACCAATCCTCTTACTTAAAGTTAAAATGTGACAGATCAATCGCATCCTGTGACAATGAATAAAGAACTCTTCATAGACTGTGGAAGGCTGCATGAAAAGAGTTGAATGTGAATGTTGCTTATGAAGAGTATGTTGCAATGCCATGCCTAATGAGCTTCTGTATTAGGCAAACTTTTTAAAATCATATAAAGAGCTTAAAATTGCGCATTAGTAATTGATTTTAGCACATTCGCTAAGCTTTTAAGGAAAGTTTAGTAAATACCTTACTTCAATCGTACATAATTAACCTTTCCTGAAGATTCAGCTGTCGAATATGTTTTGTGATTCCACTCTATCTTACGAGCTTATACAAAAGCCCAAAGTACTATAACTGTAATGTCTAGAACTTACGGACTACAACATTGTTTCAAATCTTAGGTTCCTTTCTTGCTTACTTCTTCGCACATAACAGTAGATGAATTCTGCTTTTTTTAAATTTTTTTTTATGTCTGAAATATCAGTGCCCTTGTCCATTACCATGGAATTTAAGTGCCCAGAATAATCTGTCTGAATCAGTGATTATCAGTGCCCAGTGGAAATACCAGTGCTCAGTGAAATCAGTGCCCAGGGGAAATATCAGTATGAAATATCAGTGCCCTGAAATACCATCCTAGTCGCTGAGCTGCCCAGGTATTGTTGTGGCTAATGAATCATTCTTTCACACCTTGTGTTCCGGGTTCGATGCCCGAATCGGGCTTCGGCCGTTCCTTCACACAGGGGTATCGTTAGCCACCTACTGGTGCGCCCCATAATAAAATGGCCAATACTTCGGGCCTTAGTACTGGCGAATGTCTGATGGGCAAAGACCCGCCCTTGGAGGCAAAAAAAAAGTGTACATCAGCCATAACAAAATTTTGTCCACAAGGCTTCATGAATATTTTGAGCATTACTGTTTCATGTGGCTGATAGAAACCAAAATTTTCAACCTGTCTGTAAATGCCTTCAATTTTCACATAACGACTCTGGAGGACAATGAACACTAAAATAGCCGCCGCGGAACAACTTCTCTTGCCTCTCAACAACTTCTTTACAAGTCAAATAACCGTTCTACTTCTTGCCGTGCGTGCCTGGAGATGCAATCTCAACAATGCCGACATTTAGTCTTGAACATTGATTGTTGAGTTCATCGATTGTTGATTTGTAGGTAGATTGCAAAGTAATTAATAATCCTAACAAGCAGTACATCAGAACACTTATATGATCTTCGTGCAGTGAGATGGTGTCGCGCCCTACTTGAGTACAAGCAACAAAAATATGTCCTCGAAAGACAGTTGACACTGTTGATATTCGATTCAATCTCATTCAAAGTTAAACCAAAATCATAATGAATGATAGAAATAATTAAAAAATAAAAACATTCAGAGTACATTTTAAAAGGTAAATACATGCCCAATGCAACAATTTTGATCACTTTTCTTTAATTTTTAAATACTTAATAACAAAATTAAATTGTAAAGTAGTTTTACTAAGTATGAGGCAATAATTTATGTCTGTATCATAGTGTGGAGGAAGGAAATTGGTAATAAACTTGATAGTCCAAGATTAATTAATGTTACTCATGCTGTTGTGTATTAATATACTTTTTTAATTGGTCAGTAAAATTGAATTGTTTTTTATCTTACCTCTTATTCTGAAATATTTATATTTTATTATCACTCTGTATTATTCGTTTAGAAACTACCATATAGGGTGTTGATATGAAACCATTGTGGTTTAAAATATTTGTCAAAAGAAAACTTTATTCGTAGACATTCGTGATTTTCAATGCAACTCAAAAAAAAAAAAAAAAAAAACTGTATTGATTCTTCATTCAATCGAAATTGTTTTCCATCTGCTTAATAACTGTTGTTCCCTTTATTTATTGATACTTGAATATTTATTTTTCCGAAACTGTTGCATAACCGTGGTGGCAACAACAGGGGGGGGGGGAGAAGCGAGATTAGCCCGTAATGGGATACGCTGAAGCGAAATCCCCTTCTACCTCCCAAAGTAATTTAATAGAGATTGAATATTGACTGAATATTCTGACCGTTAAACACATTGAGAAACATATATAAATAAAATAGAACTACTATTAATTAAATAATTAAAAACGTTTAATGCTCTGTCTTCCTGATATCGTAAAACAGCAAATGTCTAATAATGATAGTTTTCTTACAAAATCATTGCTTTTTATAAACCAGCACAAGTTTCTTCTGGACCGCCATCCTGAATTGAAAAATCTAAGGAAGAGCTCTGTCAAATGGAAAAAAAAAAATGCTCTACTGATCTGTATTTTCCTCGTGTTGTGTACCTTTCATTAAGGAAACTTTCACTCCACATTATTACTTTTGCTGTCACAAAATCTGGCAAATGATAAAGCGGTTGTTCGGCGTTTATAAGAATGAACTTGAATGAAATGAACTTGAGCATTATTTAATAACATTTTCTAAGTAGAATATTTTTAATTTTTATGTATATTTAATAGTTTGCCACTTTTATGTATGCGCTGTTGTGCATAAAAAGGCATCCCCTTTTGGTCGTTTCACTTCTTAAATAGAATGATCAATGCTAAATTTATATATAGTATTTTGAAAAGTGGTAATTTTCGACTGCTAAAAATCGTACCTGTTGATAAGAAGATTTATTTAGTTATTTATTCTTAATGCTACAGAAACCGTTTCAGTAAATTGCGTAGGAAGGAATTTATTTAGATAAAGGTCCCAGCTGTTATTTTGTTAGTTAGTCCTCATTAAAACTACTTTTATTGGATGCATCAGATATTCATTTAATAGTTTACTATGTGAATGATAGTTAAAATTAATAAGGTTTTGTAGAAAATTATTCTTTTTGATAGCCACTTAATTTGGCATAAAAAAATTAGGGAGTTTTTGATATCTTTACAATAACCTCTATATAAATTATTGTTGTTATTTTTTATTGCTATTGATATGAATTATTCATCTTTTTTTAGAGCTAAAAAAAGACGGAAATTTTGAAGTTCTTAGAAAAAATAACTGTTTCTGTTTCTGGCAATTTTTTTATGGAAAAAACTCGTATTTTATAGGAAATTTTTTATTTTTAACGCCAATTTTTCGTTGCTTTTGTATTATGTTCAAGTAAGAAGTGAAATATGTTGTTTTACTTCTGTTTTGATATGAATAATACTAAAAAGACTTAAAGAGATTTTAAAGAAATAATTCACTTCAATTTTTTAGTTTTAAGTAGGGAAAATATATAGAGATGCTAGCGGGGTACCCCGCTAGCAAGAGGGGACATGCAACCAGTGTTATCATATATACCAGTCTCAAATAATATCCACTTTCAACTCTAGGCCTCGCAAAAGTGCCAACATACACCATTTTGCAAGTTATTTTCAGGGAATCATTAGAAGCATTGACTTAACCGCAATCAAAATGGGAAATATCTGTCACTTATATGATTCGATCGCCAATAAAGCAGGCATTTATTTGAAAAGTTGCAGCATTTTTTTAAATTATCAACTATAACGTGTTTTATTCATCGTTAACTCCGATGGACTAAATGCGAAGATTTCAATTTTCTGAAAATTGGCGGAATTCCTGCATTTTAAATCAATTTACTCAATTTGGCAAAAAATCTGAGGATCGATCGCTTGAAATCCCTCAATAACTGCATTATTTCTACACCGATAATGAAAATTTCACACTTTATTCTAATAAAACCTATACACTTGACTTCAAAAATGCTATTTACTTAAGCTCTCAGTAAATTGCGCCAAGCCTGAAACTATGCAAACCGCTAGAACTCACTTTCTCAAAATCGTCAGATCAGCCATTTTATTTTTCGTCAAACTAAAAAATTTTACATATTGGCTTCGTAAATCTTCAAATCTTATTGTTTTGCGCATAAAACATTTCATTACTGCTCTGATTTCCCAAATGAACACGATATTATAATTTAAAAAATAATCTTAACAAATATAAACTAACAAAAAAAATTATTATTATTCTGTTATTTTTGCTTTAAGAATTTAAAACATTTTATTCGGCAAAAAAAAATCTCTTAAACTCCGGGAACGGGTGGGCTTTCAAAGTTTTAAAGTAGACTGTCATTTATTCTTCATTATTTTATACATCTGCGCAAAATTTCAGGCTGATTGGTCCATTTTTGTGGATTGTTGATAGCGAGGTGAGGTTTACAGTCTAAAACCACAAACATAATTTCATTTTTATTTATAAGGATATATATTTTTATGCGTACACCTTTCTCTTTAAATAGCATCTAATAATGCAATAGTGCAGAAAATTACAAATTCTCGGGCATTCGGAAGGGAAGAGGGAGCTATTCTGATCAGTGAAGTAGTTCTGGATCATGATGTATTTTAGATTAGAATTTTTTTTCTTTCTTTAAGTGATGGAATTTTTAAAACCAGGTGCCGATCCGATCACCCAACTTGAAGCAGAGAGTTCCCATCTTTCTGGTGTCATAGAATTATTTTCAAACAGTTTCAAAGAAATCCCAAATTTGAAACTGCAGCAGTAACTAGATATAAAAATATCAAGATAGCTGAGTATGCCAATAGGCCGTTTTAGTTTCACATGCCAAAACATTCATTTGGCTGCTAATTTGTTTAATTCCAGATATCAAGGAAAACATTTGATCTGAATCTGATATCTTAAAAGCATTTGATAACGTAACAGAACTACAGAACAATGTAATTTTTTATATATTGAGAAGGCAGCAGTGTTGCATGAAAATATCGAAAGCATCCTGTTTATAAAATTTAAATAATTATATTATAGCAAACCGACCACACCTCTCAAAACCAAATCCTATACCGCAACAGCCACAGCACAAAGGGTCCAGATTGCCCGTCTCCCCCTTTCATTATTCTTTATTACACAACTGTCTTCAATTGCTTAAGACTGCAGTTTGAAGCACTTTGACTAAAGCACTGGCAGAACAGCTGGCCATCCCTGAACGAAAACTTTTTTGAAAAATATTTGGTGCTGTGAACGAGAACGGACTTTGGAGACGAAGACTCCTGAACTAAATTCAATGGGGCAGATATCATTAAATTCATTAAGATAGGGCGTCTTAGGTTTGCGCGCCATACCTTCAAAATGGACCCTTCATCCTCGACTTCTAAAATTTTCAGCCATAAACCTATTGGAACCAGAAGAAGGGGTAGGTCCAAGATGGGACGGATTGATTGTGTGGTAGAAGATCTTAAGTTATTGCGTATTACTAACTGGAGAGCATTAACTGGAAGATCAGAATGGAAGAAAGTTCTCGGGAAGGACTTGACCCACCAATGTCAATAGCAGAAGTAGAAGAAGTAGTTAAAAATCATGTAATTTTACTACACACTGTTCTAAAAGCTATGTTATGTAAGGGATTTGAAAAGTTTAGTATGTCCCTTTATAAGCTGTGCTACAGACACAAATGAACGAAACGACAAAGTACGAACGGTATAAGTTCTTTGAAGATAATGCACTTCCAGGAAATTTTTTGTGTGACAGTCTTCAAACATTTTTGCTGTGCATTTCCAAGTTTAAAAATTCTTTTCTCAAAATTCCAGGGGGGAGAGAAAGAAAGAAACAGTTTTTTCATTTGTTTCCGTAGTGCAGCTTGTGAATTATCATCCTGCAGTTGTTCGAGTCCTTGATGCAATTAGTTTATTTTAATTTGTCTACCGAAATTGTGAAACAGGTTTCATTTCATCCAGCTACAAGCCTTAAAAACAAAGTAGAAATGAGCCGTCAAAACACCTGAAAAATGCATTTACCCCCTTTCTTCCACTCACTTACGCATCATCGTGATCTAATAATAACTGTTTACAGATTTTCAGAAACCTACTTCTCTGGCAGAGAATTTTCTTTCTTACCACTTGCGTTGCAGAAACGAAAACAGAATTACCCTAATGGAGCAAAATTCAATTTCATCGACTAACCCATAACTCGCGATGGACACAGACGTCGGCGGGCAAACGAACTGCTTCGAAGTCTGATGAGCCGGATCTGGGTCAAATGCGTACGGTCGAACCCATTTCGTATTCATCCACCAAGAGAGAGAGCTTCCGTCCAAGTTCAGGGTCAAGAACGTCAAGACTGTCGCCGGAACGGACACCAAAACGATGCCCTCTGGTACCCAATGAAAGGGGTGTAAGTAAGAGAAAACGCAGTCAGCGAAAAAAAAAATAAGTACCGGACTTTCTAAAACGATCCGAGGCAACAAGAAAGAATGTTGTTCCGTCTCATTAAATGGATTCATAATTGGTAAAGAAAGGATCGGATGGGAATACGAGCGATGTTTTGTTTATTTTCTCTTGATAGGGTATAGACAGATTATTATTTATTTATTTACTATTTCTAAAATCTGTGCGCTGAACTTTATGCAGGAGTTAACATTGAAATTATGGAAGGCGCTTCCGGGACAGCTCCAGCAGTACTGGACTCTTTTGCCGTAAATTTTATTCTTAACACCCTTCAAAAAAATCCGAATATTTTAAAAATGATGTTTGATTTAATCTTATGCGCTTCTCTTCATTTTGAAAGCATGATAGCAAAAATCACCTGAGCCTTCATTGCCTTCCGACAGAGGTCTTTGGAAGTCCGGCTTTTCTGTGCTTGCGCAAGGAGATATCTGCCAATGCGTGTTTTCGACGAACTAAGCGATCAGCTTAACTATTCGCCCTTTAAATAGAACTTTAAATGTTATTTCCATTCTGAAGAGTAAGTTGTTGCCTAAGAGCGAAATTGACGGAACAGACAACATAAATTGGTCTCCCACCCAGCGGGCCTTCCGAATGCAATCAGCAGGTGCAAGGACGTAGCCAGGAAAAAATCTGCGGCCTCTTTCTTAGTAAAGACGTCAAAATCACTTCATTTGGATGGTCATTCTTAAAATTTCTTTGCAACGCACATTTATATTGGTTTTGTCATGAATGAAAAAATTCCCATAGACTTATATTCTAAGGACAGCGATTCAAAATAAATATCTTAGTGACTTACTGACTTTAACCTGTTCGCTTCCACAGTTGCAAGGACACGACGGTAGCGATGAATTAAAACCATGCCTTAAAGCAACGATGCGTACAGGAGGCAGAATTGCTGTTGTTGTGTTCTTGCAACGATGAAAGCGAGCAGGTTAAATGTTTCTTTCGACCGTCAGTTTCGCTATAAAAATCAGCGCCCCCTTTCAAGTGACACCCTTGAATGTGGTTTATCTACCATACCCTCTATATGCCACTGGTGATAGTTTTTTTTTTCAATACACTTTAGCAAATAGTAAAATAGTAATTTATATGCCAGAAAGTTTTTTTTTGGGGGGGGAGGGAGGGAGTTAACCCCAAACACCCTTCAGCAGGTGGTATGTTACTGATGCATAAAGATAATACCACAAGAGGGTCAACACAATGGCTAATAAAAGCTGCGTCATTTTCCTTTTGTCCGATTAGTGATGAAAAAGCATAAACTTGATGGATCAAACATTAGCGTTTGTCTCGACCTGAAGAGTGTACTTTATTTTAACGCCTCTTAGAACAATGAATGGGCTACACTGAACAGTAACTATTATATTTTTCAACTGATAGTGTGAAATACAGTGCCACAGAGCTTCAGGGGCTCCAGATACAGAAATTTCTGTGTACGAAACACTTTTATATTAACTTTTATTACTATAATTATTATAACTTTTATTATTATATACCTTTCTGATATAAAGTTATATTATAACTTTTATTATTATTATTACTTTTATTGTTATAATTATCATAACTTTTATATTAATAGCATCTTTAATGTACTAAAATAGGTATGGGCAACCTTTGAAAAGTTGTGGGCCAAACTTTAGGATGCTATAGAAGCCGTAGAAGTAGGTTTTCTATGGGATTTTGAATGGTTTATATATGGGTTTTCTATGAGAATTTGAAACGTTCCGCGGGCCGGATTAAAAGCCGTGGCAGGCTACATCCGGTTCGCGGGCCGGGGGTTGCCTATATGTGTACTAAAACCTCGACTTCTTTGTATTTTAGAATACTCGGGGTATTTTACTATTTTTTATCCTTCACAACTACTACATATACAATAATTTATTTATATTTTTTTCATTTATTTCCATTACAGACAACTTTATAGTGAGCAAGTTCATCGAAATCCACGCAAATCAGAACAGACCGTTGAAATTTGTGAAGTCATCAATTCAGGAAAATTCAGGTTAATCCAATCAAAACAAACTGAATAAAAGCAACCTGTTTGAAGAACTTGCAAGTGACAGTCTCGGACGTCTTAAATAGATCGTCAAAGTTATTACCATCGAAATCCCAATTCATTTGTCGTAACTCAATCTGGCAGGAGCTTCAGTTTCATTTTAGAACGTCCTGAAACTGGAAACAATCTCTGAAAGGGAACCCTGCTGAGGTCTTGCTTTTTTTTTTTTTTTTTTTTTTAGCGAAGGAACCGGTTGAATAGTGTTGCATAATTTAACTCAGCGAAAGGGGGTAGGAAGGGATCCTCCCCCAATTAACGACTTCCAAATAGGGCAGTAGGATACGCATGGACAATCCTAGTCCAGCTCGGTTTTCCATTTCTTCAAAAGATTATTATTCTTTTTTATTGCTATATAGACGACTACTTCCGCGGGGCCCAGGAATCTGGCCGTAAACAAACCTCACTATCATTAGATGTCCTCTGAATTGATACTACAACAATAGAAAAATGGTGGCTTAAAGATGCGATCAAATTATAGTAGGCCCAAAGGTTGATGTGTCTTTAAGTTAGTTGCTTCGGTTGTACACTTCAGAGGAATGATCTCTTGTGTCAAAACCCACACGCTTGGGTGAAAGGAGCCCTGCTCGGGACATCCGAGCAGTTCGTGTAGCAATTCATGTTGGTTGACCATTCTTGTATACTGCGTGGGATACTTGCATGAACTTTTGGCCGCCGATTCTTGTAACTTTGCAAGAAGAAACCATTTAGTTAATCCATTGTCAGAGAACTAAAGGGCACGGAGTGTAAACTTACTGTCACATCTATACGCAGCAATTTGATTCGAAATTAGTAGCTTTACGTTAAATTTGGAGGGGTGGGAGAGAAACTGAAATGCTGTGGGTTTTTTTTTTTCCCCAGACTATTAATATAATTATAAAAGTAATGCTGAAATATTGTACCTTTTAAGGGTATTTTAATACCTTTTCTATGCGGCTTTTAACATTAGAAAAATAAGTATAAACGAAAAACTTTTGATAATTTTTCCCCTATTAAAGCTATTTTCTTTTGCATAATTTTAAATAATTTTTTCTTTAGTAACGATTGAATTTTCCCATGTAAATAATGTTTCTAAACAGAGTACTTAACTAGACATTTTCTTAGTCTGATCAATGTCAAAAACACATCGAGGATATTTTACTGTGTAGGATTTATTTTCATTCTCTTGAAAAGTAAGTTTACTGCATTTATCATTAGATTTTATGCATTAATAAAATTTAATCTATTTAAAAATTATATTCTAAGTAAGAATAACTTATATTTACAAACACATGGTATCCCACAAAGAGAGTCGGTTTCTACCTACCTCGTTGAATTATACTTTTATTATATTATGAAAAAGATATTATTGGTGATATTTTACTTTCCAATATCAATAGCACCTATCAAGATAATATGTCTATTACATACCCTTCAGCTATAGAGCTATTTAGAAATAAAAGCAGTGGTTATTCTGTTCACATTTTAGATTTAGCAATATGTATATTACCTAACAATAGTTTTAATTATTAGTCTATACGATAAAATAAATTATTTTAACGTTAAGGTAATAACTTTATACAATTTTCTCCCTTTTTACACAAGTCTGGTTTCCAAAATACAATCAATAGTCATTATAAGAGGATTAAATATTTATGTTCTGAACAGTTTAAATTCACCAATTACAAACTTTTACTTTAATCTGTCATTAAACATATCTACCCATCTAAATTTCTAAATTCTGTTATGTGCTTTCGATTAAAGTAGTGTACATTTTTTTCATTGTTTCTCAAAAATAAAGGAAAATTTGAGGGGTTGGTTATTTAGGAGATTGGGACGGGAAGAGAGATTTTTTTTTTAATGCAAAAAAAAAGGTAACCTTATTTTAAAAATACTTTTTAAAAGATTCTTTCCTTGCTATTAGTCCATTAATTATCATTATTATGAGTCTTGTAATTAGTGATACTACTTTGTTAATTTATACAATTCTTACTTTCTCTAATTATCACTTTTAGTTTACATAGTTTGCATAGTATGGTTATTTTAATAATATTTTTGAATATTACAACATCTATATCTATATTATCATTTAGGCTACTAAAAAAATCTTGGATTATTAATTTTTAGAATTATTTTTTTTATTTTTCTTTCTTGATTTTGGAAACACTACAAGTTCAAGTATTATTTTTCTCGTATAGGTATCATTTGAAGAGACACATTAGAAGTCGCTTTCTTGCTTCACCATGTTTCCTGGGGCGGAATCTGTCCTTAACTGGATTTTTGCACATTTTAAGCCGATTCCCGAATTCCTGCTATTTTTTTTTTCCCTCTGTGTTTACAGTCTGCTGTGTGTGACCCCTGATGAGAATCGCAGCTATTATAAGTATTTTCATTTTCCATTCAAGAAATCTTGTTTCTTATACTTAAGTTTTCATCGATAGTATGTTTTCATGATCAGTTTATTTCACTTTTGCTATTTGCAGTACTATTGATATATGCTACATTTGAGCTCATTCAGTAGGAGTTTTTATCATTTTATGGATATTTGCTATTGTACTTGTAATACCATTTTGCATTATAACATTTACATACATATATATTTACAATTTCGCAATAAAATTAGACTAAATACAACTTTGTAAGAAAGCTTCTCATGAAATATTTATTTAAAAAAATAAATAAAACATCATTTTACAAATGCATTTTTACTTCCTTGTACGTAGTATAAGGAAGTAATGTGATCCCGAAAAATTTTGGGGGCCAAATTTCGACAAAAAAACCGATTTTGACTACCTCTAAATTTAATTTAAAAATTTTTTTCGATGCATCCTATCGTAGGCTAGCATGCACGATCATATTAACGCGTCTGCAACTCATTTTGACCAGCGGCGAGTCTGCTGTGGCCAGTTTTTCCATGCCGTCTGTACGTACGTACGTACGTACGTACGTACGTACGTATGTATGTAACTCGCATACCTCAAAAACTATTGGTCGTAGAATGTTGAGATTTGATATTTAGGATTGTTCTATGATCTAGTTGTGCACCTCCCCTTTTGGTGGCAATCGAATGGATAGTTTATGTACAGGACCGCCCAAAAGATTCGAAATACATTACGCTCTATGGGCCGAAATTCATTAAACTCGCCTAACTCAAAAGCTATTAGGCGTAGAATGTCGAAACTTCATATTTTGGATAGTTGTAACATCTAGTTGTGCACCTCTCCTTTTGGTTCCATTCGACTGGATAGTTTATCTACAGGACTGCCCAAAACATTCGAAATACATTACGCTCAATGGGCCGAAACTCATTAAACTCGCATATCTCAAAAATTATTAGGCGTAGAATGTTGAAACTTTATATTTAGGATTGCTGTAACATCTAGTTGTGCACCTCCCCTTTCGATTCCATTCGACTGGATAGTTTATCTACAGAACCGCCCAAAAGATTCGAAATACATTACGCTCTATGGGCCGAAATTCATCAAAGCGTTTTTTAGAGGTATTGGGCTATTTCAAACGACTCAGAAGTGATGTATGCTGTAAAGAGTTAGAAAATGAATTTCTCCATTAAAAAAAGTGTCTTTATCATTTGTAGTTCTGCTACAGGAACACTCAAAAGATTTCCAATACATTACGGTCAATGGCAATTTTAGGGGCATTCATCCATTTCAAGCACAATACCGTCCTACAACATAAGTTAGGTAATGGTCCGACCAGGGTCACGTGCCTCCCTCAAGAACTATGCCAAAAGTCGCCAAGCTTGGCGACTTTTGGTGTACGTGTGTGCATATTTAACTCTCAAATCTCAAAAACTATTATGAAATTTCATATATAAGAATGTTGTAACATCTAGTTGTGTATCTCGATTTTTGGTTCCAATCTACTGGAGAGTTTATATACAGGACCACCGAAAAGAATTTTAGTACTTTAATGTCTATGGACATCTTCAATATAATACAACTGTAGACAGTCATTGTTTGGTGCATGCCCAAAAACTCGCCGTCTGTCCTCGACCTTGGCGAGTTTTGGCGAAATATCGCCAAATTTGGCGATAGTCAGTCATTAGGTCCATGCCCAAAGTATCGCCATTTGTCATCGTTCTTGGCGAGTTTTGGCGAAATGTCGCCAAATTTGGCGATAATCTGTCATTTTTTGGTTCATGCTTAAAATCTCGCCAAATTTCGTCGACATTGACGAGTTTCGCCGAAATATCGCCAAATTTGGCGCCAAAAATTATTTCGTATTTTGTATAACACTAAAACTTTAATCCGTAGATTTTTGAACTTTTGTATTTAGAACTATTGTAATATCTAACTGTTTTCCATATCTTTTTTGACAGTAATCGACTGAGAATTTATTTACAGGGTGAGCCAAATGACTTTTAATACATTGAGGTGTATGGATGCATTCAATTCATTGAAAGTCTGTGGTCAATGACTACTTTGGCTATCCCCAAAATCTCGCAGACTATCTCAAGTTTGTCGGCTTTTGGTGAAATATCGCCAAATAAAGTGTCAGAAGGAAATATTTCAAATTGAACTCAGCTTGGCGATATCGAAATATTTGTCTAGAAATCGCTAAACCTTACTATTATTGATATTTTATCTCTTTCAAACAAATAAGTTTAGAGGAAGTGCGTCGAAAATATTTTTGATCTAATGGACGTGCAAGGAAGTCATGTGTTGGACACATCAGATTTTTTCATAATGAATTCATTTTAAAATTGATCAAACTCAAACAGATATAAAACAGCAACTTAATTTGACAAAACTGAATATCGTCTTATAAATAGTTAACTTTTGTCTAAAAGTTGTAAGCATAAAAATCTGGATTCAAACAGTCGATGTTTTTCTTTTCTTTTTCGAACAATAATCCTTTTGTATTTGAAATAAAAAACGCACCATATTGTTAAATTAATATTTTTAAATTTAAAAAATATTAATAGTATTAAACTGTTAATTGAGAAGGGAACATAGTGGGACACTTTTCTTAGCTATAAAAAGGAATAACAAGCTAATAAACAATTTTAAAAAGCATACGGATTTACAACTTTAAGAAAAACATATGACGTGGTAATTGCAGGGTCTTTAAATACAATCATGTAAATAAAAATAGTTGTGTTTTTCCGAATCTTTAAATAGAAAGAAGTAAAAATGTATAAAATAAAATTACAACATAATGTTCTACAATTACCGAGAAACCAAGAGGCCGGCTTTATAAAAGGTTTCAGAATTTCCTGTAAAAAAATTTTAGACAGTGGCAGAGCAAATATATTGTAAGAATTTATGTAGTTGAGATGTGTTTAAATCCCTGTATTGAAAAAAAAACTACAGAGACGTAAAACTTGGACAAAAAAATAATTTCGATGACTATCAGTTACATACAGGAAATACTTATTTATCGGTATTGTTTATAAAAATTGTCGCATGTAGATGATACATTTTAAGATACGTTTTAAATTTCATAACTTGGATTACTTGATCGCCGGCACACAGGAAAGGATCCAGAAAAAAATTCTGGAAGGGTCTCAAAACTTTTTGCCCCCATTTTCTTGTAAATTCATTTGAATTTACAAAATAAATTAATCTTCTGTAGTGCAAACTTAATTCATGCCCCTCCCTTCGAGATCTGACAAGGTTCACACGTGATTAATTCAGAACGAACGAGTACAAGTTTATAGAGTGAGTCTTAGTCTAAAAACATTACCGTTTTGAAATCATCCATGAGCATTCATGACTGAATAATATGACACTCATAAAAAGGTGGTTTATACACATTTTAATACATCGCTATTCATCCACAGTCCAATTGCATGTATTAAAAACCGTGCAGGAAAGTAGTAGCCAAGTACAGGTTTCTCGATATTATATATGCAAATCTACACTACAAACCTAATTAGCAATCGTCCGCTCTTGGTAATGAAAACAACCCATTACCGCTCATCAGTAATCAGTGATACCCGTGAAATCACTTCCAGACACTTCCCTTTGCTTATTTATTTATGTATTTTCGATGCCTTCCAGCACGCAACAACACGTGTGCATCAAGTCCTACTTCGGACTCAATCGAACTTGAGAGGATATTGGGGCTCGCACATCATCTGCGACTGCCACAAACCGCTCTCTGTGCTCCAAATAAAAAGTGGCCATCCACTCTGATCTGAAAGAAAAGACGAGTGGCTCTATAAAAGTGATTCCTGGCCCCAAGGGATAAGCTGGCGGTTTATTCTTCTTCTTTTTTAATTTGATAATAATTATTTGTTAGTTTGCGATCGGTAAAAGGAGGTTTCCTGTTTCCGGACTCGTTTGCTTTTCGGTTTATTTTTTATTTATCGCAAGTCGCTGCAGCACTTATATCTGGAGCAGTAACACACTTTTTTTTTCAGTGAATCAGATGTTCGATATTTTCGGGCATTATTTCTGGAGATTAGTTTTTGAAAGAAATTACTTTAGTAAATCAGTTTTTTAATTGAAATTACTGAGAGAGTGATAAATAAAAAAATTAGGTGAGTATTTTATTGCTCATCAAGAACTGCTCCAAAATGCTGGGTCGTAAACCGTTCTATACGGGACATGCGGTTATTATTCGCAGCCCTTAAGGGGTGAAAAAATTTGATCTTGGTAATGATTATAAAAGAGGTGAATTACAAAGTCGTTCATTATACAGGTAACTAAAACTAAGTTAAAGGTTGGAGTGTGGGGGTCCTTGGTTCGGTTCCATCGCGTGGCCTTCGATCTAACGGAGTTTTGGGCAATTTTCTCCAGATGTAAAGTAAATATGCGTTAGAACCCCTTAAAAAGTTCTCCGCAGTAGGTCCTCTTCCCCCGTGGGCAGTTGCCCTCCTGTGGGCTTGCAACAACACAAACACACCTCAACGCAACGAAAACGACGTCCAGAAAAATGAAATCGAACATCACCTCATGACATTGCGGTAAACATAAGTCTGCATGTCTTTCAATGACGCTTTTTTTTATCATAAATATCATGAAAACGATTGAAACTAATTAATTTAATTTAAAAGTACTATTTCTAGAGTAACTGATGTGAGCCTAAAATATAGGCTACAGACGTTCATCTCCATGGATAAAAAGGGAAATATAAGAATACGAAGTGAAGTTCTATTATTGAAGGACGCGCAAAATGATTTGTGGCATAAAATTAAAAGAAAACAATCAATCAAAATAGTCTTTTTTTCCCTTGAAAAATGTACTATAAAAGTAAAATGACAAAATCCGGCGTTTCAGATTACATTCATGATGCAATATGTTGCCAAAGAATTGAAAATCCCATACAGTGGTGATGCAACATCAAAAATAATTAAATTTCTCTTCGAACATTTCACTTTAGGTTCTAACATCGAAATGATGAAATCACACATATTGAAGGGGCTACTAAAAATGTAGAAAAACACGTGAAAAATAAAGATACTGTAATCCTGTTGTCTAATAAGTAAATTTAACCGCTTCTCGTGAGATTTATGATGAAAAATTGTGCATGAAATAACTATTTAATTTTTATTTTTTTAAACTTGTTTCGTTTTATAACTCTTGCTGTTAATTAAATTTTTGTTATTGATATGGATATAATTGTGATGAAATCCCTCTAACAGAAACCTGGAAGTTACTTGTACCAAGAAAGTCTAACTATAGGAAATCAGGGGCCAATGCAGATGAAAATTGGATCCGTTCTGCGGCCCCTTCATAAATTTACAATCGATTAAAACGGCCCTTCATTGACATTTCACCGAAAACTTTAATCTGTTTTATCAATTATTTTAACAAAAATAGTGGCTTTTATTAAATGTTGGTATGAAAATTCACAAAAATAAGTGTTGAAATTCACAAAATTAAGTATTGAAATCCACAAAAGTAAGCAATTTTCACAAAAATGAGACCCTGGAAAATATTCCTCTATCGCCCCTGGAAATATATAATAGCGAACTTTGATATCAACATAAGTAATAAAAGTGCTGCCGGATTCAGTGCACTGTAATTTTTAAACCAAATTTATTGTCATAATCAACAATAACTTTAGTCACATCCAGAGTCTTCTCAGCCTTCACAAAATATAATTAATCACTATTTTTTAAATATTTTTTTTTTCAAATTAGTAGCCAGCTCCCACATAAAATTCAGAATTGCTATATTCTAACCCGAAAATTACTGTTTACAAAAAAAAAAGTGGTTAGTTATATTCTGTAAAAGTTTTTAGACTGCGTGAGAAGTTCAGCTCGTCATTGTGCAGTATGTCATGAAAAACTTGCGACGAGCTATAGTCGTCATTTTACCGTAAGGGATGAACAGTGGTGTGAGAGAAAAAAAATCACGATTAGCGATAAAAAACTAACAGTTAATATTAATCACAATTAGCGATTTTTTAATTTTTTTCATTTCAGAATTTATTTTAATAGCTTCATTTTGAACCAAAACCCATCACAATGCTTTTGTTCGATAAAAACGGTGAAAAAAATCCATGTTTGCAAGACTAAAATTAGAGTAGAACTTTGTCTTTAACACACATTCATAAATGAACACTTTCTAAGGCCGTGGTAGAATACTCATCAACTACGGTCTGTTGCCTACAGAAATCAATTATCATTAGTGAATTTTCTGGTTTTTGTTCGGTAATAATGGGCAGATATATTTTCCATGTAGGTAGATTCTAAATTATATGTGACTTATGAACTTTTCTTTGATTCGTATTAAAAAAAAAAAAATTTCACATAATTGTTCAAAAAAGAAGCACAAGAAGCATCGCTTTTGATTATATATTTTTGCGTATGCAAGTAGAAGTTAGTTTTCCGACTTTGATTTTGTGAATTATTAATTTCATTACTTTTTGTGAATTATTAAATTTATATTGCAAGGGGGGAAATGGCCATCCGTCATGAAAGAAGAAAATATCTGTAGAATTCTCGCTTTAAAGTGTAACAAATAATAAATACTGTGCTTACGCACAGCTTCGTTGTAATTAAAAACTTGTTCAAAATACATTTGTTTGAATTTATGTGAAAAAACGACGTCTCTTTCCCGATCCCCTATAAAATAATTCCATAATCGACAAGAATTTCACCAGTGAGCTTAAATCGCCAATTGGGATGTTCAAGTACATAATTTGGCGCCTCTATCAGCACGAAAAAGAAAAATTTTCTCTTATGCTAATTGAAAATTTAAATAACTGTACCATGTCAACAGTAGCTGACAGTATAACTATGTGAATAAAAATGCACATATCTAAGACAGCCTTCGAGAAGTTCTGAACTGCCTTCCTACTTGGCATTAAATAAAAGCAGAGAATAAATTCCGACTTGTTGCTGGTGAATAGTATCGTACGCAGCTCACTAGCGATCGATCTCGGTTCAATATAGCCGTGTCGGATCCACACTTCAAAACGATTTACTTTTCTTTCACAGATGGAGACTTCGATTAGATTACGGTAATCCCAAATATTACTTTTGTCGAATATGATTAGATTGCGGAAATCCCAAATATTAATTTTGTCCATTACGATTAAATTACAATAATCAAACCAATAAATAATCTTGAATACTATTACACATGAGATTACGATTAAATTACGATTAGAAAACATCTTTTGAGAATTATCATAGCTTTTTAATTGTACAATTTTTACGCAGAGGACAGAACTAATTAACAAAAAATATTCAAAAGAAACTAGTGTTTAAAAGGTAAAATAATTAAAATTTTGTAAAAGAACACGCATAAAATTATCCTTGAATACGGATTTAACCTGTTTAAGCTGTACACTGGAACAGTACAACAGCTGACTGAGATTTTTTCCTTTCTGTCTCCACTTTCACAGATCTCGGAATGCCTTGGTGAGCCCAGAAAGGAAGCAATGCTGGCCACAGAAAGGATAACTTTTGGTTTTTGTAACAATGTGAATGAACATGTTACACCTAGGTTCAAGTTTTTTTTTTTTTAGCATTTTGAGTGGAAATTAGGAGTCCTGAGAAATTTAACGAAGACTTTACGCACAGTTTAATGAGTTTTTCTGTTCTCTCCATTTGACGTAAAAACTAAAACTAATTGAATGTAATCCGGTAATTTTCTCAAGCAGTTACGATTACGGGATACTTACGACTATACTACGATTATTTAATCGTAATCTAGAAATTTTAATTTCCTAGATTATGATCACACAGGGATTCAAGTTTTCAGATTATGTCTATAAATTTCTAGATAATGACTAGATTATGATTGCACAAAAAAGTATAATCGATAATAATGCATTACGATTACACGAAGTCTGGTCGAATCCATTACATTGTTGCAGTTTTCAAGTAACGATTAGGAATATTGGCAATCACAACCGCTTTCCCCATCAGTCTATCTGACTGTTCAAAGGTATTTTTCC
Organism: Cheiracanthium punctorium; assembly: GCA_038373885.1. NCBI lineage: Eukaryota > Metazoa > Arthropoda > Arachnida > Araneae > Cheiracanthiidae > Cheiracanthium > Cheiracanthium punctorium. Next base: position 58,792 of record JAWZYV010020233.1, on the reverse strand, counting down.
AAACTCTGTTCGTCCTACATGCGAATACCGGTTGATTTTCCCGAAAGACATCTGTCACCCGAATTCATCGGGGGGGGGGGGGGGGGCAAAAAAAGTTCTTAGTTATAATCTTTCTCCTTTAAATTTTATTTTTAGCCTACCAGCACTTAAACAGGTGCTTCAACAGCACTGAATCGAATAAGGAATGAAAAATGCAAAGCTAGAGACTATTTTATACCGTCTTAACCAGGATCGCTCCTAGGGTATAAAGACACTTTTGCGCGATTTCTTCTTTGGAACTCCTTCCCCTTCTCGACGCTGAAGCCTCCTTCTAAGTCTATGGTCAATGATTTTAAAAAGAAATACGTTAATGACTTATTTGTATTAACCAGTCCGCATTATTCTTTATAGCAGGAATCTTTTACTGTATCCATCGTTGCATCTTAACTTGGGTTCTTGAATGCCTTACTGTGGCACAGCGTTTCTCTTGCTCAAAGATATTGTCCATTCAAAGATCCAAGCCGGGAAGCAATGACGGACAGAGGAAGGGATCTCTGCCGTTACATCTTTGCAATTAAGGGAAGCGAAAAGATTAAAGCAAATAAGACACTAAAATATTTCTTTTTGAAGTCACTGACCGTAAATTTAAAACTCGGCTGACCGTTGTGATGGGGAGAAAACTATCGTTAACTAAGGCAGCTTTGAAAAGCTTTTATAATTGGCGTCATTTATCTTTTACGCTTCAATTTAAATTAATTTATTTTTCAAATTTGAGACGTGTTGTGTAGATTACTATGTTTAGTGCAGGCGTGTTCTATTATCTTGAAATGCATTACTCTCACGACAGCACTAAACAGCCCTGGTCTTACCCACAAATGAAATAACAAAGTGTGACTTACCATTTTTCTTCCTCTTGAAGAACTTGAGAAAGCCGCTGTAAGTCATCTTGTGTATTCTCTTAATGCAGCACATTCAAATAAGTTTTAAGAGAAACAATAAGATGAAAACATACAATATTTTTAAAAAATTAATTTGTCAGTCTTTACCGGCCGCAGTAAGCATTGCTGCTGCATCACTCAGTAATCCACATGCTGCGTTCGAAGTTCGCAGCAAAGATTTGAGAATGCGCGAAGACAACGCAGAAGCGACAATCTTTTCATGTCTACAATCACACCGCGAGGCAAGGAAAAAATATATAAATTCATGCGAAAGAAGGAGCGAGGTTTGTAATATCTGCAATTAAAATCCAAACTGTCAATGGCAATTTCAGAAGATCCTGTAATTTTGAAGAATCACCCAGTTCATTCGCATTCACAGATTTCGTAATTCACAATTACCGTAACAAAATCCGTTGGAGAAAAAAAATATATAAAAATATATTTCGAAACAAAACTGTGGCATCACATCGGAATATTTCACCATCCCGACATTGACACTGGGAACAACATAAACAACGGCTATTTATTTCTCTATTCAAAAAAAGTGATGCGGGTTTTCACTGGTTGCGCTACTTCGGCGCTTTCAAACGAACAGGTTGCAAGATGGAGAATGAAGAAAAGTTCCCATCCCGGAGAAAAACTTCTCCGATCATCCAAGATTCATCCTCAGCCCGCGGCCGGCCTAATTTAGGAAGTGCGCCTGCGCGGAGGTTAAACCACTTTGCTTCTGATCGCAAAGAAATCCATAAAAGAAAAGGGCTATTGTTCATCTTATTTATGGGAATTCATGCTGGATCCAGCTATTCCTGAGAGATCAAAAGCACTGGCTTTACAAGATATTGCCGTAAAAACGTGTGTAAGGCATATCGGAAAGGGTAACAAAATGTCCGGCACACAATTAGAGCAGCGATTTATGTTTATTTTATTTATTTACGAAACAAGGAAGTTACAGAGAGAAATAGAGACCTTTAAGTTATTCTAGTGATCTGCATTTTTTTTTTAAACATGTGGTCTCGCATCTCTCTTTCCGGAGATATATTTTGGATAAACGTGGCCATCAAATGCAATTTTACGGTGCTATTTAATGCACAAAACTCATATTTTTGGAAAACTACTTTTATTAATATTTAAGGCAGAAAGACATTAAAAATAAGACATTTTAAGAAGACATTAAAGGTAATAATATGGTAAAACATAATAGAAAGTCTTCCTAATATTATTAAGTAATACAACAACAACAACAAAAAAGCTGTTTACCTAAATATTCTCTGTCACTGTCACCAAGGCGATGAGAATTCTTGCTCATATTAGTTTTGTGAGTTTGAAGCATTATAGTAAATTTTTGTTTGTTTTTGATAACAATCACAGCAAGGTCATTTATTTATTGATAACTCATTAGTAAAGTGACATCATTTTAAATATATTTTTAAAGTATCTAGATGCTACATTAGTACAAAGAATTTTGAATAGGGATGGACGCGAGACGAAAAATAGCCGTCTCGCGTCTCGCAAAATAGCCCAAAACCTTTGTCTCGTCTCGCAAAAATCCCTATATCGTAATGTTAAAAAATGTGTGTCTCGTCTCGCAAAAAAGATGTAAATCTCTGTCTCGTCTCGCAAAAAGCCGTCTCGCGTCCATCCCTAATTTTGAAATATTTAATGTAAGTACTAAGAAAAAAATAGAAGTTTATAAATTATATAGAGAGTAAAATACTAAATTGTTAAAGATTCTACACGCTTAAAAAAAAAGGAAATTAAATTTCACTCCGAAGCAGCTGAGATGACTCCTATGGATTGAAAACCGGGACAAGTATGTCTCTATTTTCAGACCTGAGAAGCGAATTTTTGCTATTTTTTTTAGGCGTGTAATACTTAAATAAATAATATACTTTTTCTGCACTGCTAAACTAGAGTTCAATCCTTAAAAATTAATAATTTAAAAGATTAGGAAAAAATTATTAAATTATTTTTTAAAATTGTCAGATTACTTATGAAGACATTAAAGATAATGTTATTATTGTAAATACTTAAAGTTATAATCTGTTATTCAAATAATAATATTGGCTTGATAAAAACATGCTACACAATGTTGAGTATAATTCCTTTATTATACTTCTTAATAATTTTTTTTAAAAATTATTGATATGTAAGAGCATATTTTAGTTCATTTTTTAACGTAAAGAATGAATTTTCTTTTCAAGAGGTTTCACTAAAATTTTTATAAGATTTTTCATGAAAAAAAATTTTCAAATTTTCTTTCATAATTTTTTTAAAACATTAATACATTTTTTTCTAAAACATTTTTTTTTCTGATAGTTGTATATAAATATAGGGTTTCTATTTTAAATTTTGAGGAGTCATTACTACATTTGACAAAGTGAACAAATAAAAGTATGTTTACAAGGAAAAAATTTCTACGAATGCAAATTTTAAATAAAGTGCATTTCAAAGAGCTATAATATAATATGAACCTTCAGAAATAAGGAAAATTTAATATTTCGTGCATTTTATTTATAAAAATAAAAATATTTCTCATGAGTGTAAGTGGATAACTTTGCGAACCGTTTTCTTTAAATTAACCTATTGAAAATTGAACAGCTATTTAGTTGTATTTTTATTTTGATTTAAATCATCTCAAATCAATTTACTTACGTTGGATAATGCGCTCAAATTACTTGTAAAACGAGAAACAATTGTTTGATGCTTCAGTGAAATATTTAACCTTTAATACCATAAATAAATTTTTAAGTAGTAAAAAGGTATTTTTTTATTCAATTATTTCTTAAAGGCTGCATCAATGCGTAATTCAACTGTGTGAATAAACGAACAAAACATAATTGTTGGCTTGACAAAACTTGGAAATTGGTTAAATGAATTTCTTAACGCACACTACCAGCTGAAGCACTTCAAAAAGACAAAATTTAAAAAAGCTATACGTTTTTAAAGATCTAAAGATCAATCTTTCCAGAAATTTTACTATCGATGACTGACGAAAAATCTCGTTTCTGCTAACTTTTTGCTAATAAATTAAGAATGGAAAGCAATTAGTGTTCGTGACAAGAGCAGATTCTATATTCGACGCGTATGTATGTTTCTTAAACCAGACAAAGAAAATTTTTGAATTAAATTATAATAACAATAACGAACGCTCGCAAAACATCCAAATTTTGAACATCCAAATTTTCGAATTTGGTTCAGTATTTAGAAATTTTTCAAACGTCCCATCTGTGAACACCTTTCAGCATCACGTGACTTCCTATAGCTATTCTACTAAATTCCGTCGAGCCTAGACCTCAGGCTGGAAATTTAAAGTAACCGTTTTGGTCATCGAACCTAATGTGAATAGACTATTTAGTACCTTAAGTTTCTTATTGTTTTCCGATGATAACAGCTACAGTGGAACCCATTAGACAGATTTAAGAGACTGTTCCCAGCTAATGATCAATTCTTTTCAGTTTAAGAATCTCAGACGAATCATAGGTGACTTGGTTTTGAAACGTCATTAAAATATTAGCTTTTGGAATGCTCTTTTTTCTTTTATGGAGTGGTGATAGGTATTAAACTCCTTTGAATATTCTTTTATTTTAAATCCGGCACATTAAAAACATATGTTGTACGCTCACAGTGCGCTAAAGGGGAAAAAAATTATCTCAAACTACAATTTTGGTACTAATTAACGTACGGAGAAAGAAAGAAAAAAAAATAGTTTTATTTCGATGAATGTTCTTTGTATGAAGAAGATTTTCCGTAAGGGACCATTTGCATATTAAATCAGAATCTAAGTTTAGAATGTTGGTGACCTTATGACGCGTGTTTCGTGCTAAGGCAAAGCCTGCACGGGGGTCCTGATTGCACAAGCGCGCGGGATATCTTGAGCGGAGGACTTTTTAAGGTGTTCTAACGCCTATTCACGTTACATCTGGAGAAAACCGAACAAACTTCAGACCGTAAGATCGACATCCGCGCGGTAGATCAGAACCCTGTACCTTCATACTTCAGCCATCTACCATGTTCAGGGTCTTATCCACTTGGCTAATGGTAAGGTCCCATGAACTTATTTTTCACGTCATATCTAAACTCAGATATTCAGAAGGGGGAAATTTTTTTTCCCTTCGGTAGTTTTGGCGAAACCGCTATTAGTGAAAGAAAGTGTCATGAGTGGTTTCAACGCTTCAAGAACGGTGATTCCCACGTCAAAGAATGGCACAGCTGTGGAAGAGAGAAGCTTTTTGAAAAGGCGGAATTGGAGGTAAGACCCTTATTCAAATTAAGAAAAATTACCAAGATCATTAAGAGAGACTCAATGAGAAGTTTCAACTTTGAATCATAAGTTTACTACCACACACACACAGTTACCAGATTTTTATAATAAACTACTTTAAATTTCTTCGGACCAGGGGGGGGGGTAGAAAACAGCGGAAGTAAATATGATGTAGACCTAATAGTTTTCATGAAATTGCAAATAAAATAAGTCCTTCAATACGGGATATATTTTTTTTTACTAAATTTCCAAAAACGTATCTATAGTAATATTTCGACTTACGCGAACCCTTAGTTACCGCAATTTTCGAATCTCTTTTTTTTTTTTTTTTTTTACTTCCAAAATAAAACGTTTTACGATTTTAATAATATAATTTGTTATGCGTATGTATTATCTAAGAATTTATTAAGCATTTTTCTAAATTATTGTTTTCTTCAATCTCTTGCTCCAGTTCAAAATAATTCGTAGTATGTACATATCTATGCTCGAAATTATACCCCGACTTACGCGAATTCAACTTACGCGGTTATAGCTCGGTCCCACCTATCGCGCAAGTTCGGGGTATCAGTGTATTTACAAAATCCCCAAAATAACGATAACTCTTTTTTTTCGATTTTAAGTTTTTTAATAGTTATTACGGAATAGTAAATCAAATTTGAAAAACTTAAAAAGGAAAATACACGAATTCTGACTTTATAAAAAAAAATAGAGCTCTTCAAAACTCCCGAAAACGAAGTTTTTGGTTAATTCATACGAGTATTGTCTTTCAAATATCAAAGCAACTACAGTTAAAAATCTAACCTTAATTCACTATTTCTAGTCAAAACATCCGTGAAAGAAAAAATCATTTGTCGTAAGTTTGCATAATTTGTAGCTGAAAGCATAATAGTTGTATCCGTATTTTATTAAGTCTCTTTTTTTACTTTTAACTTTTTTTTTAATGCTAAACATACACATTACACGTTTCTTTTTCTTGTCCTATTATGTCCAAAAATAAGAAAATTTTCAGGGACAATTTTGCATTAAAATCGATTGAGCAGATTTGAATCAGCAGTCAGATTTGTTATACAAATGTTGAAATAATCATTTTTAATTACAGCGAAAAAATAAATAAACTTTTATTTAGATTGGCTTTTTCCGCCGAAGAATTAACTGAGATGGAAAGAACGCTTTACAGAAATGGATGTCAAAAAAGTGCGCATTTTTTAATATTTACACTGATGTTTGATTACAAAACTCTGCTTTTGTATGAAAATTTTTAAAAGCGGAATGTTATATCACAAAAGGGATGAAAATATCTGTTTTATTTTTCTCGACTTTTTTTATAAACTATTGTTTCATTTTGAACAATCCATTGACTTGACGGACTCAGTCCATTTTTCTCATTCGCTGCCTATTAACCCTTTGACGTGCGGTGGTTGCGCCGTGAAACCACCATATTTCAGCGCTTTCACTGCTAGTCGCAAAAAACATATTGTTAGGGAGTTCCAATGCTGAATAAGTGCAGCCGTTGCCATCTGTGTATTTAACTACCAACAACGTGGTGGTCGATCAAATCGCCCTTCTGGCGCGTACGGCCAATTATCTACGCAATTTATCTAGGCAGATGGGAGCAGATGGCAGATGGCAGATTATCTACCCTCTGAAGGGGGTCTTTATGCAAGTTTCGGAGAAAACCACTGCAAACTCTGAATGATTTGGTCGATGGGCGTGATCAGGATTTGAACCCCAGATCGATGGTAATGGCTGCACTTTATCAGCGTTGGGCAGTCTATCCAGTTAGTGCTCTATACTGATGTGAAAATGTCTGCGCTTGAAAAGGTTATGTGGTAAATACAAACTGTAAATGAGTTAAATGTCCATTCTTTTTAATGTATAGGAAATTAGTTTGTTGGTGTTGGCTTATTCAACCTTACACTGCGTAAAAATTTAAGATGGGAACGTTTTTAAACGAAGAAACATGAGTGAGTACGAATTAAAAAAATCGTTCACGTGCATAAAATATGAATAAGAATTAAGATGAATAGCCCAGTCAATACCTGTTCAACAATGCTGTTTTCGCAACAAAATTGCGGAAGTTTTTTTTCTCAACGGTTCGTTATGTTTTTGGGATGCTGAATCTGTTTTAAGTTTGCTGCTTTGCACAAGGTCGGCTTCACCCCGAAAAATCGAAAAAAATCTCAGTTTCCGAACTTTTTTCAGTTTTTCGTTTATATTTCGAAAACTATTCCTTTTTGAAAAATGACCTCACTTACAAAGTAGATAAAATTTCCTATAAAATGCATTGATCAGAGATTTTCTGACAAGTTTTTTGGAGCTAGAGCGCTTTTAAATATAGTGATTTTTCGGCACTTCTGCAAAAATGTCAAAAACGCCCACTCTCACCGCTTGTAACTCAAAAAAATATATTTATTATCGACAAAAATACTTATACCACTTGAAAGCTCATTGAATTCACTACCAGAAACATCTCTGACATTCACTTTTCTCTTAAAGGGGTGGGGGGAGAAAAAGCTAAAATTACGAAAATTGTCCTCTGCACCTTACAGCCAAAACGATCCCTCCCACCTGTCTATCTCTCATCATCTCAAAAATGACATGCCATGAAGCTAAACAATAATAGACTAACTTTTTAGCAATTGGAAAAACATTACGTTACAGAATTTACTTATTTTTTACTGTAGTTGCTAACCCCTTTTTAATAAATACTTAATTAAATAATTTCTGTTTTAAATAAATAAATTTCAGTAAAAAGTACAACTTCACTGGATGATATACTTAACGTTTATTTCAATGTATGTTTAAAATGTAATTATTTCACAGTTGAACTTAACATCAGTTCGCCGATATTTTAAAATAATAAATACTAATATTATAAATGAGTATAGAAATCTTATATATTTATATGACCTCATCAATTCCAAAATCGAAATTATTTGAGACATGGTTTGCTTGCATTTTATTTTGAAACTTAACTCCTGACAATTTAAATTCAAATAACGCCTGAAGAAGATGCCACATTTCTTTTGATACATAAATGAATTATTTTTTCACGGACATCGAAGAACTGTCACTTTCGCAAGAACCCCTTACTGAAAAAAATCACAATGAGCACTCCTGATTGTTTCTGGAGTAAATACACTCTATGCACTCAACGTATACATGGAAAAGTTGATGACCGACTGTTTTGGAAAAGAAGGCCAAAATTCTCTTGGGTACATGAAATTTTGAGCGTGTCTATGGGGCGCAGGCTCGGAGAAAATTGTGGCTTACGAATGAAAGGGTGAAAGCTATAATATTTTCTCAACTTTCAGTGCCGTTTCCGATTTCGTTGTTTTGTGCGTGCAAAATGTCTCGCCCGGAATGTGTAATTTGTGACAAACTGTTAGAAGATATGGGACGAGTGTTGAGAGAGAGAAAATATTGAAATCTTTCATTCTAGTCGTCAAAAAGTGACAAAATGGCAAGGTAGTGATATTTAAAAGGAGCACTGAAGCTCGTGACAGATGCAGGAAGAATCGCGTGGCGGAAAGGTCTATTGCTGCTTATTTAAAGACAATGCTGAATCAAAACCGCTGTGTTCAAGTATAACCATGTCTTTGCTTTTAAGATTCACTGACTTTTGTGTGGATAGAAAGTGACTCTGCCAAGAAACAGATCAAAAAGCCTCCCAAAAAATGCAACTTGGTATACCCTGTAAGGAAATTAGCCGTTAGAGAAAATGTGCCCACACTCTTGAGAAGACAAAATGATGAATTTAGGCGAGGTATAATACAACGTGTAGAGCCAGTTACTGATTTGATAGCTGCTGATGCACAGTATCGTTTTCTGTGAATGAAAAATCTGCACCAGTCCCGGCTAACTCTTCATGAAGTTGGAAGACTCCCTAGGGTTGAGGAGAAAGATGCTATGCAAGCAATTGTTTTCCAGAAAACAGGGATGAGGAAGGTCAATTCACAATGAAAGAACTGATGGAACAGATGGAAGGCGATTTCCTTCCACATCCGAGCACTATCAGAAGACACTTCTGTCAGAAGTACGGTGACGATATTTTGATTACAGCAAACAAACCTTACACTGTATGTTTTAAAGCCACTGGACCAAAAAAAAAAAAAAAAATCATGAATGAGTCCTGGTATCGAGTTTAGAGACTGCTAGAATAAAAGAAAAAGAACGTGCGATAGTTGAAGTTGCCGCTGATATAATTGTGCAAGACTTAGGATCGCAACTATATAATTTGACTGAATTGATGTTTTAATACTTCACTGTACAGTTATCGGTCTTTTTTAACCATATTCTGACACACTAAATGCCTTCTTTCTTTTCTGCCTTCTTTCTTTCGATGGAGAACCTACTCGAAATTATACCCAGTCCTGGGCTCTACATCTACTCATTTCATGAAACATGTACTTACGTACATACAAAGATTTTTTATACAGCTTTATTCAGTGTCATGTGTCTAATACATTCTAAATATAAATTGCTATTGTTTTATAAATCATGTTTTGCCTTCAATTCTTTTCTTTTAAGCGTAATATGTTTCTTTTAAGCGAAAGTGTAGCCCTGATGAGAGATAGGCAAGTGGATCGTTTTGACTGTAAGAAGACAATTTTCGCAATTTCCGCTTTGCTCTTCCCACCCCTTTAAGAGAAAAGTGAATGTTAGAGATGTTTCTGGTAGTGAATTCAATGTGCTTTCGTGTGGCATAAGGATTTTCATTGATAATAAATGTATTTTTTGAGTTACAAGCGGTGGAAGTGGACGTTTTTGGAATTTTTGCAGAAGGGACGAAAAATCGATATTTTTCAAAGTGCTCTAGCCCCAACACCACTTATTAGAAAATCAAAGGTGACGAGTGCATTTTATAGGAAAATTTATCTAATTTAACTTTGTGTCCGAGGTCATTTGCCAAAAATGAATCTTTTTCGAAATATAAGCGAAAAACTGAAAAAAATTCGAAATTTTTGAGGTTTTTTCAATTTTTCGTGGTGAAGCCGACCTCGTGCAAGGTAGCAAACTTGAAATTCGGATTCAGCATCCAAAAACAAAACATAAAAAACAGTTGATATAGAAACTTCCGCAATTAAAAAAAAAAAAAAAAAAACTATCATTTGACTGAACTAGAACGGGGGCAGATATTAATGGGGAATTCTGAAGATATTATGGGGGATATTCTATCGGTGTTCCTTATATTTCTCTCGGGGTCACGATAAAATTCGGTGCCTTATGTAAAAATGAGATATGTATAAATAACACAAAGATATTTTTTTGCATGTATGTGCGTGGCAAAGTCATTTAGACCAAAAAATTACCGATTGCTTACAGTTGCTAATATATTTGATCAATAAAATCCAAGCGCCTTTCTTTTACTTTTAACTGTCATCACCGCACATTAGCGGCGTTTAGGTTTCTCGGGTGATGCTTTATCCGTATAGAACAGTGTTTCTTAACCTTTTTGGCACAATGGACCACTTTAAAAATTTTAAATATGTCACGGACCCCTCTGTGGAAAAAAAAATTGCTTAAACATCATTTATTACAAAATATATTCTGTTTTATTATTTAATTATTTTAATATTTTTATTTCAATAGTATAAAAAATTTGAAAAATTAAAATTTTTAATGTGAAAGCTGTTACTGCTTTTCCTTGATTAACAGATTGAATTGAGGGATGGTTTTTGACAAAGCAACGCGCATATCATGTTCGACATTCAGTCGATTTCGATGTCATGTTTTAATTGTGACAAGTGTGGAAAATCCCGCTTCGCAAAGATATACGGCTGCCGGCAAACGGAATAATGGCTGCCATAGCTCGTTTTACAAGCAATGGGTAGGCTTCTCTTAAAGAAGACCAAAACTCTCCAAGAGTTTTTGAATCGAAATCCATTTTTATCAAGGACTTTGTTTTCAAATCAATTAGCTCATCTTTGGCAAGGTTCATGTCATCGATATAGTCAATATCACAAAGAAAAGGATTATGAATCTACAACTCATCTTTTATGTTTATGCCATCCGAATTGAAATATTTTTCAGATGAAACTTGAAGTACTTCCAGGTGTTCACAGATTTCATTTTTCAATGATGAATAGGTCCGAGTTACCACTGCTGGCTAAATATTGATGCAAACATTTTAAAAATTAGGATCAGTCGGCGGACCCCAAAAATATGACCCATGGACCCCCAAGGGATCCATGAACCACAGGTTAAGAAACCCTGGTATAGAACAATCCGAAAGATTTGCCTGGTTAACTTAAGCCTTTTTCACACTAAAATTAATGTTTCTGTTTCCTGTTCCTTCCACAAATTTTATTTACTACTAGCTGCTTGCCCGCTCTCCGCACGGTGGGAAACGCATATTTTCTTTACACACATATATATAATTCAAATTAAACCCAGTAATGCGGAATCTCAAAACGTGAAAAAATACTTGAATCGTGACTAAAAGTTGACGTCATGTGTGCAAATTTTAGACGATTGCAACATGACACAAAAACTACGTCAATGTGACTGGCGATCAAAAAAGAAAGAACTTTACGGTATGCAGACAAAACTTTTCTCTTTCGAAAAATGCCTGATTTCTACATCATATAATTCTCTTTGTGAGGTTTAATTTATAGCATTAATATATGGTATATACCACATAAATAACATTACATGATTGAAAAATCACTCAAAATACTGGTGTTAAACGATAAAGTAATTAAAAAACTTTGTAAAAAACACACATAAGAAGTACTAGGTAAGAGGATACGCACGTTTCGTTCAAAAATTGTTTTGAACTTCATCAGTCCAAGCTCTTCGTTGTAAAGAACACAGGGAACTGAAAAGAGATAAACAAGCAAGATGTTGCCACAAGGGGCAAAGAAAAGTCGAACAAAACCACGGAGAGGGGAGAAAAAAAAATTAAAATATGGGATAAAAAGGAATGGAAAGAAGCACAAAAAATACAGAAATAAAAAAGGAATAAATAAATAAAATAATAATAATAATAATAAAGGGAACACACGAGTACAAACACACACACACAAAAAAGAGAAAACAGAACAAACAAACAAAAAAAAATACATATCACACATGTATTTTTTTTTATAAAATAAAAACCACGAACAGGACAGCACAATAAATATATATATATATATATATATATATATATATATATATTTTAAATATAAAAACGAAAAAGAAAGACAGTAACACACGTACATACACATTAAAGAAACAGGAAAAAAAAGGGGGGGGAGTAGACGAAGAAAGTGAAAAGAACCTTACAACAGCAACTTCCAAACAGAATGAACGAAAGGAACGGAAGAATCATCGTTCACAAGACGATCTAAGTGCTGGGTAATGGAAAAACCTTCCAAAAAATCCAGATGGGACAAAGACTGAGGAGTGCACAAAATCTTAGCCTTAGAAAACTGAAAACGATGATTGGAATTCCAACAATGTGAGGCAATAGAAGATTTGGAAAGTTCGTGCTTAGAAACATATCTCTCATGCTCTTTGAGCCTAAATTTGAGAGCTCTTCTGGTCTGACCAATATAGCCCAAATCACAAGATCCACAAGGAATATAATAAACACCCCAACGGTTCTCAGTAGGAATAGGATCTTTAGGGGAAGAAAATTTAAGTTTATTAACAGGTTTAAAAATGACTTTCAAACCGAAATTTTTTAGAAGTTTAGAAATTTTGTAGCATAAAGGTGAAAAGAAAGGTAGTACAATTAATTCGTTGTGAAAATTAATAGTATTAGTAGAAGTATTAGGCTTATTAAATTTAGAAACAGCTTTATCAATAATAGAGGGGCTAAAACCACGAGAAACAGCAAAGGATTTTAAGTAACTAATTTCATTATTAAGAGATGAAGAATCAGAGCAAATTTTGATAGCACGAAACACATAAGTGTAAAAAGCAGACATCTTATTGCTAATACTATCTCTTCAAATAATATGCATGCCAAATCTAACCTTTCTCGTTCTCAAAAAACTGCTCTCAATGAATTTAATTCTAACCCTAATTTACTCATTACTAAAGCTGATAAAGGCGGCCAGACTGTTTTACTTGATAAATCTTCTTATGTTGATTGTATTAATAACATGCTAACCACTGGTCCTTACACTAAATTAAATTCTGATCCTACTAACAGTCACTTTTCTGAAATTAAACACACTGTGAAGTCCTCTGTAATCTTAAATGCTCAAACTAAACGTTATGTTATTCCTTCTATTGCTAACTGTGCTCGTTTCTATGCCCTTCCTAAAATTCATAAACCTTCTCTTGCCTTTCGCCCCATTGTTTCTAACATTGGTACTGCTTCTTATAACCTTGCACGTTTCCTCTCGCATACTCTTTCACCTTTGACTGCTAGTAATACTCACACTGTTAAAAACTCTTATGATTTCGTTAACAAAGTTAAACTTCTTTCTCCTACTATTTGTAAAATGCTTTCTCTTGATGTTAAATCTTTATTTACTAATGTTCCTATCCAAGGTGCGATTGAATGTTTGGAAAAGCGTTTACGCGAGTTTCATTATTCTTCTATTGAGATTAAAGAGTTTATAGCTTTAGTAAGCGTTTGTGTTAAACAAACTGCTTTCATTTTTAATGGCTCTTTCTGTAAACAAACCGAGGGTCTTGCTATAGGTAATTCTCTCTCACCTCTCTTATGTGATATTTATATGCATTATTTTGAAGGGAAACTCTTCAAGGTCTAATTTTCCGTGCTGGGTCAGATATGTTGACGATATTTTCGTTCTAGTGGATTCCAATTGTGATATTTCTAATTTACTTTTGATTGTTAATTCTGTTGATCCGTGTATCCAATTTACTCTAGAAGAGGAGTGCAACAATTCTTTAACTTTTTTGGATGTTCTTGTCTCTAGAAATCCTGACGGTTTCTCTACTTCTGTTTTCCGCAAACCCTTTTCTATATCTTTACCTCCTCATGCCCTATCTAATCATCCTTACCAGCAAAAACTTTCTGCTTTTTACACTTATGTGTTTCGTGCTATCAAAATTTGCTCTGATTCTTCATCTCTTAATAATGAAATTAGTTACTTAAAATCCTTTGCTGTTTCTCGTGGTTTTAGCCCCTCTATTATTGATAAAGCTGTTTCTTAATTTAATAAGCCTAATACTTCTACTAATACTATTAATTTTCACAACGAATTAATTGTACTACCTTTCTTTTCCCCTTTATGCTACAAAATTTCTAAACTTCTAAAAAATTTCGGTTTCAAAGTCATTTTTAAACCTGTTAATAAACTTAAATTTTCTTCCCTTAAAGATCCTATTCCTACTGAGAGCCGTTGGGGTGTTTATTATATTCCTTGTGGATCTTGTGATTTGGGCTATATTGGTCAGACCAGAAGAGCTCTCAAATTTAGGCTCAAAGAGCATGAGAGATATGTTTCTAAGCACGAACTTTCCAAATCTTCTATTGCCTCACATTGTTGGAATTCCAATCATCGTTTTCAGTTTTCTAAGGCTAAGATTTTGTGCACTCCTCAGTCTTTGTCCCATCTGGATTTTTTGGAAGGTTTTTCCATTACCCAGCACTTAGATCGTCTTGTGAACGATGATTCTTCCGTTCCTTTCGTTCATTCTGCTTGGAAGTTGCTGTTGTAAGGTTCTTTTCACTTTCTTCGTCTACTCCCCCCCCCTTTTTTTTTCCTGTTTCTTTAATGTGTATGTACGTGTGTTACTGTCTTTCTTTTTCGTTTTTATATTTAAAAAAAAAATTATATATATATATATATTTATTGTGCTGTCCTGTTCGTGGTTTTTATTTTATAAAAAAAAATACAAGTGTTCTATTTGTTTTGTTTTTTTTTTTGTTTGTTCTGTTTTCTCTTTTTTGTGTGTGTGTTTGTACTCGTGTGTTCCCTTTATTATTATTTTTTTTTTTTATTCCTTTTTTATTTCTGTATTTTTTGTGCTTCTTTCCTTTCCTTTTTATCCCATATTTAAATTTTTTTTTCTCCCCTCTCCGTGGTTTTGTTCGACTTTTCTTTGCCCCTTGTGGCAACATCTTGCTTGTTTATCTCTTTTCAGTTCCCTGTTTTCTTTACGACGAAGGGCTTAGACTGATGAAGTTCAAAACAATTTTTGAACGAAACGTGCGTATCCTCTTACCTATTACTTCTTATGTGTGTTTTTTACAAAGTTTTTTAATTACTTTAACATTACATGATGTTGACAACAATTTTTTCTTGCATTTCGCAAAGCGTGGACAGTGCATTAGCGCAGTTATGTTACACACGACTTTATTAAATTTTACCTAAATTAAAAACCTACATGAAACAATGGATGCATCATTTACGTTTAAAAGCCAAAAATGCACCCTGCTCCGGTGAAAATCATGTCGCTTTTGTAAATGAAAAAGGTTCGTCATGTAATTTCTGAGAAAAAGCTTATTAACCTTATTGAACTCATAATGCAGTATCACACTTGTTACATAAAACTGACGTTGATCTCACTGTCAATTCGCATTATATATAAATAACTAATTTCATATTTCATTTTTTTTACAGATTACAGTTCACCCCTTTATAACTTAGGTCCACAACTCGAATTCTTCACGTCGAAAACATTACGATCGTTTTCGTGTAACACGTTAAAAGAGACTTGTACAGATGGTAAAATGAGACATATGTTCTGATATTATGACGCTTTAGCTCCTGTAATTAACATACCTTTTGAATGGCAACATCAAACATCATTGTATTTTTACGGAGCGCAAATAAGTTTTGCTGCGATTATACCGCGCAGTCCGCACTCCAGGTAGAGTATAGCGCAGGACCCGTGCAACACGGAATGTATCTACCGTGTTATAGGGAATCTACTGTAGTTGCATAGTGTCAAATTAACAGTAATGTACCTTTGACGCAACACACAAAATACATCTCGTACTTCAAAATCGTATTTTGAATCATCGCGGAAAAGATTGAAATGGAATCGTAAACTTTTAGACATTCGTGTGCTTGCTGGGTAATGTACAATCCATGTAAAAGTTTAAGGGTCAGACAAATATATTGAGAATTTCGAATTACCATGAACAATCCAATTAAAGTTGAAATTTTTTATGTGCATTCTAGGCATATTCTAAAAGAAAAATTATAATAGAAGTTAATCTTTAAATTATTCAAAAATTATGCATTTTAGCCAGTGTAAAAACTTTAGCCAGCAGTAAAAAAAATAAAATTTCCCGTCTAAAAAAAATCAATTGAAATAAGGATATACAGGGTGTCTTATAATGATTGGCATAAACTTTAAGGTGATGTAGGGGTCATAATAAGGCAGTAGAACTGCATAGCAATATGGGGTCAAAAACGCCGTTTTTCCTTACCTGTTAATAATCACTTTAGGTAGCACTTAGATGAGTTGGATGATTGGAAATATTATTGGCGTGATATGAGACTATGTAAAGAATATTTTTCAAAGCGTCAGAATAAGAGATCATTCCTTTTCATGAGATGATTTTCGCTCATTGACGCTGGAGTTTTTATTAACTTTCTGAGAAAAGGAATTTGGAGCAAAAATAAAACTACGATTACGTTTTTTTACCAAATACGGGAGAAAATTTTAGAATGCGTGGAAGCCACTTTCTCTGAAATGCACGCTTTAATCCTCATAAAAACTGTCAGAATTAACTTTTATCAGAAACTTAACTTTTGTCTGGTGTGTTTTGTGTTATGGGATTACGGCCAATTATCTGCACTAGGCACCGTGGGGGACTTTCTAAGTGGTCCTAACCCGTATTTACGTTAATTCGGAGAAAACTACGGAAAACTCCGAACGGCTACATCTGTGGATGTGACCTGGGTTTGAATCAGGCACCTCCCGTCTGCCAGTTAGAATGCTATGCGCCCGACCCCTGGTGGGGTTAACTTTTGTCAAAATTGTGTTTTACCATGTCAACAGCATTCTTATTTTTAAAACTGAGTGACCAGAAAGGAAAATTTTAATTTTGGCAAATCTTTTAAGAAGTGATCCATTTTGAAACAAAGAAAAATTCTGAGTTCCAAAACTAAGTATTTTAAGGGACCACCTCCCCCCCCCCTCCCTATTTACTGAAATAATTATTTCTGGGATATAAATTTCGTAAAAGTAGTTTAGTAAAAAAAACTAAAATACCTTTTTAAATGTATCGAAATTATAATGTTTAAAATTTAAAAAAATCAGATTCAACGTCCCTTTCTTCCTTAACAACGTCAGTTGATAGACACGTAAAAAAACACTTTATCTTTGTACACAGTTCCCCCAAAAAAATAATCGCACGGAAGCGATTAAAGCTTCTTGCCGACCGCTGATGAAGAGCATCGTCGCATCTCTTGCCCAAGAAAAAGATTTTTAAAAAAGCTCAAAATTAATGAAACTTCTTTCAAAACGGTATGTGTGAAGTGAAATACTACCTAGATTGTTCAGAAGATATAGCCTTTTAAAGTTGGGATATTCATTTGTAATCACCCCGTAATCTGTGGTGGTAGATGCGGGCGGACGAGCGGTCTTTGAGGTGGGCGGCCTAGCTCGCCAACTCCTGGAAAATAATTAAAATCGACTCTCGTTGAAAGAAGTTTTTCGAGGAGGCAAAAAATCAGTCATATCGAGCACATCGATTACAAAACACTTTCCACACACGATGACAAAGATCCCGTTTCTGTGACACCCCCCCTCCTTGGTTTCCCGTCATGCGTCTGTTGCACAAGTGCAACATTAGGTCATAAATTAGGCATTTTAAAAACAGATATTGCGAAAATATTTTTAAAAAGAATTAAAAATAAAAGAATTAACCATTTTATTGCTTCTAATAACCACCTTTTCAGAGCCGAAATGGGGAAGGCCCAGTAGCGCGGTGGGCCTATCAGACTCTGAACAACAAAAAGTTGTTTGTTTGTTTTTTTTCTAATGGCAAGTACATAAGACAACTGATGTCTATACAAAAAAGGAAAGGAACAACGAAAAAAGAGAACATAAGGATGGAAAGACATCGGTTAGGCCATCAACTTAAGTCTGCCAATCCAATATCGCTCCCATAAGGACACAGGAGGTAGAGCAGGACAGGAGGCAAGGTGGGAAATGTCAAATCTTCTTCAGAGTCACACAAGGGAGAAGCAGGATCCGGAGCCAACTTAATTTTATGTAAGTGCTTCGGGAGACAATCGTGGCCAGAAAATAACCGTAACAATGCCACCGATTTAGCACGAGACCACTCAGGAATATCTTGAGTATGATTGTACCAGGATTTTTGACCACTTCCAGCAGCAACGTCCCGAGAAAAGGAATTCATTCGTGTCCTTTTAATGATTGTTTTAATAGATTAGGGTAGTTTCTGGCTATTTTACTGTAAAACAGATGCCCCTTTTTATGCTAGAAAATCAGCGGTCTCGTTCCCCTCGATTCCGCAGTGGGCCAGGATACCCTGCAAGACAAAACTAATTTCTTACAGGCCTGCAGAGCTGCTCTTGAGTCAGAGAGAATTACCACTTTAGAAAAACATGCCAATCGGTTTCGTAGCTGAATAAGGGCCAATCGGATAGCAAAAATTTCTCCATCAAAAGCTGACGTTTGAGAAACATCAGGAGAGTAATATGAAAATAGCTCGCAAAAGACACCGGCTCCTGCGGTGGCGCAATCTTCCATCCTGGAACCATCGGTAAATTAGCCAATTCGAAACAGGGTAACGATTATTCAAAGTTTCATAAGTCACAGATCTTAGGACTCCATCTCAGTCTTCTGCTTTTAACACATTTTGACTCAAGTCAAAGCAGATAGAAAATGTTTTAGCTTCGACAGAGCAGCGGGGTAACAAAAATTTTTGTATTCCAAAATCGATGCCAAGTTGAAAGATGAGATCGATGACCCCCTGAACAAAGCCTCTCTGAGTCAGTAGATATATGATCCCACATGGTCAGACCAGGAGTTCTAACAATTTTCTCCCATAACAACAGACCACGTTCCTTGATAACTAGACTGAGAGGCCTGTTATTTGTGAATAACAATAATTAATCAATAGGGGTGGATTTCACTGCTCCACTAATGAGGCGCAAGGCTTGATTTTGAAATTTTTCGTGGGAATCAATGATTTTCTTAGAAGCAGTAACAAGTGGTTCACAACAGTAAGTCATGACAGACAATATATAAACATTGCACGTAGTTTGATTCAAGGTAGATCTGGAGCAACTCCATTTGGATCCTGCCAAAATCTTTAGAAGAGACATTCATTTCAATACCCGACTGATGACATCCTCAATATATGAATTCCACGAAAGTTTTCTTTCGAAAGTTACACCCAAATATTTGATCTTTTCTGAAGTCGGGATGTTACGGCTTTTATAAACTATCTATGGATGGAAAGGCTAATGTGATAAAGACTGCACAGATGTCTTATCTAAGTTTACTACCATGTTATTTTCCTCAGACCAGTTCTCCAAAATAAACATTGCTTTATTTAAGGTCAATAGTCTTTTTTGCTATAGACTTAGGAGAATCAGTCCAAACAACTATAACAAAAAGTTAATTTTGCAAGCTTACGCATCATGGTTAGAACCTTTAATAACGGTAAGATACCTTAATTTTTAGTGATACTGATTGCTGATTCGTGCACCAATATGTCTATAGTACTCTTTCCGAGAAAAATGTCCATTAAACTCGATTTCGCATCCTCAAACAGGATGTAGTTGTCACTTACACCAAAAAAGACAACATTTTTTACTACCATAAAACCTTTCTCACACCATAAATACTCGCTTCAAGGAATTTAAAAAAAAAAAAAAAAAAAAAAAAATAATAATAATAATAATTAATTATTTTCTGAAAAGTGTTTACTCTCTTCTCCGGGCGAACATCAAGCGCAAAAAACATCGTCACCTAATCAGTCGGGCATCATCCATCAAACATTTACTTCTCACCGGCATCCCATAAACATGGCCCGTTTTGGCCACCACTCGAATTATACACCTGCTTTGTCCGGCCTCGATATACACTTTTTCTGTCTTACTTACCCATTGACCCAGCTTATGGGCTGGAAGGCTTCTCTCTCTCTCTTTACCGGCTGAAGAAATTACAAACATTGATCGACACTTCGAAAACCGGAATGAACGTGTTTCTGATACAATGTGATCAATAGGTGGCAGAAGAGAAAAAAAAAATGTTTGTCGCCGATGAAGGCAGACAATTGGCTTGATTTGTCGCTGCAGTCGGTGACAAATCTTAATGATGTGTAATCAAATTACTTCATGGTAGTCATATGTATACGTGTGTGATAAGGAAGTGAAGAATATACATTTTGTATGGCTAAATATTCCTCATGGGGAGAGGTTGTGATTCCCTTATCCCCCCTCCTGGGCTACGCCCCTGCCTTCTTCTGTTAACATGATCGAAGTGAGCCGAAGTCTTCGTCAGAGCTATACCCCATTCTGCTTCCTTAGGGATTATTCAACTGTTGGATACTCAAGATTATGAAGTCTCCATTCACATAGTCAGCCCTCATCTTAACCCCTTCGGCCCTGATGTCCTAATATTAGAACACATCTTTGCATTACTCTATATTCTTCATTTTGAAGAATTTTAATACCAAAATCTAGTGCCCCACTAATAAATAACGTTCTGCAAGAATAGCAGAACGTTATCATTTTTGCTCTGTAGGCGGCAGAAAATCTCCAGCAGAGAAGATAATGGAAGTGTCAAGCCATTTGAAACCAAAAGTTAAATGCATCTTTATGAATGTATGAATGAATGCATGCATGCAATCAAAATGCATGAGAAGTGTGAAGTGTTTTCATGTTTTCACGCACAAAGAAATTGTTTCAAAAGGTTTCATATAAAATAACTGTAAAAAAAATTCTAATTTTGCGCAATTATACCTCGGGTTCTATTATTAAAACAGCTTTTAATTAGTTTGGTAATTGGCTGAATGTTATAATGTTTCATATTTAAGATACTTACATATGTGAAGCACATCTAGCCCCACATTGATTTTTTATTTGCTCTATTCAAAATTCATGGCCGAAGGGTTAACTTGGGCCCACCCCTGTAATTGGTCTATGGAAATCTTAAATGTCAATGAGATGCTAAGCATCGATGTTCATTTGGCGGAAGTGGCCCGCCAATTTAAAGGACTTAACTAGATGATTTTAGAGATACCTGCTTCCTTGAAAAATATACGTAATTCAAAATTGTGCATTTCTCTCCACACACCATTTTGATTACATACGCCAGAAATTTTTAAAAAGAAATTTTCAATAAAGGGCTAGCAAAAGGTGATTTATCTCCGATTTAATCAAGGTCCAAGTCTCCGATTTATAAGTGAGAACGGGTCTAATTATTGTTTTATTATAAGCTTTTTAGAAGCTTTTTATTAAAATTAGATTTCTGCGATCGTGTCTTGGTGTCACGCTAATAAAACAAGGCACCAATATAAAATATATATACATATATTATGCTCATCTACACAAGGCACCGGGGCTTAAATTGTTAAGGCGCTTGTCTAGTAAAAAAGAGATAGTGAGTTCGAATCGTGAGTGCAATTTGTGAGCAAACTTTTTCATTTATTTATTATCTTCATTATTGAAATTATATTTTTGTCATTGTGTCTTTGTGTTTTGGTATCATGTGGAAAAACAGGACGTTTCCACTTAAGAATGTGTGTGTCTGTGTGTAACACATTCCGACTTTTCTAGAAGGTTCTACGAGTGTGGTTTTCAGTTACAAATAAAACATGTGTTCATTTGTAACTAAAAAGCAGAAAATAAAATTTAAGCACAGAAAAAAAAATTAAGAGTAGAAGCTTTTCATTCTGAAATCGTAAAAAGCACAAAATAAAAATTTAGTCTTTGTAAGGACATTCTATAAAGAAATGAAAGTTTCAACACTAAGAAAATTTTAGAGAAGAATACAGATATATTTCACATTTGCAAGAAATGAAAACTTTTAAATATTCAAAATATTTCTTAAAGCATTCGAGACCTTTAAAATTTATGGCTATACTTATGCAGAACTAATGCTCAGAATATTGGTCTCGAATGCCTTTTAAACTGTTTTGAATATTTAAAGATTTTCATCTCTTTCAAAAGTGAAATATCTATAATTTCCTCAAAAATTTTCTTTTCGGAACGCTAATAGGCGTTCAGAGAACCCGTGTATTACGGAACGTTCTCTGAACGTTTAGAGAGCATTGTTGTGCTGAATGTAGAAAAGTTGTTGCATTTACTGTACAGATATGTCAATCGGATATTACACGCTCATGTTCCGTAACACTTAAAACGTTAAGTTTAACCCTTTGAGTTGAGGCACAACCCTTTCCCAAAGCTGAAAAAAGGGCAGCCGTTACCATCGCTCGACTTAACTACCAGCAAGATGGCGGACGATTGAAACGTTCATCGCATGCCACAGATCTAGAGACCTTATTTTGACGACAGCTGGCTGTGCCACACTAGTCGCTAGATCTGTGGCACGCGATGAACGCTTCGATCATCCGCCATCTTGCTGGTAGTTAAGTCGAGCGATCGCAACGGCTGCCCTTTTTTCAGCATTGGGTAATCTATCCAGCTGTTCTCGCATTCTTCCATTTTTCAGCAAATGTCAGTGCTGTTAAAAATAACCGGGACGATTTTTTTACGGCAAATAACGTGCTAAAAAGTAAAGGATTCTCGTAGAGCTATGTCACCCGCAACTATTTTTATGGAAATCAAATGTATTCTTCGTGACTGGCAACAGTCAAAACGTCAGAGTTTGGTATTCCCAGAGCGGGAACACTGCGCCTCAAAGGGTTAAGTGTTACGGCAGCTGACGGCTCCAAATGCCTCCTTTAGAGTTAACTTGTGCTTTCCCCAGATATTTTTCTCAACATTTTAAAATTCACACGTACCACATAGTGAATACATGTCTATTATTATATCTTATTTTATTAATTAATATTTTATTCCCCCTTTATTTATTTATTTTTCTATGCTACGACATTTTTCTTTAACATCCCGTTTTTTCAAGAATCTACCAAATTTTCCTAGTTTAGTATAGTTCAAGTTCAAATGTAAGTTTCGATTTGTTGAAAAGAATCGACGGAAGAAATTGAATTCTGATTGTTCACTGACAAAATACCCTTCCAGTCTGAAATGTTTATCTTTGTATAAGGAATTTGTCTTTAGTAAATCAACCGAAACAATGATTATCTCCAATTTTTGACACCCTTGATGTCTAATTTTTGACACCCTTTTCTAATGGGGCGATAACTATAAAGGGTTATCGAAACAATATAAGACCCTAGTTATATAGGTGGGGAGGGGCATTCAGGTAATCTTTCCTGTTGAAACTATCGCAGGATATATACAGTTGGCTTTCTGTTTAACGACTTTCAAGGAACCGTGAAAAGTCGTCCTTAAATAGAGATAGTCCTTAAACAGGATTCGTAAAAAAATAATAAATTAAAAAAATAAATTAAATATAATAACAATAATAATAATAATAATAGCATTTCCCTTCACACTCTACAAAATAAATATTTTGTAAATTTCTGACTCCCCCTCCCCTACCGCTCCGAGAAAAAAAAAAATATCATCGTCTTTTAGAAATAATACTTAACATAACTCACTAGTTATGTTATGATAAATAATACTTGAAAATATGCAAAGCGGTGCTACAATGGAGAATTAAATATTTTCTGCCACAGTTTAGATGGCAAAACTCGGGCAAACAGACTTTAGATTTATCACTTAAAAATAAAACCATCTAAACCTCGGATTCTAAAACTTGTAATTGTTCGTGCAGGTTACAGTGTATGTACAGTAAACACAGACTCGATCACCGAGAAAAATTTGTGTATTGTGTTGTGGGATTAAGGCCAATTATCTGCACAAGGGATCTAGGCATATGGGTGGGATGCCCTCCGTGGGGGGTCGTTCTTATCGGTCTTTCGGTCCTAACCCGTATTTACGCTAAGTTTCGGAGGAAACTTCGGGAAACTCCGAACGGTTAGGTCGGTTAGGTACGCGACTTGATTTCGAACCAGGCACCTTCCGTCTCCCAGTTCAGTGCGCTATGCACTATGCCACTGGTCGGTCCGAGAGAAATTTCGAAACCACGGAATTTGCAAGCAGGTACATCGTATGTACATTACACTATTGTTTTAATATTAAATGGTTTTACGGTGTGAGGAAATATGCAGTTAAATGCCTAGAATTAATATTTTTTTATCTGGTAGGTACTCTTATTAAAAGTATTTACTAATAAAATGTGTGCAAAATAAATTGGTAAAAATATTTTAAAGTAAATCTGAATAATCTGAAATGTTAACATGTGCGTGAAATGTCATGATAAAAAAAAATTAAATGTTAAATAATACATGCGTGAATTTTAAAGGAAAAAATAACAGAAAAAATTCCTTGGTTCAAAATTTCCAGGCTTCTTAAACATATTTAAAGTGTACCTTTAAAATGAACTAAAAATTCAATAAAACTTGATATGTTGTATTTTTATTGATAGTAAATGCCATTTATTCTCCTTTGTACCAACAGAAAAAAAAATTCTTTAACTGCATTTCATCGTAAATTAAGATGTTTGGACGATTTTGACTCACTTTGATTCAAAATGTCTCGAAAAAAAGAATGTCAAAAACTAATAAAAAAATTAACTATAGTGTTTGTTCACCACGAATATCAGCTTTAGTAAATTTTTATTCAGGTCATATTTTTGAAATCATAAAAATGTAAAAGTATTTTGTTCACATCAGTAAACATTAAATTAGAGAACAACCAGTTAACAGTTGTTTTAAATTTATCTGAGTAATGTTAATACAGGCGGATAGTCTTCGAGCGCATACCTAGTTTGGCCGTGGTAATAGAAAGTCACGCGTCTTAATACAAATGGTGAAAGCTGTGAGTAATGTTACTTACCTACCTGAAAAAGAAAAAAATATTAAAATAAAAGAAAAAAATTAAAATAAATAAATTAGTCATGTTTTCTTTATTTGTATGCTAACTTATAATCTGTACACATTGTGTATACCGCTCAGTGTCCCTCATAATTTTGTAAACAACATTCAGTATTAAATTCAATATTTAAATATTTTACATCTATACACTGCTCATTTAAGAGGAGCAACCAAATAAAGATACAAAACATATCTGTATAAACTGATATTATATAAAACTTTTTCATGATTATAATACTTTCCTTCCATGGTACAAGTTCGGAAATTAAAAATCACTCCACTCGGCTTTCCAAAACTGGATCTTTATTCAACTCAATCGGATGTAATGTTCAGGTGCTAGTGAACATTAAATAATTTTAAATGTACACTCAAGTACGTATTCCGGAACGTTTCTGGTTAACCCGAATATATCTCCCATGAAAGAACTACTGCTGCTTGATGAGAGAAAATCACAACTGTTCAGCATCCATAATAACCCCAAAATATGCTTCTTAACCAGTTACCACTGCATTCGAATCCAATATCAATTCATTCTTCCCGCATCTCCAATATAAATTGCGAATTCACGCATTAAGGCCATTTTTACGCATCAGTATAGAACGCGAAATGGAAACAGAATGAAAAGAAGTTATTTAGCTTCCTTTCTCTGGGCTATCATGGCGTTTCAAGATCACGATTTTAGAACAAACCGAATTACCGCCATTTTCTTCAACAGATGGACAAGAAAAAAAAATCGGAAGGTCACAGTTCAAAAATTAGAAATTGGCTGTGCAGTAATGTGATTAAATATGATGTTTTGGGATCTAGATCAACAATATATGTATTGGTGTCAGATAGCCTAGAAGAGTGTTTGGTTTCGCCTGCAGTGTTTATAAGATATGTATATTCATGAGGTTTCTTCTCCATATTGATTGACTGCGCCTTTAAATATGCTGTGGTAATATACTTGTTTTTGTCCTCTAAACAATTACCGAATGCAGTGAAACCTGCGTATAACGATACTGTTGGAACCTTAACCCTTTAACGCGCAGTGTTCCCGCTCTGCGGACACCAAACTCTGATGTTTTGACTGTTGCCAGTCACGAAGAATAGATTTGATTTCTATAAAGATAGTTGCGGGTGACATAGCTACACGAGAATCCTTTACTTTTTAGCACGTCATTTCCCAGAAAAAAAATGGTCATGATTATTTTTAACAGCCCTGACATCTGCTGAAAAAGGGAAGAATGCGAGAACAGCTGGATAGATTGCCCAATTCTGAAAAAAGGGCAGCCGCTGCCATCGTTAGACTTAACTACCAGCAAGATGGCGGACGATCGAAACGTTCACCGGGCACAGCCATCTGTCGTCAAAAAAGGGTCTCTAGATCTGTGCCACGCGATGAACGTTTCGATCGTTCGCCATCTTGCTGGTAGTTAAGTCGAGCGATGGCAACGGCTGCCCTTTTTTCAGCATTGGGAAAGGGTTGCGCCTCAAAGGGTTAAAAAGCAGTAGCGAGAGACAGTTTATCGTTGCAGACATGTAGAACTTTGCGCATTATTAGAGCATTAAAGGTGCTTTCTAATCATCAAAATAATGATATCTCTCTATTCTAAGAAAAGTAAAGGCCGCTGTCGCTGCTGGCGCTGTCAAAGCTTGTTGGCCTATCTCTTCCTAAACCGTGGGGATTTAAGTTTCGACTAAGGTGCCCACAGATTCAAAAAATTCCGAGGAACCTGCTAAGCTGACTTAAATTTCGAAAATCGAATTATTTTAGAAGATATTAATAAAAAACTGAAAAAATAAACAGAATGGTTGCCAGATTTGGCATAAAATCATTCATTCCTTTGCAACAAAGCGTTTCCAAGTATGTAGTATCACGTGAAATTGTCAAACATGAAGTAGAAATACACCAATTTTACGCCAAAATAAAAACTATATAAAATAAGTAACTCAAAATGTGTTACACAAAGTTGACAGTTTTCAAATAGTAAATTCGCTTAGACAACAGGAGTTTAGAATTAGCGATTATTCGTTTTTCCAAAACAGAATAACTAATATCTTGAAAATGAAAAATAATTAAAATGCAGATTATTTTAAAGCCTGTTCGGTCCAGCTGGATTATTTGCTACCAGTAGAAAAATTTGGCGACGTTAACTATGCCATTATAGCAGTTACTAGTACACTTTGGATATTTGCTAGCGCGACGAGATGGTATAATTCGTGGTGCTAAGTACGCCAATCTGCAAACGATTATGTAAATGAAAATATGGATAACGATTTTCCGGTAACCTTAAATGAACAGTAATTATAGGTTGTGAGCATGTGCCAATCGCCAAATAATGAAAAGTCGCCATTGGTGGCAAGCTATCCTATCTGTTCCGTAGCTTTTATTAACTTTACATGTACGCAAGTCGCCAAATAATGAAAAATCGCCATGGGTGGCAAATTCGCAAGGTGTCCAATAGGTTTTACATTATTAAAAATACAGCTGAAACAGATGTTCTGATTTTATTACGCTTTAGCGCCTAATTGATATAACTTTTGAATGGCAACATTAAATATCATTGTGTTTCTGAGGAGTGCAAATAATTTTAACAGCGAATATAAGCGGAGTCCGCACTCCAGGTGGAGTATAGCTCAGAACCCGTACAACACGGATTCCCATAACAAAATATCTTCCGTGTTATGCGGGGGAGGGGGTGTACTGTAGTGTGAAGTTTAAATTTTTATGTACCAACTAGCTGAAGTACCCGTTCTTCGCACGGGAATGAATGGACTTTTTGATATTACGATTTGTAGTGATTACTATTCATTGTAATAAACAGATATAGCAAAATTGATATCGCGTTATATTGTGTTTAATCATGCATACCGAATTTCAAGGCAATCGTTTGTACGGTGCAGAAGGCGATGCGACGTAGCGCAAACTAGTGGCGAGTTTTAGCAAAACGGATACGGCGAAAATATTCTTCGCATTCAAATATCGATGTATACGAATTTTCATGACGATCGGCTGAATAGTCCTGAAGTTCATGTGTGGACGCAACATCGAGTGGCAAGTTATAGGAAAATGGATAGCACCAAACTCATCCCCGTGTTCAAATATCTATGTATACCTATTTTCATAGCGATCAGTTACTATCTAGTGGTCAGTTAACCATCTAGTGATTAATTAAAGTAATGATTTGCTACAGCGCCGTCAAGTGGCGAGTTGTAGCAAAATAGATAACGCCAAAATATTCTCATTGTTGAAATAGCTATGTATACTGATTTTCATAGCGACCGTTTGAATGGTCAGGAATTTGGCCTGCTGCAGGGTCATCTAGTGCCGAGTTAAAACAATAATGCATTGCAGTGCCATCTAATGGTGAGTAACATCAAAAGGAAAACAGTTAGAATATATTTTTTTGTGCTCAAATGTGTAAGTATAAAAAATTTTATGCCGATCAGTCGAACGGTATAGAGGTTGATGCGTTGCAGTGCCATTTAGCGGCAAGTTACAGCAAAATGGATAGTGAAAAATATTCTCCGTGTTCTAACATCCGCGTGTACCAAATTTCATCGAAATGGGTTGGATGATATTCGCATAGCAAACGGCTAAACGGAATAGAATTCGACGTTCTGCTGCGCCACCTAGTGGCAAGTTAGAGGAAAACGTATAGTATAAAAACCTTCTCCATGGTAAAAGACTTAGGTGAACCAAATTTCATGGTGATCGGTGAAACGGTGCTGAGTTTTTCAACCTCCTACACACATACCAACATTCATTTTTATCTATCACCAGTCTTATTATATATACCAGTCTCAAGTAAAATCCAGTTTCAAATCTAAGCCTCGCCAAAGTGCCAGCATACGCCATTTTGCAAGAGTTTTTTCAGGGAATCATTCGAAGCATTGACTTAGCAGCAATCAAAATGGGAAATGGTTCGATCGCCAGGCATTTTTTTGAAAAGTGGAATCCCTTAATACAGCCTCATTTTTTAAATTATCAACTATAACATGTTTTATTCATCGTTACCTCGATGTACTAAATGCGAAGATTTCAATTTTCTGAAATTTGACGGATTTACCCCAAGTTAAATCAATGTACTCAATTGGCGAGAATTCTGAAGCTACATCGCTTGAAATGCCCTAATAACTGCATTATTTCTGCACGGATAGTTAAAATTTAATGCTGTATTCTAAGAAAACCTATACACTTGTTTTCAAAAATGCTATTCCCTTAAGCTCTCAGTAAATTGCGCCAAAAAGCCTAAAACTGTGCAAACCGCTAGAACTCTCTAAAAATCGGCCTATCAGCCATTTTATTTTTCGCCAAACTAAAAAAATTTACATATTAGTCTCGGAAATCTTCGATCCTCATTGTTTTGCGTATAAAACATTTCATTCCTGCTCTCATTTCTTATGCGCACACGATATTATAATTAAAAAAATAACCTTACAAATATAAACTAAAAAAATCATTATTATTCTTTTATTTTCACTTTAAGAATTTAAAACATTTTATTC
Organism: Cheiracanthium punctorium; assembly: GCA_038373885.1. Lineage (NCBI taxonomy): Eukaryota > Metazoa > Arthropoda > Arachnida > Araneae > Cheiracanthiidae > Cheiracanthium > Cheiracanthium punctorium. Next base: position 29,202 of record JAWZYV010020233.1, on the reverse strand, counting down.
GGCAAAATCGCCACACATGGCAACCAAGATGCTTATTTCACACTTTCACTACAGGGGTTACAATTACATTAAGCTTTCTGCGTGGAGAACATAAAAAATCTCTTAAATTCCGGGAACGGGTGGACTTTCAAAGTTTTAAAGTGGACTATCATTTATTCTATATTATTTTACATATATCTGTGTAAAATTTCAGGCTGACAGGTCCATTTTTGTGGAATTGTATACTACCCAAATCAACAAATTGACAAACAGAATTTCATTTTTATTTATAAGATAACCTACGCTTGTTTTTAAAAATACCCTCTCATTAAATTGCGCCAAGCGCTAGAATCATAGAAAATCTGACACACTTTCAGATTTTAAATACGCACTAAAGTGCTATATATAAAAAGAGTTATAATCCATAGGTCTTCCCTATTTTCGTTCCTTATTTTATTAAGTTGGAAAGTGTATCATTATTCATGAGTGTGATTAAACAAAATTAAAATTGATATTTCTAACATCCTTTTTTCTGGATGTAATATATTAGAAATAGATGCAATAAAGCTGCTCAGAAAAATGCACAATTCCAACTGAATGAAAATTTCAAAAACTTATACGCAGGTGTATTCTTAACCCAAATAGCAGACTATTAAATTACGATAAATAGCGCCAAGCGTTAGAATCCTCCTCAAAATCCCACATCAACCCCTTTTATTTTTCTCCCAATTAAAAAGTTGCACATTTATTTTCGGAAAATTTCCAAATTCTATTTTTCTTTTGAGTATAAATCATTTCATTCCCGCTCTGATTTCACATGCACACGATATTTTAATTTAAAAACAACCTTACAAATAATCTAGTCAAAATAAAAAAAATCGTTATTCTTTTATTTTTACTTCAAGAGTCTGAATCATTTAATGAACTGCCGAATGTGGCAACCTAGATAAGCTTAATTGTCGCTTAATACACTGTGGGGTTACAATTACGAAATGGCGGAAAGCAAAAATTAGCCTTTTGCGATACGTTTTTATCGATATTTCCTAAAATAGTTCGAATTTTGAAAAAATCGCTTCGAGGTGTGTCGGGACCTGTCATGGAGAATTTCCGTTCAAAAATTGGTAGGTCTACTATCACCCGTTTGCGAGCTACGCGAGACACAGACAAACAAACAGTTTACACACATTGTTTTATTAATATAGATACCAGTCTCAAATAAAATCCAGTTTCAAATCTAAGCCTCGCCAAAGTGCCAATATACGCCATTTTGCAAGAGTTTTTTCAGGGAATCATTCGAAGCATTGACTTAGCAGCAATCAAAATGGGAAATGGTTCGACCGCCAGGCATTTTTTTTGAAAAGTGGAATCCCTTAATACAGCCTCATTTTTTAAATTATCAACTATAACATGTTTTATTCATCGTTACTCCGATGTACTATATGCGAAGATTTCAATTATCTGAAATTTGGCGGAATTCCCCCAACTAAAATCAATGCACTCAATTGGCGAGAATGCTGAAGATAGATCGCTTGAAATCCCTTAATAACTGCATTATTTCCGCACGGATCATTAAAATTTAACGCTGTATTCTAATAGAACCTTTGCACTTGTTTTCAAAAATCCGTTTCCTTAAGCTCTCAGTAAATTGCGCCAAGCCGGAAACAGTGCAAACCGCTAGAACTCACTTTTTCGGCATTTGAGCCATTTTATTTTTTCGCCAAACTAAAAAATTTTAACATATTAGCCTCGGAAATCTTCACTTATTATTGTTTTGCGTATAAAACATTTCATTCCTGCTCCGATTTCCCATGCACACGATATTATAATTTAAAAAAAATAACCTTACGAATATAAACTAACAAAAAAAAAAAAATCATTATTATTCTTTTATTTTTACTTTGAGAATTTAAAACATTTTATTCGGCAAAATCGCCACACATGGCAACCACGATCCTTATTTCACACTTTTTTCACTACAGGGGTTACAATTACGGAAAGCTTTTTGCGTGGAGAACATAAAAAATCTCTTAAATTCCGGGAACGGGTGGACTTTCAAAGTTTTAAAGTGGACTATCATTTATTCTATATTATTTTACATATCTGTGCAAAATTTCAGGCTGATAGGTCCATTTTTATGGATTTGTATACGAATCAAATCCACAAACAAACAAATAAACAGAATTTCATTTTTATTTATAAGGATGAACCTGCAAGAACCAAGCAAAGTGTAGCTCAGTAACATTCTATCTGATCCAATCTTCGGGTTTTGTCTGTTGAAATTATGTCTTTTTTACGAATAAGCCTATATATATATATATATATATATATATATATATATATATATATATATGGGCTATATATATATATATATATATATATATGGGCTATATATATATATATATATATATACCGTGCTGAATAACACTTCAGTAATCAATGGGCATGAACTGTACATTGACTTTGGAGGATGAATTCATTTTGTACAACTGAGGTTCTCAGCGCATATACGTAACTTAATAGATACCTTCTTTGGATTTGAAGTTTACAAGATTGTTCAACACGCCAAAAAAGAAAGCTCGCACAACACAGTAAATGAATGAGACAAATATTTCTGCATTGCCTGTTAACACTGCTGATGATGCTCATGCGTTTGTAAGATCTGGGTGACTCCTAGAAAACGGATTAATATAACAAGGAATGTATCTACCGTGTTACAGGAGGGGGGGGGGTGTTTCTACCGTATACAATTTTATTAACATTAATTTTGCTTCCGTTTCCCCCCCCCCCCAACCTAAGTGCGAGATTTTTTTGTAAAAAAAGAAGAAAAAAACACGGTATTATATTTATGATTCAAAGTTGAACTTGCTGGTTGAGTTTTAATAATGGTACCAACTTTTCTTGAATTCTACACGAGTCTTACCCGATTCTGCCCCTTCGAAAACGCCGGTCTTCGTTGTGAAAATCATCGTTCTTGACGTGTTGAAAACACTCACGACTTCTTTTATTAATAGTGGCGTCACCTTAACCAATAATATATGAAATAATTCGAAGAGCCTTAAATGCAGATTTCTTCATATTTAAGCAGAAAGTTAAAACTCCCCACAAATGACGAGAATTTGGATCGCAAACTTACATTTTCAACCCTTTGAAGCACAAGCATTTCCCAATGTCGAAAAAGTGCGGCCGCGGCCATCGCAAGGTGGCCGCACAGCCAGCTGTGTCGAAAATGTTCTTGAGCTTTGTGGCATGCACTGGGCGATTCGATCGGCCACCATCTCGCTGGTAGTTGAATCGTGCGATGCCCGCTACCGCACTTTTTCGATTCTGGGCAGTCTATGTAGATGTCCTCCTTGAGTATTTAATTGAAATCAAATTTATTTTTCGTGAATCAAAACACACCAAATGTCATAGTTGTGTCCTCAAAGCGAGTTCAAGGACACCTCGCGTTAAGACTTTAACGCGCAGCGTTCCCGCTCTGGGAACACCAAACTCGGACGTTTTGACTGTTGCCAGTCACGAAGAATAGATTTGATTTCTATAAAAATAGTTGCGGGTGACATAGCTTCGCGAGAATCCTTTACTTTTTAGCACGTCATTTCCCGTAAAATAATTGTCACGATTATTTTTAACAGCACTAACATCTGCTGAAAAATGGAAGAATGCGAGAACAGCTGGATAGATTACCCAATGCTGAAAAAAGGGCAGCCGTTGCCATCGCTCGAGACCCTTTTCTGACGCAGATCCTTTTTTGACAGCCAGCTGCGTCAAAGAAGGGTCTCTAGATCTGTGGCACGCGATGAACGTTTCGATCGTCCGCCATCTTGCTGGTAGTTAAGTCGAGCGATGGCAACGGCTGCCCTTTTTTCAGCATTGGGAAAGGGTTGCGCCTCAAAGGGTTAAAGGCTTATCCCATCAAAAACAAACTTTGAATAATAAATCTGTATGACTGAAAGGATTTACTGCATTTTTTTTTTTTAATCTCATTCTGCAAACTTTGAATATAGCACATTTTTGAACATGTGTAGTGTTTTGCAATTCCCGTAAAATCGGCTTTTACTTTGCTACAATTTATTTTATTGTATTTATAAAAGTTTACATTACTGTTGTAGACATTGTGTAAAAAGTGAATAACGCTGTAGACAGGTTCAGGATACACTGAGTTGATGTGAATTCTGTCGAAGCCAAAGAAAATATTCGTATTTGCCGGTTCATCGTTATGACAGTACATTGTTTTACTCCGTTTCGTTTATTAGGAAGCAACTTCTTGTATACATATTTTTAACTTCAAATCTATCGATTCGACCCTTTTACTAGGTTGTACTGAAAAATTATCTAATTGGCAAATTTAAAAAAAAGAAAAAACCATTTTTATATGAAACAGGCATAAAGAGTAGAATAAACTTTGGATAAAGTATGGAAGATTCAAAGACGCCATTGGAGACGGAGAGCAGAATCAGATAATTCACCAACCTACTGGAAAACTGGAAAGAAAAGTTAGAGAGGAGAGACAGACAGAAAGAGAGAGGGAGAGAGAAGAAGAAACTATGAGAAAACAGAATGACGTCACTTCAAAGAAATTTGCTGATTACGGACAATATTGCCTAAGCTTGTTGCGGAATAAAAAATCTTCTGGATTTTTGTTTTTTCCATAACATTTAAATGATTAAAAAACCCAAAGCAAGAAAAATGTACTAAATATTTTTTATTATAATTATAGGCTTATATAATTTTAGATTTGCTGTTCGATTTCTACGTAGCAGTCCAGTAAATTTCTCGGCACCTGGGCAGACAATGTTTGAGTAATAAGGCTAAATTTTCAAAATTCTTGAACGTTTTGAAAAATGCAGATTTTTCGGCATATTTGAATATTTGACAACAATGGCGACTTTTCATGCTCTGGTGATTTATGCCTGCGTATAATCGATAATCATTTCTCATTATGGTTGCCATTAAAACAATATTCTCTGTAAGTTCTTACACACAATCCTTTCCGGAGTGACGTATTTAGCGCCGCGAAATATTTCAAGTTGCCGTTGTAGCAAATATCCAAGCAGTGACCAAATTTTTTCACCATAATGAATAATTATTTCCATTATAAAACAGTACGGTTTGGCAATTTCTCGCCAAATATAGAAGATATCGTCAGGCTGGGTTCAGTTTTGGAAACTTAATCTTTTGGCTACAAACTTGGCGATAAACTTCAAAAAGCAAAAGCGTAGTTTAGAGTTACCAGCAACACGGGGACAACTGAAGATTTTGCTCCCCTCCTATTTGCCCAAATGCAATGAGATTGAGGATGATCTTTTTACATAGTATAAGTCACTGTTTTTCAAGACACCCTAGATACATTTATTGGTGAGCTGATTTTAGCACGGAACACGAGCACTTCGCGATTTTACAAGATTTTGAAATTTTCGACGTAATCTTTCGAGAACCACATAAAGGCTATAAAGATAAATAAAAACTTTTACTAACAAAATTCTTTATTCCAAATTAAGAAAAGTTATTAGCACCTAAGCAATATCACAATCATAATATGACTTGAACTTAATATACACTGCAAAATAACTGAAGGAAATCTCATAATGACGGTCAGAAGTCTCGCACGTTCATGAACTTAAAGGTCAAACAAATGTAATAAGAACATATGAGCTGACAACGTAATTTTATTTACCTGGATGGTTTCCTTGTGCTTGCATGTACCTACTTATTTTATCAGGTGCTGTGAAGAAAAATCAACTGTTTGCCCAGACAGTGTGGAATTTGTAACTTAAACCCGAATAGCATTAAATTATCCCTTTCAAATCTCACTAAATAATTTATCTCGAATAGAGAGATATATGTGTATGTATTTTTATAACAATAGAGATTAAATTTGTATTAAATAAATAAAATATAAAATTCTGATCATTAAATTCTCTTAAAATAGACACAACCGTTCCCAACTTAAAATTATAGTATTTACTAGTAATATTCTTTCCAAATTTGTTTCCTCAATTGTGGACACCTGGTCTTGAAAGAGTTATTCATGAATTAGCAAAAGCCAATGCCAGTCGTCAAGATTTCGTCAAACTATTCAAAATTGTTAAAAAGAGTATGAATGCCATCGCATGTATCTTTAGTTAGTTAGTTAACATACCACATAAGAAGACTAAATTTAATATTTTAAATTAAATAGGCAGAGTACGTCAGAAAAGTGTATACAAACTTTGAACTACATATCATAGAAAATTTATTTTCCGACTCAGCAGGGTTGACTATCATATCTGGAAATCTCTCAGTGTCCTAGTCACTATAAACTCCGTTCCCATAAGAACACGGAAAGTGAAGTGGCCAGTGCTTGGGAGGGTGAACATCTCTTTCGGCTGGACTGCTGTAAGATCATGTACGCTAATGGGAACTGGTGCACATAAAATCTGTTCGTGGCTCCATGAACTCCGTGTTTAAACGATACCTCTGGGGGTGCCGATTTCAGATACTAAGTCTCATTATACTCTCATATGAAATTGGCTTAAGATTAGGAGATCACAAGCTAAGTCGGTCTTCCTTCCACTGGGTCTCATTAAAATGGGAGCTGCTCCCTTTCGCCCATTGCCGTCCAAGTTGGGGGATCCGTTCTATGTGGAAGACCCCCGCTCTGCGATTGCCAGAGGGCATTTGAAACAACAATAACGAATTTCTGGGAAAAGTAAGGCTACAGTCCAGAGATGGTTAAAGAAAATGTTCAGAATGGCGGCCTTCACATCGATATGTTTCTGAGTACGAATCACGACTGATTCCATGCTTCGCACCAAAGTGTCCAATAGGATTTCTGTGCAAACTGCTTGAATATTATCCTAAAGTGTCCTGGTTACATGGTTTATAAGGGTTACCAGATAAACCTTATAGATGAAAAAAATAATTTTCTATGACTAGTTCAAGTTATGTATAGTTTTCCGTTTGACACACCCTGTATTTATTTACGGACTACCTCATAATTCGACTGATTCTCTTTCCTTCAATAAGTAAATTAAATTAAAATCTTATTGTATGTTGTTATTTAAAATTTATTTCTTTTTTCTTTTCGGTGCCTAGACAATCTCATTTATATTTTCGATTATATTTTTAATGATTTCATCTATTACATTTTTAAGGTCAGGACTATCAAGTCAAACATTTTAAAAAAGGGGGGGTATATATACATGCTCATTGTTCTTTAAACAAAAAATAACAATTTTAAATCTCTAGCAAACATTTCGACTTTAATTTTGTGAACAACAGAATAATGTTCTCTGTAAATATATGCTAAAAGGATGTTTGAAATGCAAAATTTAATTTTGACTGATGTTTTTTACGGACTTAAGATTATTTTTAAGGAAATCATAGAAAATATAACTTGTGAATATTTTATGTTTAGTATTTAAATAAAAAGAATATTTTCTTAATGAATCCGTTTTATTTGTTCATTAATTACCCTTAAAAGTAATTATCAACGACTTTGAAGAGTCGAAAAGTATGCGGTTTTTAATAAGTTAAAATTAGAAAGTCCGGCTACCAAGGCACCCCCCATCCTTGGCAGATCGCCCTAGCGTAACGTTGCCATAATCACACAAAACAAAACCTGATTAATAGGTTAAAACTATGAAAATTAATCATAAATTAGCTGCTAATGATTAGGGATGTTTATAATGCAAAATTATTGTTACCATATTTTTCAGTTAGCTTTAATCGTGAAGACTAGTTATGTAAATACTTGAGGGATGCAAGCTTAAGAAAAATTTTTTAAGAGAATTACTTTAAATAATTGAATGTTTAATGTAAGAGAGTGAGAGAGAGAGAGTTATTAAGAGATTGTAAACAAGCTTGTTCATTTCTCTATTCAGAAAAAAGAACATGGACTGGAAAATCATTTTTTAAAAAATGAATATTATTTTAATAACGTAACAGTAGCTTTATTGGAGGACTATATAACACACAATGAAATTTTACTAAAAATCATCAGTATATATCGTAATCGATACATGATCAAGCGAAGAACAGTAACCAATTTTTATTCTCCACACAATTAGGTCTTAAACATTTCAAGAATGCTCTGCTGAAGTTAGGACGTTAGCTCACAATCAAAGAACAAAAATTAATACACTATATGCTATAAAGAAAAATACTTAACGTTGTTCACTTTGAACCAATTTGACTTTGTTACTCTGAAAATATTACCTTTGTTAACAAGGCCAAATTATTATACAAAACACAAAAGTGAAGGGAAAACCTTCCCTTTCAAAGCACTTCTTTTTTCGTGTTTGAAGTCTATCTTATCTCTCCCTATTTCTTTTACTTTTTTCACATAGAAAGTCAGCCAACAAAACACTACACAGGCATATGGTATTTAACTTTCGATCTTCCAAATGAAAGGCACTGATTATCGGGTAGTTATAATTTCCTCTACACCCTTTATTCTCTCACTGCCGAAAATAACTGAACTTTAATGGCGATCTTATTACACTCCTCTTCTTTTTTCTCTTTAGCGAAGGTTAGCGGGTTTTGTAATCGTATTTTCAAGACTATCTCATCAAGATCATCACCGGGCAAGGAACCTGTTTCAACTCTCCTGCAGTGTATAATTAGCACCTTTTCTCTAACCATCCCCGTAGGTCAGAAAAATCTATATTTTGATTTCTTCGCTTTCAGTTTTTAAAATAAAAACTAACTTCGGCAGTTTCAGAACTGACTTAACAATACTGAAGTTCCGAGATTAGCTGAAACAGAGAAGAGGTCGAAAACCTTTGTTAGATAATGAGACATTTTAAAATACGAGATAGCTTTCGAATGCGGAATTTTAGTTCATCGCATTTTTATTGTTAGAAAGGCCTGTATGTATGCGTAAATGCTATTTAGGGATAAACAGGCACGTAGTCAGAAAAAAATTTCAGGCAGGGTCCGAAAGGTTGAAAAGCTAAAATTTGTGCTGAATAATCTGTTTTACACTAATTTAAAGGTTAACGACCGATACATGTCCACAATATACAGATGTGCAGATTAGCAATCGCAGTTTGGAGGTTTGAATGGCCGGTCGTCCAGTGATGAATTTTCAAATGCATTGGTTTCGTACGGCATGCAGATGCACATGCGCGGGGCATTACGATCCTCTATAAAAACGGAAGCAAACTTCAGTTCTTCAATTTTCATGGCTCCATAAGTGTACAGTCAGTCGTCGGTCGTCAGGGCCGGCCCAAGGGGGGTGCGAATGTAGGCGATCGCCTAAGGCCCGCGCTTATAGAGGCCCCGCTCCTGGGCCATTTCATTGCTATCTCATAAGACATGATAGAGAAGAGGCCCCGCTCTTGCGCTTCGCCTGGGGCCCCGCACGCCCCTCGGGCCGTCTCTGCGGTCGTCCTGCCGCCGTTCAGTTCAAGGAGAAGAACAGCTCTGACGTCAAGGTCTACCTGCATGGGTTTACCTTCATGATGTCTCGTCAAGTATCCTCATTGAACCATGACAAGTAGCCGACCATGTTCTACGTACCAAATTTGAATGCTACCTCCTCTGTTCCCGAATCGGACTGTCTACGCCGAGGGCCACTACTACAGTTCCCATCATCTAGACTAAATCAACTGCTGATCCATGAAACTGCTTCAGCCAGATAGCTAATTGGCAAGTGATCCAGCACTTCGCCGATGGATCTCAATCGTGTGACAACGTTCTTTAAACACCAGTTCTCTCAAGCTTTTGTTTATTACTGTAAAGTTTTTACTTTGAATTATTCTCCTTAGTATCTAAATCAATCATAGTTTTCTCATTTGCATGATAAATTCTCGCAAGTGCTTTGTGTTATGGTAAGACTACACGAGGAGCACCCGTCTAAAGAGGGTGCTTTGGTCGGAGGACTACATAAGGGGTTCTAAAGTGTATTCACGTTACATCTGGAGAAAACCGCCCAAAACTCCAGACCGTCAGATCGACAGCTACGCGGTAGGTCCAAAAGCTGGACTTTCACACTTCATCCACCAACCATGTATTATCCACTCAGTCATGGTAGGACCAAACCCTCACGAGAGAAATCGATGCAAATTATAACAAACATAACTCTTTATGAAGAAATTACCTTACAAACGAAGTGATCTGTGTCGTTCTTACAAAGAGAGAGGGCACAGGTTTGGGGTCTGCCATGGGTACCACCCATACCACATTAAAGAATAACAAACCCCCCACCTCCGATTTTTTTCTCCAGAGCTATGGTCCTTGTCTCAATTGAGTCAGAATGTCCTTCGAAAGTATATAATTAGATCTTGTAGATTTGCCAGCTTTCCACCAAGCGAAAGAAGACAAATATCTCCAGGCATTTTCAAAAAGCGAAGAAAGAAGAAAAAAACAAATTCGCTTGTTTTTATTCATGAGATCGGAGGGGGGTAGACGTAGACATACACTGACCACTTCAGCCGGTCACTTCGTGCGCAAGAGGAGGGTTCGTTAAAATGGAACTCGTCCTCGATCGAAAGGTTAGCAAAAGTTGACTGCTTCGGAATCCCGTTGCTAAAACCGAAACTACCAAAGGGGGTCGATGATATTCAGTATGACCCCAAAAAAAAAGACGGAACCGAAAATATTACCGAGCACTGGTTTTAAAACAATGTTTTGCTTATTTATTTATTGCTTTCTTGACGTGATAAATAGTAATCGAAAGGGTTAAAGAACTTTAGTTTTCAAAAACTAGGCGTCAATAGTGGAGGTATTAATGTAATTGATGTATTAGGTATTTGCTTATAAAGGAGTCCAAGAAAACGTTTATATAATTGATTGCAATAGATCTTCCAGTCTCGTGTAACTGCTTTGTTCATTCATTTGACAGATTACATAAGATTACAGTTAAATATAGTCCCAAAAACAAGTTATATTTTCCTACAGTTTCAATCTTGATTCCAATATTTATGCAGTTTATTTTATTTACGTTATCTAATCTCGTTTGAAAATTGTCTCTGTTATTCAGAGTAAATATTTTCAAAAAATGATAAACGATAAGGAAGAAATCCAACTTTTCAAACTGTGGTTTATCAAATAAATACATTTTTCTTCTAAATTATAAAAATCCTTTGCCAAATGAAAATCAATTTTAAAACAAATATTTAATTTTCATGATGATATAAGTGAGCTTTAAAAATCTTATGTATGATGTCATAGCTGCCAACGTCTACGGCTTTTTTTTTTTTTTTTTTTTTTTTTTTTTAAGGGAGATTTTCCATCACAAATTCACAACATTTGAATAGTTTTATTTTAAATAAAAAAATTCGTATTTATTTTAAGATCAAATTAAAGACAGCAAAAAATAGTAGAAAATCTGAAAAGAAATGTTAAAGTTGGCAGCAATGGTATTCTTTCTTGCAGCTGAATGTCAATGAGGTAGCGTTGATTTTAAGCACATATGATGAACGTTTGTGCCTAATCACGAGAATCTACTTAAAAATCATCGGAGTAACAAAGTGATGCAGCATAAAAGAACATTAATGCCGCAAAAGTGAGAAACATAGCCAAGAGCATTTAACCATTCAACGCGCCGTGTAACCATCCAATTCCAGTGCTTTTACATGCTAGTCGGGGGGGGGGGGTTAATTGGTCCGTTGCCATCGTTCAATTTAACTACCAGACACATGGTGATCAATCGAAACACCAATTGCGTGCCGCACAGCCAGCTGTGTCGAAAAAGTTCTTTAGCTTTGTGCTAAGCAATCAGTGATTCGATCGATCGTCACATTAATTAAATAAAGGAAGGCTTTTGATTTCACCTAAAAATTATTGCATTTTCAGAGCTGTAAGCAGGGGCGTAGCCAGGGGGGGGGGATATCGGGATATATCCCCCCCCCGAAATTTTTGGATTAGTGATGAAATTCCGTCTATTTATACACATATAAGTTCATATCCCCCCCCCCCCGAAAAATTTTCCAGGCGCATATCCCCGGCCGAAAAATTTTCTTGGCTACGCGCCTGGCTGTAAGAGCCAAAATATTCACTGAAAAAAACGAAAGACTACTTTTCAACTACCACTTTCCAGTTTGACTATTTTGAAAAATTATTTTTAATATTTTTAGTGAAAACAATTCTAAAGTAACTCAGACCCCCCCCCCCCATAAAATAAATTTCAATCAAAATCACAAGCAAAATTAGAGTCCGCTTCCAGTTAATTTATTTTACACACTATCGTTTGATATTTGTTAAATTATATCCAAATTCTTATTTTATTATTTTTTCTCTCCGTCCTATGAACTGAAAAAAACATCTTTACTCCTTAACCTCTTATGAAGTGGAAGTCATAAAACAAATACCGTCTTGGAGGAAAAACTCCAACAATGTTCTACACGATTTTTCCTCCTTTGAAACAATTTATCAAGTTCACTCCATGAAGCTCCAGCAAGAGAGTTTACATGATCGGAACTATCGAAGTTACAATCATTAACTAAAATGAATCTGACAAAATGAGCATGTGAATGTAGGTTACTGCGCTTTTTAACACAGTCCATCAAGAGTTGTCAGAAATATTGTTGGTAATGACGTATTTGTTTTATTTTATCAAAAGTCGCCGTTTCTTTTGAATGCAGTTAGGAACTAACTAGTGATACTTAAAAGGAATCAAAACCAGTGTGCTTTTTAATTCTGTATTAGACACCTAATTCTTTCATTTGAACTAGTCTCCTAACCGATAATTCGATAAAAGTTTTAAAAGCATTGATTATTTATTGAAATTATGGTTGTATCAATGGAAAAAGTTTTACACAATTTATGAATTGAAATAAGGCTGTACCGATTAAAGATTAAGTTCTAATCAAGTTCAGTAATTTCTGTTAAAAAAAATCGATTGTATTACTCTAGAAAGTTTCAGATGCGAATGTCCAACATTCAGAATTATCTAAAATCCTAATATTTTTTAACTGTCTGTTTTATTTATTTATTTAATAAAGCATTCCGAAAGTTTTCTTAATCAGATAATCTCATATTCACCACTGTCGAAAATCCCCTTCACTCGTGTAAGTTGTGACGAATGGAATCAACATTTTCAAAGCTTTTTCCGATAATAATGGACACTGGCCACAAATCTTTCGCCAAAATGTTTCTAATTGCGCTTCCAAAATTTATTTTAAGGGTGTTGTCTTCACGAAGTCCAAGGAATTCTGCTTTCATTTCACTTTCGGTATCAAGAAATATTCCTTCGTCTACAGAAAAGGATCTTAGTATCCAAGCACTTAACAAAATCAGGAAAATATGTACGGATAGAATAAACAGTGTTAATAGAATAAATGTTCTTGTACTCCGCGAACTCATTGTCTGTGATTTCTTCCTTTTTATATTAAATTTTGTCATCGGTTCATTATTGCATCAATTCTTCAGTTTTTATAAACTGGTTCTTGTCGCACTCAAGCTGTGGGAAAATAACGACTTTTTTTGTTTTTTCAGTAAATAAGGGCGGTTCTAGGGTACGTGGCGTCACCTTGGAAACAAAAAATGCTCTAGTTCAGTGCGAATCATCGCAATGGCGCCCCTTCAAACACGGCGCCCCGATGCGATGCTTACCTTGCTTACTGTGTCGGGCCCCCTGGGTGAAATAGGTTTGTCACGTAATCACAGACTTTAGCTGTTTGAGGTGTATTTTGAACGTATGAATCGCATGTAAGATGTTTAGCTAAATAAATATCCAAATGATATTTATGCAGGGTTACTTGTAACTCGACGTACTCCTGATAAGACGTGATAGGGGAGGCAAAATGCTACAATTTTAGCCCCCATATGTATGGACGAAAATCAATAATTTTCAAAAAATTTGATTTTTAAAAAAATTTTCTTGGATAACCCAAAATTTGACATTAAAGTGCAAATAAAATAAAATTGCTAATTAAATGGGTTTCATTTTAATTTATTTTCGTTGCTGACACTCTCACTAAAATGACGCAATCATAAAAAAGTTCAAAAATGAATTCGCTCATTTTAGATGCATTTTTTAAATTTTTAATTCACATTTTTCCTTTCAAAAAATGTTGCTTATCTCAAAAAATACTATTGCAGTAACATGTAATTCATAAAGAACAGTGAGTTTTATTTAGCTCAAGTAAAACTACCAAAGGATGCACCATACATGTAAAGTGCATGAATTTAAATTTTGAAGTATTTTTGCACTTTTTTATGATTACGTCAGCTTAATTAGTGTCAGTTACGAAAATAAATTAAAATTAAACCCAGTTACTTAGTAGATTTTTTTAAATTGGCACTTGAATGTCAAATTTTGGGTTATTCAAAGGAAAGTTTAAGAATCAAATTTCTCGAAAACTACTGATTTACGGCCATACATATGGTGGTTAAAATCATAGCACTTAGTCTGCCCTATCACACCAGGAATATGTCGAGTTCCCTGTATGTCGCCTGTACGGGAACTTTTAGGACACTGTACTGTGCTAACACTGTATTATTCCTGTTTAGGAAGAGACCACATAATTAGAGAATTGGATATGCCCCAGCTAGTGCTAGCAGGGGTTATCCCATTCATACATTATGATTTATTTATCCATCAATTTTTAGAGTGGGACTTGAATGCTTTCATTAAAAGGTAACGGTACTAGTGAAATTTTTTAGTTATAGGATTTAGTACAGTGTCCACTGATGGATTAAGGGGATGAAACACCCTCCACCGAGAAAAAAAAAAAAAAGTAAGAGATCCCATTTTACTTCCATACAATAGACAAATTTCAATTAGCCGCCCTCACCCACAACACTGCAGATGTAAAAAAAATTGAGAAACACGGACTTGAACGTAAGCTAGAGGTGCTAATTTTTCTATATAAGACTCTCATAAAACCCAAGGTTTTCAATTTTAAAAATAAAATTCTCCATAGCATGGAAATGTCTGGAACTGGTTACAGTACTGGGAATATTCATCTACGAATTCTAATCAAATTTCCGTTCAAACAACTTACTTCATGTATTTTAATTGAATACTCATTGACCTAAATATTTGTATTCAAGGGGAGTCTATACAAGTTGGTATATTATAAAATAAAGGAATATAAGTTAAGAGTGAGCATGTGCTATCTCCTTTCCAATAGAAATAGACAATTGGAAATCTATGCATGGTAAAAAATTGTTCTTGCGCATACATAAAAAATACATATATAAACACACTGGACACAATAGTTCTTTCTTTTTTAAGTCTAAAAAATTAATCTTCAGCTGCAAAAACAAATTTTGTCAAATGATATTCGCAAAGAACGTCTGAAATCTAAACTTAAAACAACCATCTGCAAGAGAAGAGAGCTTGAGCTTGTTTCAGGTAACATCACTGTCATGATACTAAAATATGTGCCAAAAGCCAACATAAATCATTTACATACTTAAATCATACGCTGATGTCGATCCCCTACACCTCCAGAAATTCCAATTAAGCCCGGAATCCAAATGGGCGGGATACGCAACGAAAAGAGGAAAATCAAGAAACCTCTGGTTTTTCAGTTTCTGTCAAGCAGAATCTAGGGCTTAAAACGGAGTTGAAAATCTTAAATTTTTCTGTTTCTACTCGCGTTTCCTGCCATGTGCCAGCCAACAGAAATTCGCCTAGATCCAAAGAGGCGATCCATCAAAAAAAAAAAAAAAAAAAAAAAAAAACAAGATGGCGTTACGTTTCAATGCTGAAGTACTTGTATCTCAGAGATTGGAATGTGCCACTTTTATTGTGTTATAAATTTGTATTCAATAGAAAAAGTAAAATAAGAAAAAAAGGCGATTTAAAAAAAAAAATGTTTTTGTATTTAAAATAGTACTCTTCATCTACAGTTCGAGGACCTTCATTGAATTAATGCTGTGAAATTTCAATATATCTCTCTTCAGGGGCGTAGCCAGGGGGGGGGGTATCGGGATATATCCCCCCCCCCGAAATTTTTGGATTAGTGATGAAATTCCGTTTATTTATACAGATATAAGTTCATATCCCCCCCCCGAAATTTTTTCCAGGCGCATATCCCCCCCCGAAAAATTTTCCTGGCTACGCGCCTGTCTCTCTTACTAGGAAGATGTTTTAAACTCAGAATCTATGTTTTTACCTTTTTTTAATTTTGTGTGTTCTAATCAAAGTCAATCTATTCATAAAGGGAAAGCTTATTTTAGAGAGATATCAGACATTATCCATGTATTTTTTCGCGCTTTTTCAATCAAGTGTTCGGAACAACAAATGATTTAAAATGAAGACGATAAATGGCACCTGCATCGTAGTATCTGCTAAGGCGTATCATGCTAGAGTGGAAAGAAGCGCTGAGAGAAAATATTCCCGACAGGAATTCTGTTCTCCGAGAAAATTCAGCTTTAGACCCTTGTGAATTCCAGGCTTTACAGAAATAATTCAAGGTCAAACAGCCCTACTGTAAATATTGTGATTTTACATACCACAGAATTTAAAAATCTGCAGTGACTCCACTCAACATGCCGAACACTTGATATTTACCAATCGTTTAAATAAATTTCATTCAACTGAATCGTACCTAGTGTTCAGAAACTACTGCATTTAAAATAATTTGAGTGTATATAAGCCATAATGTATAAGAATACATTTTTATAACCCTGTAATAAACTGTAGGGCGTACACTCGCTAAATTTATGTACTATGCAAGACAGTGACTTATAATATGCATACCTATATATATATATCCTATACTTACTAAAAGCAATACCAGTCTTGCGATGGTGGTCTATAACATATATACCAAATTTGAGCTGAATCAAATGCGCTATTTAGAAGCTATCGTGTTTACTCACATACACACATCTCATAAAAATTGCATAAATGAATTCAGAAGACCTTAAAACATGTCAATACACCAAAATCTCAAAGTCGAATTTTTTCGTGATTACAATACTTTCCTTACATGGTACATGTTCGGAAAGTAAAAATGTGGATCTATTTACTTCTTCACTACTCAAATCAAAACCTTCCATTTTTGACAGTTGCTGCATTTGGTGATAACGACCAAGAAATTTCCATGTGCATATGATGCAAATGGGTCAAAATCACTTTGACTCTCAATACACGTTAGATTACAAGCAGTGTGCACCAAATCCATGGTTTCTGTTCAATTACTATTCATGATTTCAAACTTTAGTTTGCTTCATTCATGACCATCACTACTCACAACCATGGCATCATGTTTGTTGCTTCATCCCTTTGCAAATTAAGATTAAATATCCCTCCTTTAAAAAAGTATACATATGTAAAAATAAAATAGCCTTTGACAATTTAATCTAATTTAATTTAAAGCAGGGTTCACAACAGAATTTCAAGGTCAATTCCGGCTAAAAAGAGAGCTTTTTTTAATCATAAAAAGGAGCTGTTTGTCTAAAAAAGGGCCGCTTCTGTTTGAATAACAAAAGCCTATGCGCAAAAAGGAAATAGTTTATAAACTGATGTACATAAAATTATATATCTTAAATTCCATAAGATATATAATTTTATGGAATTATATATCTTATGGATTATATTATTATAAAGTATTATATTATTATATTTTATACAATAGAAACACTTCAGTCTTTGTAACCAGACTAATTCACAGGAGTTATAATTTGTATAAACTTAAAATATCTGCTTATGCAAATCAATTTTGATATTCCAGGCAAGGGTTATCGTAATTTTAATGTTTCTTTAAATATTACAGAAATTAATGTAAATATTTGAGTATATCATAAGTAAGAAACGAACAGTTTAAAAACTAAATCTTAAGAGACAGGAAAAAATTTTATTTTCCAAATACGATATAACTTTTAGTAGAAAGCTTTTTTTTTTTGTTGTTGTTGTTGTTTATTTGTGATATATATATATATATATATATATATATATATATATATATATATATATATATTTAAGAAGGAAAATTTTAATCAAGTCATGTCCTGATTTTTTTTTTTTTTTTTTTTTTTAAGCGGATATAATCATACAATGCTTGTGCTACTTTAATAGGAGGAAAATCATTTTAACTATTGCTTTTTAATAACTGCTCACTTGCAAATTTCTGAGATTTCATAACTTTTAGCTATTTTAAAATCTTTTTTTTTTTTTTTTAGAGTACTCTTTTAAAACATCACAATCATGTTTCTCCAGCAAAACTAATACATTTAATTTGAATCTTAATTTTTAAAAAAGGAAAGAGTTCACAGGCATTAAATGTAACTTTTGAATTTCTAATACACATCAAAAATAAGACTTTTCAGTTATGAAAAAGCAATTAACATATTAAAGTGAAGCTTTTGCCTTAAACAGTTCAAACAATGCAGTATTTCATATACAAACAGGCAAGAAGATAACAGCATAACATCACATATGAAAGCAGTTCATTGTCCAATAGATAAAAGTTTGTAATAGAGTGATTTCTGAATAGCTAGAATCCATAGCTAGCACTATGAAAAAGGGACCATTTCTGAGAAAAGACTTTTAAGGACCTTGAACAAAAAAGGGACTTCAAGGGAAAAAAGGGCCATTTGTGAGGCCTGTTTAAAGTTATCTGAAAAACCATGCGCCGCTGTTTCACCCATATAGAGAGCGCCATGCTTATCTATCACTCAGGTGAGTCAGAGTGCGAGTATCTTCTTAAGGTTTGTTGCATGCCGCCTTTCCGCTTCAAAAAGTGTTGCAGCTGTTAAGCTGGTGGTCCTCCTCTCCACAATGGACTCCATGCAATTGTGCGGCTTAATTGATTCAGAATATGTGACCTGCGAACTTGTCTTTCAATGATGTCACTTTGCTTTTTGTTTCCCCAGGGTGGCCACTCTTTCTTAGAGAAAAAATTCAAGAACATTTAAGGACACAATGAGCATACATATTTTTGAGATTTTTTTTTGTCATTATTTCTTATAACCTAATTTAATCTCATGGTTTCATGAACACACATATTGAAAATTCCCCTAAAACACTTAATACTATTTAATAACTCCATCATCCATTGATAGCTGAAAGACATTTTTTAACGGCAAATCTTTCAAAGACTGCTTAATGCTTTCAAGCAACACTTTAGCATTTGCGTGCCGTGCCCTAAAAACACTCGTTAAATAGCGTGACATCACTTTGCCTTCATTCCAAAAGCTAAGATTTGGCTGTCCAGAAACATGGATCGAAATAAGCCATCGATTCCATCGCACGATCTGTAGGACAAGTGGCTTTGCATCACTTTCAATGCCCAAAATACTTCAGCCATCATTGATTCTGCTTTCTGAAAACATGCTACCGAAGACGGCTGTTCTTGTAGTACCAATGCGGAATCATTAAATGGTGGTTTACTCATGGATGATAAAGATTGTGATGACGGTACTTTGGATAGCGGTCCATCCAGCAGGGCCGATCCCACGGGGGTGTGTGGGGGGGGGGAGACACTCCCCCACTTAAAATATTCAGTCGGCAAAAATTGCTATTCCCGACTTCCAAAACTCTTCATTCTAGTATTCAAAAGAGTTTTTAATCGGCACTTTTCCTAATTTTTGTCTATTTGAGGTTCACCTTGCTGCGTATAAAACACCGAGTCGGAAATTCCTTTCTTATTTGCATTAGTCAAAAGAATGAAGAGGGAATGAATAATAGAGCACTCGGTATTCGTTTGCAATACACTACTGTACAAAAGGGGGAGTCGGAAAATCCGCACTTCGCATTCGACACCAAAGACTTCTATGACACCTGTCTCAGAATGTAAATATTCATCTTGCATGCCCATAGTAAGCTAATAAGAACTCTTCTGCTATGGGGGGTGATACAGTCTGGGGACGAGAAAAATCCAGTCTCATAAATCACCCTGAGGAAAATTACGAAATACCGATACAAACAGTGAAAGGAGGCCGCCACTGGCTTTCGGCAATCGCTGCCTTTGAGCCCAGCGTGACTTTTTCTGGGAAATAGATGTATTCTCTTTGCTTCTCTGAAACGCATGGGAAAAAGAAATCAATTTGTATAGTTGAAAATAGTGTAATGCGTCCCCTATTCCTGCTTGCTGGACAGCCACCATGTGAAAGTTATATTTACCTATATACATACTTGGAGGAACTCTATAGCATAGCTTGTTTAAAAGAATACATCTTTAGCTTTTAAATATAATTAGTACACTAATTCGGAAAAATATCTAACATTTAACTAAGTTCAATGTGATTGCTGAAATGTGCGTTTAAGTTTGAAACCAAACCAGTTGTAAGCAAAAATATGACACCAGTTATTAAAAGAAAGCGACAAAAAGTGCAATGCACTAAATGTGGTAGTTGTTTTGATGATGATTATAAAAGAAGACACGAAATAACTGTGCATAATGGAAAGAGAATTTCCATTCAAACTGTTGGAGCTCCCTCAAATCCATTTGAAGCGGCATTCTCCAAGAAAAAGATCATCAACGATCAGGTAATTATATAGTTAAAATATATTTGTACTATTTTTTAATGTATTTGTATTTATTTTCATATCATTTATACAAAGAACCCCAATTTTGTAAATTAATTTGATTTTAGAAAAATAATGAGTAAGTTATAATCAAAAATAAAATGTAAGAGTATGGATTACAGGGCCTTAAAAAGTAGGGAGGCATGGCAGGGCAAATACACGGGGGACCCGATCTTAGGGACCTCAAAATCAATATCTCTGATTTTTCATTTTTCTCTTAAATTACAGGAAAATTTAACTTTTCAATCTAGAATTACTTTTCTTATTCCAGATCGTATCTTTTTTTTGTGTGTCACATTAAGCCTCACATTCTGTCTTTTTAAGCATTTTTTAACACTTTCCAACGAAGTTGGAATGTTTATGAATTCCGTTTGTCTGTTACTGCGTGCTCTGCCGTAAATATTCATCGATCGCATATTATGTATTATAGTACTATGTACTATATATAGTATAGTACTATGTACAATACCATGTACCCAGTAGCCGATCCTGGGGTTTCAGCCCCCCCCCCAAAAGAGTAACATTTTAATTTATTACACTCGTTAAATACGTAAAAAATCATTTTTTATAACTTAGCTCCTCCCAAAATTTTAATATTGGCTTAGACTAAAATTTTGCTTTATGGTACATTTTGTTTGAGTGAAATAAACTTTTTAAAAATTAGCCTCAACACCTACCCCCCACACACAAAAAAATTAATTAATTAATTAATAAAATAATAATAATAATTCTTTATCCGCCGTTGTATGGACCCTATTAAAAAGGGTCTATGTACTATTTATAGTTCTTTTACCGGACCACACAAAGAATTCCGTTCCTTCATTTCAAGCAAAACAAAATTGATATTTATTATTGAGGTTTATGAGAGCATGCTGTCCGTCTTCAAGGGTGGACATTGATAGCTATAAAAGGATAACAAAATAACGCTCATAGATTAGGCTTTATGAGCAGTAAATATTTTTGTGTCTTGTTGGCTTTAACCTGTTCACTTCCGATGTTGCTAAAATCGCGATGGCAGAAATTCCCCCCCCCATCCTGTGTCCATCGTTACTTCCCGGAATAGGTTTTGAATGCTCTTCTGTGGCCCAGACATGCACTTGTGCAAGGCTGTGGCCATAGCAGCAGCATTCAGCGACCCAAGCCAGGAAGCAACGATGGACACAGGAAGAAGAAATCTCTGCCTTCGGGTATGAACAGGTTAACTAATTGTAATGCAATGGTATATGCGCAAATAAGACAGTGTTAGAAAGTTATTTTTTATATATATATATATAATCAGTGCTCTCTCGGTATGGCTTAACTGGCAAGCTGAATTAGAAATCTTCGCAGATAGATGCCAAGGTATAGACTCTACACTTAAAATAATGCATAAAGCCGAAGAATTAAAAGGCATTCTACCTTTGGCTAATCGATTTTGCCGTTTAGCCCTAACAGCACCAGTAACAGTTGCATCTAATGAAAGGTCATTCAGCAAATTAAAACGAATTAAAACTTACTTGAGGTCAACTATGAAAGACAGTCGTTTAGATGACCTGTTGCTTCTGCACTCCGAAAAAGACATTGTAGATAAAATTAACTTAGATGACACAGTAATCAAGTGGGCAACGTTGAAACGTAGGAGAATTAACTTAACCCATTTGTGCCTGGATATTTTTGCGACTTTCTTCGATTTTTACTGATAACAGAAATAATAGATATATTTCTGATGTCAACTTCTTGAACAAGGGATGATTTCTTTTAAAATAATTAAGCATAAAAATCAAAATATCAACATCCTACTTGGTCATGTTAAAATATTTTGTAGAGTTGAGGCTCAATACTCATGAATAAAGGCTAAGAAAAATAAATAACGTTTTCTACTAATAGCGAAAATGCCGTCCCAAAAAAGGGACACTAGGCATAAATGGGTTAAAACTGGTTAATAAATAATGTAAGTACATTCAGTAATATTGATAAAGTAAACGTTTTTGTATAAAGTGTTAGTATTTTTAAAAGGTTAATATTTAATTTAATGAGTTAAAATATTACATGCAAATCAGGTTTAAATAAAATGTAAATTTGAATTATGTAATCAAACTATTGTTTTTTTTTTTTTTTTTTTTTTTTTTTTTTTTTTTTTTGTTGTTTTGTTATCCGGGAGGGGAAGGCTGATAGCTCAGCTGTACTGCAGTGCTTTAAAGCTGTTAACGTAAATCGCCGAGATCTTTCAGGGCGTGATGGCTTGTTGCTTCCCATAATTTGGAGCATTACTTGAAAAGGTTGTTAGTGAGACAGAAACTGAATCGGCAAATCCATTTTTTTTCAGTCGGCAAATTGCTGATCTTCACCCCCCCCCCCCAAGATTTTCTTCTGGGATCGGGCCTGCCATCCAGGGTTAAGGTGTTCCTTTTATTTTCAGTAAGTGACATGTGCTTCTTACCTTGCATATGGCTCCTTAAGGTAAGGCAGACTTTCCCATTGATGAAATGTTGATGTTTGTTGAGCATATCAAACATCTTGCCACGTGACTATCACCAATAACTTTTCCGATCCACGTGGCAAAATTTGGATCTTGTAACTAAAGATCGTTAAAATGGCACTTACGGCTCATAATTATGAAATTTCACATAATAATCAATATTTTTAATAACTACAAATGAGTTAGATCAATAAAAATGCATATTACAGCAAGGAAAGATATATGCACACACAACTGTGATTGCAGTGCGTTTGTACATAACAGCTCCATGGTACGTGGTTTTATTATCGTAGGGGCTGGGAATAACTGAGAAAACAACAAAAATTCAGCAATTGGATAGTAAAATTTAAGGATATTCCAGACATCCATTCGAAATTTAAGCACATTCCAGGCCTTGAACTTTTATTTTGTAAATTCAAGGACATTCCAGGTTTTCATGGACGCGTGGCCACCCTGTTTCCCTGATGCCAGTTATCCTGAATCGGGAAAAAATAAATCACAACAACAACACCGTGTTGTTGTTGTGATTTATTTCCCCCCCCCCCCCTTCGTGCAAGAGCGAAAGGAATTCTGCTCAGGGAGAAAAATTTTTATGGGTGTTGAAATTCCATCGGGCAAAACGCTGTTCATGACGAGATCTGTCTGCAAACGAAAATTAAATATTAAATAGAAGTGTGACTCCAAAACTAAAGCAACAAATGAATTGCTCTTTTGTTTTGTTTTGTGTTCCAAAATGGTGATTACTTCAGTGGAATGACATTCTGCTTCACTCACCCATGTGCTGCCAGCGAGTTTTTTTGTTTTTTTTTCCCTCTTCATGCCCATCTTCTAATAAGTCTGTGCAAGTGTTTTTAAACCAATGTCAACATTAAAGTGTTTATACATAAATAGTGCATAAGTTTGACAAGACGAAAGATCTCCAACTATAATCAAGAACCTATTCCCCCTGTGTGAAAAAAAAAAGTTTTTCAACTTCCCATGAAAATTATTATCAGTTTGATATTTTTAAAAATTATTTATTTATATGCAAAGCAAGTGTTTTTCCATTCTAAGATCCAGAAATGTTATTCTTGGAAATACATAGGTGATATTATTTTGAAAATTTATAGGACAATTGAACGAACAAATTATTTTAAAATGTGATTATTTTGTGAAGTTTTAAGTTGTTTGAGTATTATTGTTTGCCTAGAAACAATAATAATAATAGTAATAAAAATAAGAAAATTTTTTGTTATAATATACAGTAAATAGTGAAGTTTTTCTATCTATAGTGAATCATATGTTTTGTATTTTGTATTGCTAAAAATTGATTTTGAAGCATCATAATACCTATGAGTTAGAGGGTCAATATAAAATAAGACTACAGTGTCTATACTATAACACTGATGAAAAATTTTTAAATTATGCAGAGTATAAAGTTTGAATACGTCAAAATGAAACTCTCTGAAATTCCCCAAAATAAGTCAGCCATTCAATCAGTTAAATCTGAGACAATAAAACTCAACATGCTTTTATTTAAAAACAGATAAAAACACATTAAAATCCGCTATGTAGCACTATCGGTGGCAGCCACCACCTTCTTCAGCACAGGTCTTGGTTCTAAATGGCCAGCTCTCTTCCTCAGCAGGGCGTTCCACCCAGGATCGATCTGCGCATGCGTCATCTGTGGTTATAATCTGTAGGGCTTCCATATTTAGGGCATAATGACTGTTTTTGTAATTCGCGAGTTTTTGGCTATTGTTAAAGTTGATTTCTATGGGGTGTTCCTGGGCTATTTTTGCGAGGGCAGTAGTGGTTTTATTGAATTTAATGTCAGTTTGATGTTCCTTTTTTCGGTCTTTGATTTTTCGTTTGTCATGCCAATATAGCAGCCCTGTTTATTGGTACTATTGTCTGTAAAGCTTAGTTTATAAATACCGGCGGTTTCATCAGGATTTATATTATCTTTATCACTGCGAATGCGTTTGAAAATATTTTGATTGGGTTTTATGGGGATTTTGATATTTTTCTTTGCGGCTTCATTTGTGATTTTTAGGGCGGCTCCACTGCAGTAGGGAATGGCATTAGTAAATTTTAGTTTCGGATTTTGATAGTTATGAATTTGTTCCAGTTTTTTGGTTCTCTTTTTAAAAAGGTTTTTTACTACTGAATTTGGGTACCCTGCGTTTTTACATTGTGTTTTGATAAACTGGAGTTCTTCATTGAGGAGTGTTTCGTTTGAGCATACTGTAATTGCGCGATTGACATAGGAGCGTATGGCGGCTATTTTAAATTTGTATGGAGTTTTTGAATTAAAATGTACTATTTCGTTATTATTCCCAGGTAGCACAAAGATATTGACGAATGTCCACCGATATCGGGCAATATTTTGAAAGTCTCTGAATGTCATACATTGAATTTACGACATCTGCCGATATTGGCAGATATTAACCCATTTGTGCCTGGATATTTTTGCGACTTTCTTCGATTTTTACTGATAACATAAATAATAAATAAATTTCTGATGTCAACTTCTTGAACAAGGGATGATTTCTTTTAAAATCATTATGCATAAAAATTGAAATATCAACATCCTACTTGGTCATGTTAAACTATTTTGTAGAGTTGAGGCTCAATACTCATGAATAAAGGCTAGGAAAAATAAATAACGTTTTCGACTAATAGCGAAAATGCCGTCCCAAAAAAGGGACACTAGGCATAAATGGGTTAATTAAAAGTAATCCTTTTTAAAAACATTTAAGAGAATTTCTTCAATTATTTTATAACCTTATCAGGGCCGGCGGAAGCGGGCCTGCAAGGCCTTCTTTGCAGGCGGGCGCCAAACACAGAGGGGCGCCAAATTGTCTCCAAAGCAAAAACTTTTAAAAAATGGACAGATTTTAGGAAGATATCTATATAAATAAAATTAGACTTTTGTCTGTACATTTCTTGAAATTCAAAAATTTTGCGATTTCTATCCGTTTCAAGCACCCGGAAATCCGATGCGACCCTCAAAAAAAAGTTTGTCTGTCTGTCATTCTGTCATTCTGTCCGTGACGATTTTTTTGTTTAAGCATCACGTAAAAACGACTGAAGCGAATGATATGAAATTGGGTGTCATGATAGGTGGTCACTCAACTTAAAACATAGGCTTCAAATTTTTAAAAAATATTGATTAGATTTTCAGATTCTGCGAAAATCGTTTCAAACTGCGTAAATTTGTGTTCAAGCATCACGTAAAAACGACTGAAGCGAATGATATGAAATTGGGTGTCATGATAGGTGGTCACTCAACTTAAAACATAGGCGTCGAATTTAAAAAAAATCTTGATTAGATTTTCAGATTTTGCGAAAATCGTTTCAAACTGCGTAAATTTGTGTTCAAGCATCATGCAAAAACGACTGAATCGAATGATATGAAATTATGTGTCATGATAGGTGGTCACTCAACTTAAAACATGTGCGTCCAATTTTTAAAAAATCTTTATTGGATTTTGAGATTTTGCGAAAATCCTTTCAAACTGCGTAAATGTGTGTTCGCACATCACGTAATAACTGCAAAGGTGAAAAAATGATATTTGGTGAAATGATAGGTGGTCACTCACCTTAAACTATAAGCATCTAATTAAAAAAAATCGATCAGATTTCGAGATTTTGCGAAAATCGTTTAAAACTGAGTGAATCTTTGTTCCCGCATTACGTAATAACGACTAATGCGAATGATATGAAATTTGGTCACACGATAGATGGTTGCTCAACATAAACTATAGGAGTCCAATTTTTTAAACATTTTTATTAGATTTTGAGATTTTGTGAAAATTCTCTCAAAATACGTTTATATTTCTTCAAACATCACGTAATAACGACTAATACGAATGATACGAAATTTAGTGATTTGATAGGTAGTTGCTATACTTAATTTACAGGTGTTGAATTTTTAAATTATTTTGATTACATTTCGAGATTTTGTGAAAATCGTTTTAAAATGCTGAAAATTTATTCCAGCATCACGAAATAAAGACTGCAGGGAATAAAACGAATTTGGGTGACATGATTAAGTAGGTTGTCACTCAACTTAAATTCTGGGCTTCCAATTTTTCAAAAATGTTGATTAAATTTTGAGATTTTGAGAAAATTATTTCAATATGCGTAAATATTCGTTCGCGCATCACATAATTACGACTAAAGCGAATGAAATGATATTACTTAGTTACTCTCTAACCTGTAATATTTTAACAATACATAAAAATTATAACTTCGCTTTCTTTACTTTGGCAACATACTACATCCATTCTGTGTACTCCTACAATGCTGACGAAAGTTCTTGCTTTTTGGAAATTTGCATTCACTAACCCGTCGAGGACGGGTACTTCAGCTAGTGTTTTATATTAATAAGGATTGCAGTGTATATATATTTTTTTATTTGTCTGATAAAATGTGTTGCAAGGCCGTAGCCAAGAGGGGGAGAGGGTCAAGAACATATATTACCAGGACCGTACCCAGAAAATAATTTTGGAGGGGGTCCGACATATTTTAGGGAGTCGGGGAGAAGGGGGGGAGGTCTATTTGTTTGAATATCATCATTTTATATATAAATACTCTCTCTCTCTCTCCCCCCCCCACACACACATATAGGATAAATATATAATGTGATAATTTCGGGGAGGGGCAGGGTCCGGATCCATAGGACCCACCCCCTGGGTATGGTTTTGTATATTACTATATGTAAAAGGGAAGTTAAAACTTTTAGAAACATATATTACAATATGTAAACGCAGGGGCGGCCATAGGGTGCGTGTTCCCCCCCCCCCCCGCTGCATTTCTTAAAATAGAAAGATTTTGAGGAGAAAAATTTGAAAAATAAAATAACAATTGATTCCGAAATACAAGAGATCTATAAAATGAAAAAAAGCATTGGTCAAATGTATTTTAGAATGGTCACAAATTTCTTGGCAGCCAGAATTTTGCCTTTCGAGGGCTGTACCAAAAAGACAACGGAAACTTCTTAAAATTAGTGGAATTGTTTGCAAAGTTCGACCTAGTATTGGAATTTCACGTAGAAAGAACATTACGACCTAAAGGTAGCAACAGTAAAGTTCATTCTCTAAGCAAATCTAGTCAAAATGAAATGTTTCAAATTATTGGCAGTAGTATAAGAGAGAAAATCTTTCTATCTCTTCGAAAAGCCAAGTATTATTCTATAATTTTGGTCTATATACCTGATGTTAGCAAAACTGAACAGATTAGTGTCGTCATACGTTTTGTCGTCTGCAGTGATGGAGGGGCTGAAATCAAGGATCATTTTTTTTAGGCTTTATTAAAGTTGATGATTCTACAGATAGCGGCCTATGTGAGACAGTAATGGAAATGTTGAAAATGTGGAACATTCCTCTAGATTATATGAGAGGCCAGGGATATGATAACGGGGCAAAATATGAAAGGGAAGAAAAATGGTCTTCAAAATAATATCCTAAAAATAAATCCTCGTGCTTTTTATGTTCCCTGTGCTGCTCATAGCTTAAATTTAATGATTAACGATGCAGCAAAGATGACTGCAGATACTGTTAGTTTTTTTTTCGACAATTCAAGAATTATATAATTTATTTGCTTCTTCTTCTAAACGATGGGCAGTTCTTTTGAAAAGCATTTCCTGTTTAACATTGAAACCCTCTTAAACTCTCCATGGGGAAATAAAATTGAAGCAATTGGACCTTTAAGATATCAACTAGGAGAAAGCTATGGCTCTCTTTTTGAAATATCCGAAGGTGCTTGGTGAATGCTTTTCAAAAGAAGTGCAACACGAAGCACGCAAGTCTGTGCGCCAAAATCAAGTATTATAAATTTATTTGTTCCTTGATGCTTTGGCACGATTTGCTCAACAGAATTAATCCTGTCAGCAAAATATTTCAAGAAAAGGGTTTGAATATCATGACTTTCTAGTCAGTAGCGGATCCAGCCCCCCCCCCCAAAAAAAAAGATTGCTAAAGGGTAACATTCTGCTTTATTATACCCTTTAAACAACTAAAATGATCCTATTTTATTACTTAGCCCCTCCCAAAAGCATGTAAATTGGTTTAGACTAAAATTTTGATTTATAGTATATTTTAATTGGGTGAAATAAGCTTTTTTAAAAATTTAGCCCCTAGCAAAAAAAAAATTTTTGGATCCGCCACTGATTCTAGTGTGCACAATAACCTTACAGGCAATAAGTAACTTAAAATGATTCATTCAAGAACATAGAAGTGACGTCAATAACAAAAATATTCTTGAGAAAGCCAAAGAACTTAGTGAAGAAGTGGATGGCGAGCCCCATTTTAAAACTGTTGAAGAAATCCGACGAAGGAAAAAGAAATGTCACTTCGATTACGAACATGCTGAC